>JAFEMH010000189.1:417500-951392 GCA_022495995.1 Adenophora triphylla var. japonica
GGATTTATAACTTGAAAATTTTAATTGGAGAATGTTTAAAGTATGAGGAGCCTAGGTGGAAATTGTTACCATGTTTATCTCTTTGTGTGTTAATTAAGAAGCTTCATGTGTCATTTAAACAAAATCTCAGCCAAGCTCAGTTTCTTCTCCCATGGAAATAAGAAAGCTCCAAACCAATTATCCATTTTAAAAATCCTCCAAAAATTCTAGAAAAATCCGTTTGGCTGTCACGACCCTAATCCTAGGCACATTTTGGTCACACATGAAGCACGTGGGGTTTGGTTGCATTGTATAGCATCCTTGATTGGTGTCATTTGAAATGGCTATGTGTTCATTTTGATACTTGGATGAAATATGTGATGTTAGATGTTGTTAAAGTTATTTAGATGTTATAACTTGATTTAGTCATATAATGTCTAAATAAAGGAAAGTTGTATAGTTAATTGATAATGCTTGAAATGTGATTTGAAAGTGTTGTTAAAGTGTTAAGGTGCTTAGGTGTAACATTAAATTTAAGGTAGTCATTCATCGAATTTCAACCTTGGATGAGCTTGTGTGAAAATAGTTTTATATAAATATCCTAAAGCTTCTTTAAGAAGCATTATTTTCCTTCCTCAGTATTATCCTTGGTTCCTACGTTCTTGAAAGTTCCCAAACCCTAGTAAACCTTCTAAAATTCCCAGAAATTCAGCGATTGAGTAGTTGTTGATTCCAACTTCAAATTGTTGCCAAGGGAGGTGTTTGGAGCAAGAATATCCAACTTTCTCCTCTTTTTATTTTGGTAAATCTTGGTAAGTTGTTATGGTTCTTTGTTATACTTGTTCATAACATGTTAAATGATGTTATTTTGATGTTGTGAATCATTTTGATAAAGGTTGGATCATTTCCTTGGGGTTTGGAATGAAGGTAAATCAAGTTGGTTGAAGAACATGTAAAGGTGGTGTATGTTGGAATGAATTGGATTAGAAACTTGTTATAGACGTGTTATAGGGTATGAAGAGAGTATTATAAGGTCTAATACATGTGTATAGACTGTTATTGAATGGCTTGGTTTGAGCTGTGCATGGCTAGGAGTGTTGTTGTTGTTGTTGCTGCTGATGTTGCTGCAGAACATCAGATTCTAGGCAAGGGCACGAGTCATGCCTAGAGGCACGATTCGTGCATCAGTCGTGACTTGAAGATACACTAAGTTGTGACTCCTTCCCGCACGACTGTATCTGGTGGGGGTATAAAGGGCACGAGTCGTGCCCTAGGGCACGAGTCGTGCCCTACCCTGCAGACCTTGATCAATGTTTGAAGCTATGGGAACCTAGTTTAATGAGCATGGATGGGTACACTCTTTAACTAGGATTCTAGTACAACTTTAATACTACAATGTGTAACTTGAAATGGTCCAATTGGATAATGGGAAGGTCTTTAAATATTGTCTTGAAAATGCTTGGAAGGCAATTGTACAATTTGAACCAAAGTTTATAAAACTTGGTAAATGAACTTGGAACCTTAAAAGAAGTTGTTTAATATGATATTGTGAATATGTAGGGTTACTTATATGATATTGTAGCCTTAGGTGATGACCTATGTAGGGTTATTTATTATTATAGTGCCTCAAATGTGTTGTGCACTATTTACTTGGTTTGGACAGGAATGGTAGCATCATGTTCCTGGTTTTCATATTGTGTAATGAATGTGTAGGACTTACGTGATCTATTTTGTGTCATACGAGTTTACATATTCATATTTCATTGTGCACATAGTGTGAAATACGTGTTGCACTGTTTCAATGGTTTAGCATGAATTGCAGTACCATGTTATATATATGTTGATGTCCCATTGGGTGGACTTACTTTCAAGTATCTGTAACGTGCTTGAATATGGTATACCAGTTGATCTTCGGGAGTATAAGGAATGTAACCACTTATGGGAAGATATTTCATAAGGTGATTGGATGTCCTTATACTTGTACCGTTCACCCCCTTCTGTGGCCACGGATTGAGGGGTTCAGCTTCTGTGGATATGTGCAGTCATGCCACATGATAGCAAGGAAGCTTATATGGATCCCTATAAGGGATCTTATAAGAGGTGAAGGTGCACTAGCAGTTCACCAAATGAGTAGAGTATAAGTATAACTCCCACCGTAGTACTACGTATGACCCAGATGGGGAAAAGGTAAAGGGAAAGGTAACGTAACGTGTTTACTGTTTTCCCAATGTGATTGAGCAACCTGTTTGGTGTTGCATATTTGTATTGAGCAACCTGTTTATGTGTTGCATTTTGTATGACATATTGTTGCATACATAATAGCTTGCTGAGATTTTATCTCACCCCTTCTCCCTTTATTATTTTAGATCCCGCTGAGACAGGAGGACCGAACCAGTGAGGCCGGGGCAGGAGTTTGGACATCTTTTGGTTGTTGGGGTATGTGTTGTCATGGGGAGTTGGGATTGTTGGTTGTTATTCTTTTGGGGAATGGTTTTGTAAATAAAACTTTCATAAACTTGATTTCAGTTGGATTGTGTTGTAATTCAACTTGAGTTTGGTTTGGTGTATGGTTGGCTTATTTAAGCTTTCCAGTTGTACAATTTGTATATACAGGTTGTATGTGGTTGCAAACAGGTTTATATATCGCCTCCTGTAAGTACCCAAATCTGGCTCATGCCTTCCGGTTAAATTTCCCGGCAATTTCGGTAAGTTTCCCGGTAATTCCCCGGACCTTCCTAGTGTTCCGGAAATGTTCTGGAACAGTCCCAAATTAAATTAAGGGATGAAGGGAGCCTTCCTAATTAAGAAACACGTTTTTCTTAATTAGGAAGAGGGTTCTAGAATTTGCCACCTTACATGGTTCTAGAAATGCTGAGTCACAATGGATAATGCCGCACGGCTGCATTAGCTCGCTGGCCCTAGCCGCACGGCTTCATTAGCCTTATCCAGACTGCCTATAAATAGAGCCCTCCTCTACCCATTTCAACACACACAATCCATAGCAAGTCACCCACAAACACTCCAAATACGTGAAGAATACTGCTGGAAGCTCAAGAAGGTGAAGAAGAAGGCCAAGAAGCTCCCTCCCTCCTCCTTGAAGATCCAAGACCAACCTCTCCTCCTAGCTCCGACCAAAGAAGAAGGAAGCTATTGGTAACCTCGCACGCCCTACCTTTGCATCCTAATTGCTTTATAATTTGCTCATTGCATTGTCTTTATATTGCTTGGGACTTGGTAGATTAAAGATCCTATCTTTATATTCCCCCTTCCCCTTTGGCATGCATTAGACATCATTTGTCATAAAAATGTAGTCTTTTCCCATAAAGGTGCATCCTTTGCACCTAAAACCCCCATTTTCAAATAAAAATGTCATCTTCATGCATCCTTTGCACATAAAAATCAAATCTTTTTTCAATCAAAATGCATCATTTGCATCCAAAATCCCTTGTTCAAGCATCATTTGCTTTAAAGACCATGTCTTTACCATAAACTAGCATCATATGCTTTTCAAAATGCAATCTTTATGCATCATTTGCATAATGAATGCCAATTTCTTCAACACAAATGCATCATTTGCATAAAAATCAAATCTTTATGCATCATTTGCAATAAAGATTATTTCTTTAAACTAAGTGCATCATTTGCAACCCAAAAATGTCATCTTTTCATTAAAGATTCATTTTTACATACATTTCCCCATTCCCCCATTAACAACCTAGGAATGGACCGGTGTAAAAGATCCTATCTTTACATCGTTCCTTCCATTAAAGGTTCCATATCTCTTTAGAAAGGGACACCTTGAACCCTATATCTCCGATTATCGCTTAAGAAAGAGTATGAAGCATCTATATGAGCTCGGCCGTCTTAAAGCGTAGGATTGATGGGCTAAGGACCCTCCTTTTCTAAAGAACCTCATCTTTGACCAAAAGAGAGTCATTCTCTCGATCACGCAAGTCCCGAGGGTCCCGAGGTTTAAAATGCGATGATCACAAGTCATAAGATGAGGACGGGATCATAATCCCAAATACATAAAATTCCAAGGAATCCCGAGCGACAACCAACAAATGGTTTGTACGTCCGGAAGACAACTTGGGACATTCCCCCCTTTTTCTCAAACACATGCACACAAGAAAGCACGCAAGCAAGCACGATTACTGAAATCTTGGGAGACTTGCTCCGGCAAGGCACTTTGGGTGAACGCCAAACGGTCTTCCCAAGGGGTAACTTAACCTCCGAACCCAAGTAAAAACCTTTTTTTCAAAGTTTTGAGGTAATCAAAATGGCGTGGCGACTCCGTTTTTCAAATTAAACCGGATGTCTTCAAACTCGCGTGAATCCAACAAAAATTTGGGCACCACATTCACAGTTTGGCGACTCCGCTGGGGACTACCCAAAGGAGAAAAGCTTTTATTTTCAAAACAAAAAAATCGATACTCGGTATATAGGTGGAAACCACTTACCCTTCCTGTACACTCCCTGACGTGGGAGTTGGGATAACCGGTGGTTTAACAATCCACGTACCAGTATCCCTTTTCGAAAAAACAATTTTGAAAAAAAAATAAAAGAAAGCTTTTCCCTTTGAGCGGGTTAGACTCCCATCGCCGATTTCATTAATCGTGCTTGCTTTCTTTACCATGCATTGCATCATTTGCATCTTGGAATTTGTGCATACTTTGAAACGGGAAACAACCCGAAAAATAGCAAAAGGAGTGGAACCTGGAAAATTGATCCATGCAGTCGTACGGCTCAATCCTCCTTGGATTCTGACCGGGCGACCTCAGTGGCAATTCCACCAGGAAAAAAAATCATCATGGTTAATCTGGCAGTCCTAGCAGCTTGGGGCTACTCAGCTTCATGACTGACTGGGGCTCCCGGAAAATTTACGTGCTTATGTGCTGCATTTTCCCCCGTCCCGAAAATCATTCCTTTAAAACACATTATGAAAATCTCTGTTTTAACTCAAAAAGGAACATTTTTAGGAGACCGCACACTACGCGCACCTGATATATCCTGTACACTTTTGCACGCACGTCCTTCAAACCCGAGGGTGGTTCCAGTGCGATCACGCGGACAGCCTTACGATGCTCCGGCGCGCACGAAATCATCCCAACCTCCCCATGGCGGCCGGTGTCGACCAATGCACGATCCGTGTCACACGTTTCAAAACCGTGACTTTTGGTTGGTTTTTGGTCTAGTCCGTGTCATATAGCCCGATTGCATACCCACGTAAAGGTCAAGCCTTAGCTCATAACGGAAGCCAAGATTTTCGCTCAAGCGAAATTCCCGCCGAAATTCCGACAAGGAAGAATCGGTGGGATCTTGACTCCGACATTGACTATTGACCTTGACCCGCACGGAATGCGTAAGAGTCAAGACCGAGTCTTTGCCAAAAATCAAAAGATCTTTCGCTCAAGCGAAGCCCTGCCAAAATTCCGACAAGGAAAAATTGGCAAGATCTTGACCGGCATTGACTTCGATTCCGACCCACGCACCGTGTATGCAACAAATTTCAATGTGACACCGTGTCATCCGACTTTTTACCGCCCGACCCATGCCTATTATTCTCTCGGACATTACCGAAAGTCAAAAAACCGTCATTCGCTCAAGCGAAACTCGCTTAAAGATCCGTGTCAAGGCGAGAGACGAGACTTTCCCGGTATTGCCTTGACTATAATCCGCAGCGCTCGTGCGTTGAAAGGTCCTATGACCCGCTAGACCCGATAGGAGCGTTCTTTACTCTCGGTCGGTGGGATCCGCGTGCCCTATAGGACCCTCGCCCGGGCCATCCACCCCGGGAGGTCAAAATACGGGTGGAATACGAGGGGCTTATAGACGTAGTGACGGAACCCACCTGATCCGGGATCTAGAGTAGTTGTGAAAAAGAAGGGCGTAACCCCTTTTCCAACCAAATAGATATTAATAAAAGACAACTGTTTTAAGTAAACTTGAAGATTCTAATTTGCATATTGCACGAGCCTTCGGCTAAACACCTACCCCGAGTCTAAACCTTTCCTATCCCTTTCCCTTGTGAGAAAGAAGTGGGTGAGAACACCGGGTCGGCGACTTGTTAGCACAGAATCCTCGGACAGGTTCGCGAGAATCCTCGGTTTCGAGAGTCGAATGGCCGATTTGACAGAGAACAGTCTGGTTTGGGTAACCGAGATGACTAGGGAAGAAGAGCTAGCCTTAGCCCCGGAAAACGATCGTAAGGCCCATGAGGAACAGCAAGCCACGCTCATTGAAGCGCTTCGTCGTCATGGAGTTCAAATAGTGGTCGAGCCCAACGGTTCCTTGGTAATGATAGAAGATGAGCCTCCGAAGCGGCCATCTCGGCTCCATCAAACTATAACCAATGCCCTCCTCCATCCTCATACGATCCCTTATCCAGATTACCCCTCTTCGATCCTTTCCAACATCTCAAGCCATCGGGATCCCGACACCCTCACCTCCTCAAATGAGACCCGGCTTTGTTCCCTATCAACGTAAAGCAAACGCCTCGGCCATCCCGGTTACGCGGCCTCTGCATTACCCCATGGGATTCACTCCCTCTCCTCGGTATGGGCCATCCCGGGCATTCCCTAGGCCTCAAAATCAGCTCAATGATCCTTTCAATTCATGTCCTGCCACGAGATCTTCCACCTCCAACTTTGCCAACAGACCCCGGGAGGTTCCATATCCTTTTTCCTACTTCGGAAATTATGAGCCTAATTCCTATGCCTCCGGCCCGTCTCACGGGAACACGGGACTGGCCAAGTTTACACTTACTTCCCCTCCAAAGATCCCCAAGCCTTGGTACCGGCTACCACCGTGCCACCTACTTGTCCTTCCACCCAAATCGGATAAGCCTTCTCCGGAATCGAGCAATCCTAAACCATCCCCCGACTCCGACATGGCTTGGCTAATGGAACAAGTTAGGTCCATGCAAGAGAAGTTTGGGGAAATAAACACCAAGAGGACGGCATACCAGACATCGATCCCAAAGAAAGTTGTCCCTCTCCCTCCAAAATTCCGAATGCCGAAATTGAAAAGTTCAACGGCACCGATTGTCCCCGGACTCACATTGAAAGCTACATTCTTGCCATGAGAGCCAAAGATTGTACGCAAGCAACAAATGGCCGACCATTTTCGATTATCATTAAAAGGTTCGGCTCTTAGGTGGTTCCCGCATGTGAAACCAGAGGCCCGAGCTACTTGGGACCGAGATCAAGGAAGCGTTCCTAGAAAAGTATAAGGCCAATTTGAATTGGGAAACCAGCCGGAATGACCTACGGGGTACCCTACAACGTTCGAGATGAGCCGGTAAGTGAATTCTACAAGAGATGGAATTGGAAGCTCGGTGAAATGATGACCCCACTCAATGAAGAGGAACAGATGGAGATCATCCAATCTTGCTTGAAACCTCAACTAAGAGTCCAAATTGGCAATTACTACTATCCCGACCTTCGGGCAATGGTAAATGCCGGCACCAAGTTTGAGAATGCCTTCAATATGGCCGGCCACGAGAACAGCCAATTCTTATCGCTACAAAGCACCGGTGTCAAATGCCCCGGTCATCCTTTGTGAAAGGAAAAGAAGTGATTGGCGCGTTAATTACATTCAGAATGAGAAAGCGGGACGGAATGCGTGCCAAGCCGCTGCAAAGCCAAAGCTCCCTTTCTATACTTCTTGAAGATTTCGGAATGCCACTAGAAAAGGTCTTCGACGGTTTGGTAGCCCAAGGACTCATCATACCTTTGGAAAACCGGAAGCCCAGGAACCCCGGTATCGAATGGACGAGACCAAACACTGTCGCTTTCACAAATATCATGGCCATAACACTAATGATTGCACCTACACGAAGTTCCCGATCTCTCGCCTAGTTGAAGAAGGCAAGCTAGAACCACCTCGGGGTCCCAATGTGGTCAAGAATCCTCTTCCCCGCTAACAATCGAGTCAACATGATCGAGTTCGGAGGAACAAATGGAAACGGTTTTGGAAATCCAGAGGTCATAGATATCCCGAAATTCAATGTTCCTTATGCTTTGAATTACAGGGAAATGGAAAGATCGATTAATGCCGCCGCCATGGAGGGACGGTTTGGACCCATAGTTGGAGCGATTTCGTTAATGTTGTCGAGCTCGGCCTCTTTTCTACGACATCGAACCAAGAACCATGGTCAAGATTACGTAAGAAAGGCTCACTTATGAAGGCTGCGAGTTTGAAGTAAAACAAGCCATGTTAATGAAAGTCTCTCCGTAACCCTTCATCACCCATGATGAGCATAATGTGTTTGTAATGGCTCTTACTACTCCCGAGGATCATTCCCAACCCCTGTTTGGGAAAAGGTAGAGAGAAGAGTGAACAAGCCGAGAAGACTTTTGGGATGAAGAAAGCCGTATCTCGAATGCCGAAAGCACAACCGGTCCTCTTGCCCCAGAGGTACAAATGGATGAAGTTAAGTTCGTAAAGGAGATTCCGCCGGATCGCCCGAGTACTTCCTATGGAATTGGTGTCGACAAAGGCAATAATGATCCGCAGAGTGCACAATCAAATGACAACGCTGACAAGACTGCTACTCCCCAAGGCAACAGCAAGAAGGAGTGAGATCCCAGTTCAACCCTTGTCAAGTCCCCCTCGAGTCAATAAGTAGCGTAGGGTCCAGAGTCGGTAGCGTCTATTCGGTCGAGTCAGAATCTTTGAATTCCAGTCCTCGTAGTCATCCGAAGGCCTCACGCCCGAAGATTATGAAAATGTAATCGATGTCATCTTTCCCCTTATTTTGAATGAAATGACAAATCTTTACGATTATCCTCTTATTGCCAACTTAACAAATGATAAATTAACTCAAAACTTAACAACAGCTTAATAATGAATCATTTGAACAAGATGCAAACACACTAAACGAACAATACATTAAAGAAATCTTTAAGCGGGTTTCGTAAAAGAGGAAAACCGGGCCCAAGCCGCCGAGGAGGTTTTGATAAGTGTGAACTTGGGTACTATTGAGGAACCAAAAGAGACACAGATTGGAAGCTTCTTCCAGGGGTTGAAAGGGACAGATTGATCGAGCTGCTCGGAGAATACGTCGACGTGTTTGCATGGTCATACAAGGATATGCCGGGGCTAGACAGGTTCGATAGTAGAGCACGTAATCCCTCTAGCACCGAGATGCTAAGCCGCAGCGTAAACCGAGAAAGATTAAGCCGGAATGGTCTCTACAGTCAAAGAAGAAATTGAGAAGCTACGCGGGTAGGGTTCATCGAGTCATTGAATACCCGACATGGTTGTCCAACATCGTGACCGTAACCAAGGCCAATGGGAAGGTGCGCCGCTTTGGTGTGGATTTCCGAGATCGAACAAGGCCAGCCCCAAAGATGACTACCCTACGCCAAACATAGACATCCTGGTGGACTCCACCGCCAACTACGAAGTCAAATCCTTTGTTGATGGTTTTGCGAGGCTACAACCGGATCAAGATGGCCGAGGAAGACCAAGAAAAGACGGCCTTCACCACACCATGGGGAACCTCTTGTTATACGGTAATGCCATTCGGGCTCAAGAATGCCGGGGCTACTTACCAAAGGGCGGCGACCGCGCTTTTTCATGACATGATCCACAAGGAGATTGAGGTCTACGTAGATGATATGATAATCCACTCCAAAGGAGAGGGTGGGCAAGCACTTTGTTGACCTACGAAAATTCTTTGAGAGGTTGAGACAGCATTCCATGAGACTAAACCACGCCAAATGCACCTTCGGAGTGACAAGGGGAAAAGTGCTTGGGTATATGGTCACGTAGCGAGGTATAGAAGTTGACCCCGAAAGATCAAAGCCATCATGGATATGAGGCCACCTCAAACCCGCACGAAGTCAAGAGCTTCATGGGTAAATTGCGTACATCGGCCGTTTCGTCAATCGGTTGACCACTATGTGCGAGCCCATCTTCAAGCTCATGAAGAAGAATGTGGACACGAGAATGGACCGAAGAATGCCAAGATGCCTTTGACCGGATCAAGGCATACTTAGTACATCCCCGGTACTATGCCCCCACATAGACGAAGCCTCTTCGCTCTATCTCACCGTCACGTACACGGCAATTAGGGCTATGCTTGCTCGGGAAAAGAAAGACTCTCGGGTAGAAAACGCCATTTACTTTGTCGGAAGCTACGGGGAGTGAGCTCAATTACTCGGCATGTGAAAAGACCATGCGGGATGAGTGCAGGTAGTCGGCAAATTGAAGCATTATAAGCAAGCCCACCCCTGTGAATTTGGTCTCGAAAATGGACCCCATCAAGTACATCTTTGACAAGCCTTCCCTCTCGATGCGTTTAGCGAAGTGGTCCTTCTTCTTGGCGTAATACGACATCAACTATGTGACCGAGAAAGGCCATCAAGGGTCAAGCATTGTCGATCACCGGCGAACTTCCCCAATGAAGACAGAGGGCACGAACCCCAATTCCCAGATGAAGGGATCTTTGCGGTTGAGCACGAGAATAGATGGCAATTGTTCTTTGACGGAGCCGCTAACAAAAGAGGAAATGGTGTAGGAATGCTATTGGTCGATCCGAAAGATGAGAATACCCCCATAGCCCTCAAGTTGAACTTTCTGCCACGAACAATGTCGCCGAGTATGAAGCCCGCATTGCTTTGGTTTGGAGAGGCCGCCTTAGAAAGAAATGTCAAGGAGCTCGAAGTTTACGGAGACTCGGCCACGATCATCAACCAAGTTTCCAACAAGTGGAAGGCTGTGGACCCTAATCTGCAACGGTATCATGCCCATATGGAGGAGTTATTTGGACAGGTTCAAAGAAGTGACTTTCCACTACTTGCCGAGGGAAAAGAAACGGACGCAGATGCCCTAGCTACTCTAGCCTCATTGGTAGAGATCCCCGAGGGAAAAGCCATAAAGCCCTTCAGTAGTGGGTAGAAGAGAAGCCCCGGCCTTCATTTGTGAAGTGGACACGGGACCCGAGCCTATAAAGGAACCTTGGTACAATCAGTTACCAATTCCTCAAAGACGGAGAGTCGGCTTTCAGAGACGAAGAAGGTAGACCAAAAGAAGGTGTCGAGCCAAAAGCTTGCGAGCCACGAAAAGGTTGGCCTCCCATTATGTCATCCTAGGAGGCAACCTATACAAGAAACGCTATCAAGGACCACTCCTCTTATGTGTCACTCAAGAAAGAGCCAGAGAGTTGATGACCGAAGTCCACAATGGTCCTTGCGGTCCTCACATGAATGCCGAGCCCCGATGCAAGTGATCCTCGAATGGGTTACTCTTGGATCTCCATGGAGACAGATCGCGTCCAGCACGTCCGAACCTGCGACAAGTGCCGGCGGTTTGCCAACCTCAACCATCTCCCACCTCATGACCTGTCTTGCATGACAACTCCTTGGCCGTTTGCAACTTGGGGCATTGACGTGATAGGGAAAATAGCCCCGACAGAAGCAATGGGCACGAGTTCGTGTTGGTAGCCATCGACTACTTCACCAAGTGGGTAGAGGCCAAGTCCTACAAGGTCCTCACTTCCGAGAAAAGTGGCCCAGTTCATCAAAGAAAACATAATGTGCAGATATGGGGTGCCCAACGAGATCATTTCGATAATGGGACACACTTCGAAGGAGACTGCGATAGACTAGCATCGAATCGCAGTTACTCGCCACAAGTCGTCCCCGTACGGACCTCGCACCAATGGAGCTGTGGAAGCCGCTAATAAGACACTCGAGCGGATCATCAGGAAAATGGCCACCCGTGGTCGTGATTGGCCCGAAAAGCCGCACCTAGCACTGCAGGGCTACGTAACGTCTGTCGGAAACGGCCACAGAGAAACTCCTTTTGCCCTAACTTACGGGATGGAAGCAGTGTTACCAGTGGAGTTGGAAATCCCGTCATTAAGGGTCCTCCTGGAAAACAGTGTCAACGAAGTAGAATGGCTACGTAGCCGGCATGATGAATTGGCCTTGCTCGATGAAAGAAGGCTCAAAGCCATGGAGCACACCCGAGCCTACCAGAGGCGAATGGCCGAGCGTTTGATAAGAAAGTCAAAGCCGAAACATCAAAGAGGGTGACTTAGTGCTGAAAGTAAAGCCCCTACCAGAGACAACCCCACAGGAAAATGGGAACCCGTTTGGATCGGCCCTTATGTAGTGCAGAAGATACTGTCAGGAGGAGCAATGAAGCTTGCAGACTTGGATGGCAATCCCTTTGTCCACCCAGTCAACGGTGATAAACTCCGAAGATACTATGTCTAATAATAAAAAAAAAAGAAAAAAATCTTAGTGCAAAAAGAGTAATACCCAGCTAGGCTGAAAAACCCCAAAAAGGGCGGTCTAGGCAAAAAACAGGGTTGCACGAAAAAAATAATAATAATAATAAAAAAAAATATATAAGAAAAAAAAATCTTAGTGCAAAAAGAGTAATACCCGGCTAAATTTGAAAAACCCCAAAAAGGGCGGTCTAGGTAAAAAACAGGGTTGCACAGAAAAAAAAAAAGAGAGACTTAGTCTTGTTAGTTCACCAGAATGAACTACGAAGACCTGAGCCCCTTAGCCTTTCTTGTAAAAGGGGAACGTAGGCAGCCATATATGGTTCGGTCTAAACAATAAAAAAAGGGGCAATAAAGCTTCCATAAAGTGCGTCCTTAGCAATAAATAAAAGGGTATTTCAGTTTTCATAAAACGGGTCCCAAGTAATAAGACATTTGAATTTCCATGAAACATGTCTTGATTAATTTCTAAAATAATATTTCTTGTTCATTACAAGTCAAAAAATTTCTTGATGAGTTCAAGCACGGTCTACCTCTTGACTCTGCTAACCTGCTAAAAAGATCTAAAATACAATAAAATGCCTAAATAAACTAATGTGTTTGCAAATGGCAATAAGAGGATCTTGAGAAAAGACTTGTCGGCCGTCATTCGCCGAGTCTTCTTCAGCTTTCTTCCCTTTTCCTCGGCCTCGTCGAGTCTTCTTCCTTTTCTTCTCAATAATGTCGGTATCCCTCATCCCGACCTCCGGTATCCTCACCGGAGCCTCTACCAACCCCGTGTCAATAAGCGCTCTCTCTATACGAGCACGAGTCCGTATCTCCTCCTTCTCGAGACTCGCCAAATGAGCAACCTCGGACAACCTCTTGTACCGAGCCTCCATGTCCCCGACCAAGTCACCCGATTGGTTATGGCAACTCGCCTTAGCCTCGGTCTCCCTCGTAGTCCTACTCGAGTCGTGGTCATCCCCCAATAAAACTCGGCGTCTATCCTCCAAGATAACCCGAGTCGCTCCCATCTCCCTCTCGTACTACCCAAGTAGACGGTGGTCAAGATCGTGCTCTTCCCGCTCCTAAAGATAGCCCCGGGTGGGAAAGCGTATGTCCAAGCCCTCGAGAAAAAGTGAAGCCGGCCGGGTCCCTCATGTCTAGAGACATCACCTCCATGGTCCGGATGTCCTCCCAGCCACTCAAAGGCTCCCGTAAAGCCCCAAACCGCCCGGATACCAAGCAGGGTATGTAGAAGGATGACCGGCGTAATCCCTGGAACCCTCACAAAGATAAGACTCCTGAAATATCCTCCCGGTCCGCAACCTCCAAAGTGTGGTATCCACCAACGGATGTCCGAAGTGGATAACCTAGCCATCATCGCCTCCCGGCTACCTTGTTCCCGCCGCCTAGGTGCACCTCTCCGAGAAATCACCCAAGGGCACCGAGTCGGCAAAGCCCCGTGCAAAGCCCCGAGCCTCTCCCGCAGCCACAAGGTCAACATAGCCTGACTCCTGACCTCATGAAATGGTCTCCCGAGCCATCCTATCGATCCCATGCAAAGTCTCCCCCAAAACCAAGGAACGATATCCTTCCCGCCCTGCGAGCCTCGACCATGTCCAGGAGACCACCGTGACAAATCCCCACGAACTCGGAAGAAATGTAACGTAAAAGACGCAAAGGATAAATGCGTCCATAGCCACCATGGTAGCAGCCTATAGCCGGAGATCCAAACCTGCCCGAATCTCGGAAAGGTCAATCCTGTCCGAAGCTACCATCATCTCCTCGCCTCTCCTGCAGGAATCTGCGCAAAAGATGCAATCTTTACCGCCACCGGCACGTCTCCGATCAGCGGAATAGATATAGCCTCGCCTCGGGACCCCCAATCAAGGCTCAAGTCTTCGTGCGTTGGGACGATTTCGTTGTAAGAAAAGCAAGAACATGTCTCCTGACGTCCCGTAACTTTGCCGCGGCTCTCAACAGGTCCCAATCGGGCGGGAGATCCCTCAAATGCCATAAAGACTTGATCTTGAAGGAAGAATCAAGCAGACCCTTGTGATTTTGGAAGTTATGTCTCGCCCAAGATTGAAGACCGGACAGAAAATGGTCTCTCTTCCCCCTTTGTAGTCTAACAGGCCTCTCCATCGCAAAAGTGATCAAAGATGGTGCTTTTAGGTCCAAAATGTGCTCTGGGAACAATTGGGACAAGTCTAGAGTGAAAATGAAATGAAATGGCCAAGCCTTGCTTTTATTCGTAAAATAACCGCTCGTACAGAACCGTGAGCCGCACGGCTTCATTTGCCCCAGAGACCTATCCGCACGGCTACATTAGCCCTCTCGCAGAAAATTCTGCAAAGAACCAAAGTTACTGCCCAAGGGAGTTTTCACCCCACTTTTTCAACCAAAACCTGTACAAAAACATATCCAGAAGCCATTCAAGCATTTATACACCATTATAAATCATTTTGGCCCAGTTTCAGCCCCGATTCCAAGCAAAAAATCGCCCCAAGGCTCAGATAATATGCAAATTGAAAAAGCATAAATTAGAAAAGTAAATAAAGCGTAAATACAATGTCTTCGCCCCACCGGCGTCAAAATAAAGCAAAAAATAAACAAGTTGTGCATAAAAAAGTGTTCATTGTTTGTTTTGTTCCAAATCTACTCTAGAGACCTCCTAGGCCTCCGATTCTTCTTCCTCCTCATCACTGCTCAGCTCATAGACGCTAGGCTCTCTCATCACGTCCTCCTGGTCGCTCGCATCGGAAAGAGGGATGTTGTCGTGCTCGTACTCCGCCAGCTGCTCCAAGATATCAGCATTAGGACCTCGCCCCTGAGGCCTGGCACTGGACGAATACTCCGAAGCCGAGGAAGAGGATGCTGCGCCCCCGACATGCCTCCTTTTGCGCACAGGCTCCTGCACGCTTGTTGACGCTTTAGTAGCGCAGGCCAGCTTCTTGACCAAGGATCGGCACACGTCTTTCCAGCCCCTGTTCGCCCGACCAACCCGTCATAGGTGCGAGCCGGAACTCCGAGAAAAGAAAAGAAAATCTCGTAAAATCTCAGTAAAATCTCGAAATTGCAAAAAGCAAAAATCTGAAAGCTAAAAAGGGAATAAGACCCTAAGAGTATACTCACAAGTGCTATCGGGTGGCAGTGGTATACCGGGGCTCCCTCGTGTCGTGGACAGGAATTCTCATCCTCCTCGGTACTCCGTGTACGACGTATGAGAGGTGTGCAGAGGGATAGGCGGGTCAGCAGGCTCATCCTCCCCATATCCCCGAGTAACCGCCGCCTTCGTCGCCTTCGTGGCGTCCTCAGCGCCGCTCCACAAACACAGCGTAAGGGGTACCCATGTCAAAATACTCCTCCGCAGCCTATACCTCCCTCGGTACCTCTCAATCTCATCCGCCCGCGCCCCTCGGGCTGCAGCATCCGTGGCCTGGAGGATCGTGTGGAGTAATGGCGTCCAATGGAGGGACATGACCATGCCGCTCGAGAAACGGTCCCCGTATATATGATGTCGCAAGTCAGCCCGGTGAGCCACCTCCTCTCGCCTCGTCACCTCAATAGCATCTCCCAAAGAAAATCTCCTGATACCTCGCCCTGTGGGTAGAAGTCCACTCCATCCGGTCCATCCTTGTTGAGCACAGGCTTCACCAACTTGTAGTCGAAAGTGATCCGGGTCTTCCCCGTGAACCTATCCCTCACATCTCCTCCAAATAACCATCGCAGTGGAAAATGGTGATATCACTCGCCGGGTTCCAAGGAAAGAACCCGATCACCTCGCAAAACCAGGCCTGCATGTTCAAAAACATCAAAAAGGTCATTTTTCTCATAAGAAGTCTCAAGACAGAAAAGAGAAAAGAGAAGAGAAAGAGAGGCTACCTCAAGGGCAAATGAGAAGCAGTCCATAGAAGCAGCTTTGTTTCGACTGTACATGTCCAGAGAGAAGTATAACTCAGCCAATCCGGCCTCTCCCCAAGAGACCGTCCCTATCCCATCCACATCCTCCAGAGAGTCAAGGAGGCAAGTCATGGCCAGCGTCCCGATTAGCAAAGATAGTGACCGATAGCATCAACCATATGAATGCTCTAGCTACCGGGCAAGGCCACATCATTAGCAAGAAAGTTCTCGCATGCAAGTCTCGAATCGCCACCTCAACGTTCCGCGTCTCCATACCCAATCCCTTGGGAATCAGCTCAAATCCAACCAAAGCCTGGAACTCCTCAGCTGTAATATGGTCTCTCCAAGTCACGGGCCTCCCGGTGAACTGCAGGCCAGTAATCGCTGTAAAATCGGCAGGAGTCACTGTCAGCTCTCCCCAGCTCAGGTGGAAGCTATGGGTGCTATCCCACCAAAACTCAGATAGGGCCTGGACCAAGCCCTTGCTCTTAGACGTGATGTGAATCCCCGTGCCGATGGCCTCTACAAACGCGTCCAGACCGGTAGCCCTAACCAAATTCTTGGGGTTCACCCCATTCTTCTCAAAATCCGGCATCCTCTCGCCAAAGCCCGACCGCTATCTCGTATGGTCCTCTAGACTTGTTCTCCGTAGACAAGCACAAAAAGAAGTGTGTCAATCATTCGTCATTTTCAAAAGCATGCATATATTCACGAAAGCGCACATGTTTTCAAAAGAAAAGCATTCACAAAAGTTTTTTTAGCATCATTTGCATCAAAAAACGTGACTTTCATCATTTGAAACACGTCATTTTAAGCACGTTGTTTTCCTAAGGCACAAAATCATAATTTTCACAATTCTTTGCACATAAGCATTATTTTTCAAATAAAATGGCATGCATGAATCCTTTTCATCTTCCAAAATCATGTTTTCTCATTGAAAATCAGAATTTTGACCTAGTTCTAGCACAAGGCAAGAACTCCGTCTCATATTTAGACATTTCTCATTCTTACTTCATTTGCGAGAAAAAAAAAAGTGAGTCATTCTCATAATTTTCATCAAATAAATTGCACATGCATATTCTTAGCCTCATAGGTTGTTCATGCATCTCAAAATCATTAAAAAAATCCTAGAAAAAATCCTAGGAAATTCCTAAGTTCGGGTTAAGCCCTAAATTATTCAAAATTCAATCAAAATCGACGGATTTGAGCAAAATGAGAATGCTTACCCCAACCGATCGAGGGTTCGTTGATTTATGCTCCCTTCTCCCCGGATAGAGCTCCGATGGAGGCGTAAGGAAGTCATACTTCCTCTCCGTCCGAACGAGCTCCTTCCTCCTCCTTCTCGCAGCCGCGGAGATGTTCCTTCTAGCTTGCCTCGGCATTGGATTCCCCTCCGGATCCATTCCAAATCAGTAGAGCCAAAGGGAATTGAAAGAATTTCAAAATTTCTCTCCCTTCTCCTCTCTCTTCCTCGGCAGTTCTTGGGTGGCAATAATGCCCAATGCCCGTTCAAACCTGTTTTAAATAATCTGTAAAAAACAGGTCTCTAGCCGTACGGCTCCTTTTTCTCCATCTCATGCCGGGCGGCTTCATTCGCTCTGAGCAGAAATTACAATCCTGCCCCTGGACCTTCCACTTGGGCATGCAATTTCCGTTATCTTTTAACCAAGATAACATCTTTTTCAAAAGATATCCCTTATCTCTTAAGCAATTAAGCTTTCTTCCCAGTCACCTCCGTTAATTTCGTTATAACGGGATAACGCTAGGTGACAACCTCCGAATTGTCAAGTTTTTCTCAACTTAAGCTACCTCTATCCCGAATAGTGACGTACGCTCAAGTTTCTCTCAACTTAAGCTACCTCTATCCCGAATAGTGACGTATGCTAAGTTTCTATCAACTTAAGCTACCTCTATCCCGAATAGTGACGTACGCTCAAGTTTCTCTCAACTTAAGCTACCTCTATCCCGAATAGTGACGTACGCTCAAGTTTCTATCAACTTAAGCTACCTCTATCATGAATAGTGACGTATGCTCAAGTCATTGGCAACCCATATCTCTGATTCGAAAGAGATTGAGACGTATGCTTAAAACATTCTAGCTTTGGCAACCCATATCTCTGATTCGAAAGAGATTGAGACGTATGCTTAAAACATTCTAGCTTTGGCAACCCATATCTCTGATTCGAAAGAGATTGAGACGTATGCTCAAGTTCACCAAACTCTAGCTACCTCTATCCACTCGAAAGTGACGTAAGCTCTAGTTTCAATCAGGTGACATCCTCCAACACTGTCAATCAGTGACAAATTTCCATTAATTGTCAAAATCTCAAGAATCCTAGACATCGTTCCTAACTATCTAGTGATGCTTGAACTACGATCAAGGCTTGATTCCTCCGGGATACGTAGGTAGCCTTTTATAAAAGGTCCAGCCATTCGACCACTTTGGTCACCCTGTTTCTTTGTCACTCCTCAGTGATAAAGCAGCCCCTCATAGAGGT
This sequence comes from Adenophora triphylla var. japonica, assembly GCA_022495995.1. Taxonomy (NCBI): domain Eukaryota; kingdom Viridiplantae; phylum Streptophyta; class Magnoliopsida; order Asterales; family Campanulaceae; genus Adenophora; species Adenophora triphylla. Next base: position 436,107 of record JAFEMH010000189.1, read on the forward strand.
TCAGATATCCGACCACCTTGGTCACTCCTAGCATATCCCCAGTAGGATCAATTGCTTGACCTCCTAGGTCATTTTCTCTTCTATTTCCCCAGCAAGAGACCAGTTTCTCTTCTTCCTTCCCCAGCGGATCCTAATTCCGAACTACGGCCTGGCTTGATTCCTCCGGAATACGTAGGTAGCCTTCCAGAGGTTCAGCCACTCGACCACCTTGGTCACCCAATCCGTCTCGGCATCGGATCCTTTTCTATCGACAACCCCACTCGCCTTGCAAGTGACGTTGCCGAGGGGCTTCTGTAAGTACCCAAATCTGGCTCATGCCTTCCGGTTAAATTTCCCGGCAATTTCGGTAAGTTTCCCGGTAATTCCCCGGACCTTCCTAGTGTTCCGGAAATGTTCTGGAACAGTCCCAAATTAAATTAAGGGATGAAGGGAGCCTTCCTAATTAAGAAACACGTTTTTCTTAATTAGGAAGAGGGTTCTAGAATTTGCCACCTTGCATGGTTCTAGAAATGCTGAGTCACAATGGATAATGCCGCACGGCTGCATTAGCCCCCTGGCCCTAGCCGCACGGCTTCATTAGCCTTATCCAGACTGCCTATAAATAGAGCCCTCCTCTACCCATTTCAACACACACAATCCATAGCAAGTCACCCACAAACACTCCAAATACGTGAAGAATACTGCTGGAAGCTCAAGAAGGTGAAGAAGAAGGCCAAGAAGCTCCCTCCCTCCTCCTTGAAGATCCAAGACCAACCTCTCCTCCTAGCTCCGACCAAAGAAGAAGGAAGCTATTGGTAACCTCGCACGCCCTACCTTTGCATCCTAATTGCTTTATAATTTGCTCATTGCATTGTCTTTATATTGCTTGGGACTTGGTAGATTAAAGATCCTATCTTTATATTCCCCTTCCCCTTTGGCATGCATTAGACATCATTTGTCATAAAAATGTAGTCTTTTCCCATAAAGGTGCATCCTTTGCACCTAAAACCCCCATTTTCAAATAAAAATGTCATCTTCATGCATCCTTTGCACATAAAAATCAAATCTTTTTTCAATCAAAATGCATCATTTGCATCCAAAATCCCTTGTTCAAGCATCATTTGCTTTAAAGACCATGTCTTTACCATAAACTAGCATCATATGCTTTTCAAAATGCAATCTTTATGCATCATTTGCATAATGAATGCCAATTTCTTCAACACAAATGCATCATTTGCATAAAAATCAAATCTTTATGCATCATTTGCAATAAAGATTATTTCTTTAAACTAAGTGCATCATTTGCAACCCAAAAATGTCATCTTTTCATTAAAGATTCATTTTTACATACATTTCCCCCATTCCCCCATTAACAACCTAGGAATGGACCGGTGTAAAAGATCCTATCTTTACATCGTTCCTTCCATTAAAGGTTCCATATCTCTTTAGAAAGGGACACCTTGAACCCTATATCTCCGATTATCGCTTAAGAAAGAGTATGAAGCATCTATATGAGCTCGGCCGTCTTAAAGCGTAGGATTGATGGGCTAAGGACCCTCCTTTTCTAAAGAACCTCATCTTTGACCAAAAGAGAGTCATTCTCTCGATCACGCAAGTCCCGAGGGTCCCGAGGTTTAAAATGCGATGATCACAAGTCATAAGATGAGGACGGGATCATAATCCCAAATACATAAAATTCCAAGGAATCCCGAGCGACAACCAACAAATGGTTTGTACGTCCGGAAGACAACTTGGGACATTCCCCCCCTTTTTCTCAAACACATGCACACAAGAAAGCACGCAAGCAAGCACGATTACTGAAATCTTGGGAGACTTGCTCCGGCAAGGCACTTTGGGTGAACGCCAAACGTTCTTCCCAAGGGGTAACTTAACCTCCGAACCCAAGTAAAAACCTTTTTTCAAAGTTTTGAGGTAATCAAAATGGCGTGGTGACTCCGTTTTTCAAATTAAACCGGATGTCTTCAAACTCGCGTGAATCCAACAAAAATTTGGGCACCACATTCACAGTTTGGCGACTCCGCTGGGGACTACCCAAAGGAGAAAAGCTTTTATTTTCAAAACAAAAAAATCGATACTCGGTATATAGGTGGAAACCACTTACCCTTCCTGTACACTCCCTGACGTGGGAGTTGGGATAACCGGTGGTTTAACAATCCACGTACCAGTATCCCTTTTCGAAAAAACAATTTTGAAAAAAATAAAAGAAAGCTTTTCCCTTTGAGCGGGTTAGACTCCCATCGCCGATTTCATTAATCGTGCTTGCTTTCTTTACCATGCATTGCATCATTTGCATCTTGGAATTTGTGCATACTTTGAAACGGGAAACAACCCGAAAAATAGCAAAAGGAGTGGAACCTGGAAAATTGATCCATGCAGTCGTACGGCTCAATCCTCCTTGGATTCTGACCGGGCGACCTCAGTGGCAATTCCACCAGGAAAAAAAATCATCATGGTTAATCTGGCAGTCCTAGCAGCTTGGGGCTACTCAGCTTCATGACTGACTGGGGCTCCCAGAAAATTTACGTGCTTATGTGCTGCATTTTCCCCCGTCCCGAAAATCATTCCTTTAAAACACATTATGAAAATCTCTGTTTTAACTCAAAAAGGAACATTTTTAGGAGACCGCACACTACGCGCACCTGATATATCCTGTACACTTTTGCACGCACGTCCTTCAAACCCGAGGGTGGTTCCAGCTGCAGTCACGGACAGCCTTACGATGCTCCCGGGCGCGCACGAAATCATCCCAACCTCCCCATGGCAGCCAGTGTCGACCAATGCACAGTCCGTGTCACACGTTTCAAAAAACCGTGACTTTTGGTTGGTTTTTGGTCTAGTCCGTGTCATATAGCCCAGTTGCATACCCACGTAAAGGTCAAGCCTTAGCTCATAACGGAAGCCAAGATTTTCGCTCAAGCGAAATTCTGCCGAAATTCCGACAAGGAAGAATCGGTGGGATCTTGACTCCGACATTGACTATTGACCTTGACCCGCACGGAATGCGTAAGAGTCAAGACCGAGTCTTTGCCAAAAATCAAAAGATCTTTCGCTCAAGCGAAGCCCTGCCAAAATTCCGACAAGGAAAAATTGGCAAGATCTTGACCGGCATTGACTTCGATTCCGACCCACGCACCGTGTATGCAACAAATTTCAATGTGACACCGTGTCATCCGACTTTTTACCGCCCGACCCATGCCTATTATTCTCTCGGACATTACCGAAAGTCAAAAAACCGTCATTCGCTCAAGCGAAACTCTGCCAAAGATCCGTGTCAAGGCAGAGAGACGAGACTTTCCCGGTATTGCCTTGACTATAATCCGCATCGCTCGTGCGTTGAAAGGTCCTATGACCCGCTAGACCCGATAGGAGCGTTCTTTACTCTCGGTCGGTGGGATCCGCGTGCCCTATAGGACCCTCGCCCGGGGCTGTCCACCCTGGGAGGTCGAAATACAGGTGGAATACGAGGGGCTTATAGACGTAGTGACGGAACCCACTGATCCAGGATCTAGAGTAGTTGTGAAAAAAGAAGGGCAGAACCCCTTTTCCAACCAAATAGATATTAATAAAAGACACTGTTTTAAGTAAACTTGAAGATTCTAATTTGCATATTGCCTGAGCCTTCAGCCTAAACACCTACCCCGAGTCTAAACCTTTCCTATCCCTTTCCCGCAGCGAGAAAGAAGTGGGTGAGAACACCGGGTCAGCGACTTGTTAGCACGTAATCCTCGGACAGGTTCGCGAGAATCCTCGCTTCGAGAGTCGAATGGCCGATTTGACAGAGAACAGTCTTTGGTTTGGGTAACCAGATGACTAGGGAAGAAGAGCTAGCCTTAGCCCTGGAAAACAGTCGTAAGGCCCATGAGGAACAGCAAGCCACGCTCATTGAAGCGCTTCGTCGTCATGGAGTTCAAATAGTGGTCGAGCCCAACGGTTCCTTGGTAATGATAGAAGATGAGCCTCCAGAAGCAGCCATCTCAGCTCCATCAAACTATAACCAATGCCCTCCTCCATCCTCATACGATCCCTTATCCAGGATTACCCCTCTTCGCCCTTTCCAACATCTCAAGCCATCAGATCCCGACACCCTCACCTCCTCAAATGAGACCCGGCTTTGTTCCCTATCAACGAAGCAAACGCCTCAGCCATCCCGGTTACGCAGCCTCTCAGATTACCCCATGGGATTCACTCCCTCTCCTCGGTATGGGCCATCCTGTGCATTCCCTAGGCCTCAAAATCAGCTCAATGATCCTTTCAATTCATGTCCCGCCACAGATCTTCCACCTCCAACTTTGCCAACAGGACCCCAGGAGGTTCCATATCCTTTTTCCTACTTCGGAAATTATGAGCCTAATTCCTATGCCTCCGGCCCGTCTCACGGGAACACGGGACCTGGCCAAGTTTACACTTACTTCCCCTCCAAAGATCCCCAAGCCTTGGTACCAGGCTACCACTGTGCCACCTACTGTCCTTCCACCCAAATCAGATAAGCCTTCTCCGGAATCGAGCAATCCTAAACCATCCCCCGACTCCGACATGGCTTGGCTAATGGAACAAGTTAGGTCCATGCAAGAGAAGTTTGGGGAAATAAACACCAAGAGGACAGCATACCAGATTACTGATCCCAGCAAAGTTGTCCCTCTCCCTCCAAAATTCCGAATGCCAGAAATTGAAAAGTTCAACGGCACTGATTGTCCCCGGACTCACATTGAAAGCTACATTCTTGCCATGAGAGCCAAAGATTGTACGCAGCAACAAATGGCCGACCATTTTCAGTTATCATTAAAAGGTTCAGCTCTTAGGTGGTTCCTGCATGTGAAACCAGAGGCCCGAGCTACTTGGGACCAGATCAAGGAAGCGTTCCTAGAAAAGTATAAGGCCAATTTGAATTGGGAACCCAGGAATGACCTACAGTGGTACCCTACAACGTTCATGAGCCAGTAAGTGAATTCTACAAGAGATGGAATTGGAAGCTCGGTGAAATGATGACCCCACTCAATGAAGAGGAACAGATGGAGATCTTCCAATCTTGCTTGAAACCTCAACTAAGAGTCCAAATTGGCAATTACTACTATCCTGACCTTCGGGCAATGGTAAATGCCGGCACCAAGTTTGAGAATGCCTTCAATATGGCCCCGGCCACAGAATGCCAATTCTTATCGCTACAAAGCACCGGTGTCAAATGCCCCAGCCACCGTGAAAGGAAAAGAAGTGATTGGCGCTGTTAATTACATTCGAATGAGAAAGCGGGACGTAATGCAGGCCAGCCGCTGCAAAGCCAAAGCTCCCTTTCTATACCTGAAGATTTCGGAATGCCACTAGAAAAGGTCTTCGACGGTTTGGTAGCCCAAGGACTCATCATACCTTTTGAAAACCGGAAGCCCAGGAACCCCAAGATCGTAATGGATGAGACCAAACACCGTCGCTTTCACAAATATCATGGCCATAACACTAATGATTGCACCTACCGAAGTTCCCGATCTCTCGCCTAGTTGAAGAAGGCAAGCTAGAACCACCTCGGGGTCCCAATGTGGTCAAGAATCCTCTTCCCGCTAACAATCGAGTCAACATGATCGAGTTCGGAGGAACAAATGGAAACGGTTTTGGAAATCCAGAGGTCATAGATATCCTGAAATTCAATGTTCCTTATGCTGAATTACAGGGGAAATGGAAAGATCTGATTAATGCCGCCGCCATGGAGGGACAATTTGGACCCATAGTTGGAACTGATTTCGTTAATGTTGTCGAGCTCGGCCTCTTTTCTACGACATCGAACCAAGAACCATGGTCAAGATTACGTAAGAAAGGCTCACTTATGAAGACTGCGAGTTTGAAGTAAAACAAGCCATGTTAATGAAAGTCTCTCCGTAACCCTTCATCACCCATGATGAGCATAATGTGTTTGTAATGGCTCTTACTACTCCCGAGGATCATTCCCAACCCCCGTTTGGGAAAAGGTAGAGAGAAGAGTGAACAAGCCGAGAAGACTTTTGGGATGAAGAAAGCCGTATCTCGATGCCGAAAGCACAACCGGTCCTACCGCCCCGCAGGTACAAATGGATGAAGTTAAGTTCGTAAAGGAGATTCCGCCAGATCGCCCGAGTACTTCCTATGGAATTGGTGTCGACAAAGGCAATAATGATCCGCAGAGTGCACAATCAAATGACAACGCCGGCAAGACCGCTACTCCCTGTGGCAACAAAGAAGAAGGAGTGAGATCCCGGTCCAACCCTTGTCAAGTCCCCTCGAGTCAATAAGTAGCGTAGGGTCCAGAGTCGCAGCTGTCTATTCGCCGAGTCAGAATCTTTGAATTCCAGTCCTCGTAGTCATCCGAAGGCCTCACGCCCGAAGATTATGAAAATGTAATCGATGTCATCTTTCCCCTTATTTTGAATGAAATGACAAATCTTTCGATTATCCTCTTATTGCCAACTTAACAAATGATAAATTAACTCAAAACTTAACAACAGCTTAATAATGAATCATTTGAACAAGATGCAAACACACTAAACGAACAATACATTAAAGAAATCTTTAAGCGTGTTTCGTAAAAGAGGAAAACCGGGCCCAAGCCGCCGAGGAGGTTTTGATAAGTGTGAACTTGGGTACTATTGAGGAACCTAAAGAGACACAGATTGGAAGCTTCTTCCAGGGGGTTGAAAGGGACAGATTGATCGAGCCGCTCGTAGAATACGTCGACGTGTTTGCATGGTCATACAAGGATATGCCGGGCTAGACAGCTTCGATAGTAGAGCACGTAATCCCTCTAGCACCGCATGCTAAGCCGCAGCGTAAACCGAGAAAGATTAAGCCGGAATGGTCTCTACAGTCAAAGAAGAAATTGAGAAGCTACCGCGGGTAGGGTTCATCGTAGTCATTGAATACCCGACATGGTTGTCCAACATCGTGACCGTAATCAAGGCCAATGGGAAGGTGCGCCGCCGTGTGGATTTCCGAGATCCGAACAAGGCCAGCCCCAAAGACGACTACCCTCTCGCCAAACATAGACATCCCGGTGGACTCCACCGCCAACTACGAAGTCAAATCCTTTGTTGATGGTTTTGCGAGGCTACAACCGCATCAAGATGGCCGAGGAAGACCAAGAAAAGACAGCCTTCACCACACCACGGGAACCTCTTGTTATACAAGAATGCCATTCGGGCTCAAGAATGCCGGGCTACTTACCAAAGGGCAACACCGCGCTTTTTCATGACATGATCCACAAGGAGATTGAGGTCTACGTAGATGATATGATAATCCACTCCAAAGGAGAGGGTGGGCAGCACTTTGTTGACCTACGAAAATTCTTTGAGAGGTTGAGACAAAGATTCCATGAGACTAAACCCCGCCAAATGCACCTTCGGAGTGACAAGGGGAAAAGTGCTTGGGTATATGGTCACAGAGCGAGGTATAGAAGTTGACCCCGAAAGATCAAAGCCATCATGGATATGAGGCCACCTCAAACCTGCATGTAAGTCAAGAGCTTCATGGGTAAATTGCGACATCGCCCGTTTCGTCAATCGCTGACCACTATGTGCGAGCCCATCTTCAAGCTCATGAAGAAGAATGTGGACACGTAATGGACCGAAGAATGCCAAGATGCCTTTGACCAGATCAAGGCATACTTAGTACATCCCCGTACTATGCCCCCACATAGACGTAAGCCTCTTTTCTCTATCTCACCGTCACGTACACGGCAATTGGGGCTATGCTTTCTCAGAAAAGAAAGACTCTCGGGTAGAAAACGCCATTTACTTTGTCACTCGGAAGCTACGGGGAGTGAGCTCAATTACTCAAGATGTGAAAAGACTGTGCGGGAGGATCGGTCCGGTAGTCGGCAAATTGAAGCATTATATGCAAGCCCACCCCGTGAATTTGGTCTCGAAAATGGACCCCATCAAGTACATCTTTGACAAGCCTTCCCTCTCGATGCGTTTAGCGAAGTGGTCCTTCTTCTTGGCGAATACGACATCAACTATGTGACCGTAAAGGCCATCAAGGGTCAAGCATTGTCGATCACCCGGCGAACTTCCCCAGAATGAAGACAGAGGGCCCGAACCCCAATTCCCAGATGAAGGGATCTTTGCGGTTGAGCTCGAGAATAGATGGCAATTGTTCTTTGACGGAGCCGCTAACAAAAGAGGAAATGGTGTAGGAATGCTATTGGTCGATCCGAAAGATGAGAATACCCCCATAGCCCTCAAGTTGAACTTTCCCGCCACGAACAATGTCGCCGAGTATGAAGCCTGCATTGCTGGTTTGGGAGGCCGCCTTAGAAAGAAATGTCAAGGAGCTCGAAGTTTACGGAGACTCGGCCCCGATCATCAACCAAGTTTCCAACAAGTGGAAGACTCGTGGACCCTAATCCGCAACGGTATCATGCCCATATGGAGGAGTTGATCGGATACTTCAAAGAAGTGACTTTCCACTACTTGCCGAGGGAAAAGAACAGATTCGCAGATGCCCTAGCTACTCTAGCCTCATTGGTAGAGATCCCCGAGGGAAAAGCCATAAAGCCCTTCAGAGTGGGTAGAAGAGAAGCCCCACCTTCTCGTTGTGAAGTGGACCTGGGACCCGAGCCTATAAAGGAACCTTGGTACAATCAGTATTTACCAATTCCTCAAAGACGGAGAGTCACTTTCGAGACGAAGAAGGTAGACCAAAAGAAGGTGTCGAGCCAAAAGCTTGCGAGCCCCGAAAAGGTTGGCCTCCCATTATGTCATCCTAGGAGGCAACCTGTACAAGAAACGCTATCAAGGACCACTCCTCTTATGTGTCACTCAAGAAAGAGCCAGAGAGTTGATGACCGAAGTCCACAATGGCCCTTGCGGTCCTCACATGAATGCCTGAGCCCCGATGCAAGTGATCCTCGTAATGGGTTACTACCGGATCTCCATGGAGACAGATCAAGGCCCAAAGACGTCCGAACTGCGACAAGTGCCACGGTTTGCCAACCTCAACCATCTCCCACCTCATGACCTGTACCGCATGACAACTCCTTGGCCGTTTGCAACTTGGGGCATTGACGTGATAGGGAAAATAGCCCCGACAGAAGCAATGGGCACGAGTTCGTGTTGGTAGCCATCGACTACTTCACCAAGTGGGTAGAGGCCAAGTCCTACAAGGTCCTCACTTCCGTAAAAGTGGCCCAGCTTCATCAAAGAAAACATAATGTGCAGATATGGGGTGCCCAACGAGATCATTTCGATAATGGGACACACTTCGAAGGAGACTGCGATAGACCGCCGTCGAATTCGTAGTTACTCGCCACAAGTCGTCCCCGCATGCACCTCGCACCAATGGAGCCGTGGAAGCCGCTAATAAGACACTCGAGCGGATCATCCGGAAAATGGCCACCCGTGGTCGTGATTGGCCCGAAAAGCCGCACCTAGCACTCGGGGCTACAGTAACGTCTGTCGTAACAGCCACGGGAGAAACTCCTTTTGCCCTAACTTACGGGATGGAAGCAAGTGTTACCGCTGGAGTTGGAAATCCCGTCATTAAGGGTCCTCTGAAAACAAAGTGTCAACGAAGTAGAATGGCTACGAAGCCGGCATGATGAATTGGCCTTGCTCGATGAAAGAAGGCTCAAAGCCATGGAGCACACCCGAGCCTACCAGAGGCGAATGGCCGAGCGTTTGATAAGAAAGTCAAAGCCGAAACATCAAAGAGGGTGACTTAGTGCCGAAAGTAAAGCCCCCTACCGCAGACAACCCCGGGAAAATGGGAACCCGTTTGGATCGGCCCTTATGTAGTGCGTAAGATACCGTCGGGAGGAGCAATGAAGCTTGCAGCACTTGGATGGCAATCCCTTTGTCCACCCAAGCAACGGTGATAAACTTCGAAGATACTATGTCTAATAAAAAAAAAAGAAAAAAAGCTTAGTGCAAAAAGAGTAATACCCAAATTTAGGCCGAAAACCCCAAAAAGGGCGGTCTAGGCAAAAAACAGGGTTGCACGAAAAAAATAATAATAATAATAAAAAAAAATATATAAGAAAAAAAAATCTTAGTGCAAAAAGAGTAATACCCAGCTAGGCTGAAAAACCCCAAAAAGGGCGGTCTAGGTAAAAAACAGGGTTGCACAGAAAAAAAAAAAGAGAGACTTAGTCTTGTTAGTTCACCAGAATGAACTACGAAGACCTGAGCCCCTTAGCCTTTCTTGTAAAAGGGGAACGTAGGCAGCCATATATGGTTCGGTCTAAACAATAAAAAAGGGGCAATAAAGCTTCCATAAAGTGCGTCCTTAGCAATAAATAAAAGGGTATTTCAGTTTTCATAAAACGGGTCCCAAGTAATAAGACATTTGAATTTCCATGAAACATGTCTTGATTAATTTCTAAAATAATATTTCTTGTTCATTACAAGTCAAAAAATTTCTTGATGAGTTCAAGCACGGTCTACCTCTTGACTCTGCTAACCTGCTAAAAAGATCTAAAATACAATAAAATGCCTAAATAAACTAATGTGTTTGCAAATGGCAATAAGAGGATCTTGAGAAAAGACTTGTCAGTCGTCATTCGCTAAGTCTTCTTCGCCTTTCTTCCCTTTTCCTCGGCCTCGTCGAGTCTTCTTCCTTTTCTTCTCAATAATGTCGGTATCCCTCACCCCGACCTCTGGTATCCTCACTGGAGCCTCTACCAACCCCGTGTCAATAAGCGCGCTCTCTATACGAGCACGAGTCCGTATCTCCTCCTTCGAGACTCGCCAAATGAGCAACCTCGGACAACCTCTTGTACCGAGCCTCCATGTCCCTGACCAAGTCACCTGATTGGTTATGGCAACTCGCCTTAGCCTCGGTCTCCCTCGTAGTCCTACTCGAGTCGTGGTCATCCCCAATAAAACTCGGCGTCTATCCTCCAAGATAACCCGAGTCGCTCCCATCTCCCTCTCGTACTCACCCAAGTAGACAAAGGGTCAAGATCGTGCTCTTCCCGCTCCTAAAGATAGCCCCGGTGGGAAAGCAGTGTATGTCCAAGCCCTCGAGAAAAAGTGAAGCCGGGCCGGGTCCCTCATGTCTAGAGACATCACCTCCATGGTCCGGATGTCCTCCCACCACTCAAAGGCTCCCGTAAAGCCCCAAACCGCCCGGATACCAAGCAGGTATGTAGAAGGATGACCAGAGAATCCCGGAACCCTCACAAAGATAAGACTCCCGAAATATCCTCCCGGGTCCGCAACCTCCAAAGTGTGGTATCCACCAACGGATGTCCGAAGTGGATAACCTAGCCATCATCGCCTCCGGCTACCCCGTTCGCCGCCTAGGTGCACCTCTCCGAGAAATCACCCAAGGGCACCGAGTCGGCAAAGCCCCGTGCAAAGCCCCGAGCCTCTCCTGCAGCCCACAAGGTCAACATAGCCGGACTCCCGGACCTCATGAAATGGTCTCCCGAGCCATCCTATCGATCCCATGCAAAGTCTCCCCCAAAACCGGTGGAACGATATCCTTCCCACCCGCAGCCTCTCGACCATGTCCAGAGACCACCGTGACAAATCCCCACGAACTCGAAGAAATGTAACGAGAAAAGACGCAAAGGATAAATGCGTCCATAGCCACCATGGTAGCGCCTATAGCCGGAGATCCAAACCTCGCCCGAATCTCGGAAAGGTCAATCCTGTCCGAAGCTACCATCATCTCCTCACCTCTCCCGCAGGAATCTCGCAAAGATGCAATCTTTACCGCCACCGGCACGTCTCCGATCAGCGGAATAGATATAGCCTCGGCCTCGGGACCCCAATCAAGGCTCTGAAGTCTTCGTGCGTTGGGACGATTTCGTTGTAAGAAAAGCAGTAAACATGTCTCCGGACGTCCCAGAACTTTGCTGCGGCTCTCAACAGGTCCCAATCGGGCGGGAGATCCCTCAAATGCCATAAAGACTTGATCTTGAAGGAAGAATCAAGCAGACCCTTGTGATTTTGGAAGTTATGTCTCGCCCAAGATTGAAGACCGGACAGAAAATGGTCTCTCTTCCCCCTTTGTAGTCTAACAGGCCTCTCCATCGCAAAAGTGATCAAAGATGGTGCTTTTAGGTCCAAAATGTGCTCTGGGAACAATTGGGACAAGTCTAGAGTGAAAATGAAATGAAATGGCCAAGCCTTGCTTTTATTCAGAAAATAACCGCCTGCACAGACCGTGAGCCGCACGGCTTCATTTGCCCCAGAGACCTATCCGCACGGCTACATTAGCCCTCTGCAGAAAAAATTCTGCAGCAACCAAAGTTACTGCCCAAGGGAGTTTTCACCCCACTTTTTCAACTAAAACCTGTACAAAAACATATCCAGAAGCCATTCAAGCATTTATACACCATTATAAATCAGTTTGGCCCATTTTCAGCCCCGATTCCAAGCAAAAAAAATCGCCCCAAGGCTCAGATAATATGCAAATTGAAAAAGCATAAATTAGAAAAGTAAATAAAGCGTAAATACAATGTCTTCGCCCCACCGGCGTCAAAATAAAGCAAAAAATAAACAAGTTGTGCATAAAAAAGTGTTCATTGTTTGTTTTGTTCCAAATCTACTCTAGAGACCTCCTAGGCCTCCGATTCTTCTTCCTCCTCATCACTGCTCAGCTCATAGACGCTAGGCTCTCTCATCACGTCCTCCTGGTCGCTCGCATCGGAAAGAGGGATGTTGTCGTGCTCGTACTCCGCCAGCTGCTCCAAGATATCAGCATTAGGACCTCGCCCGAGGCCCGGCACCGGACGAATACTCCGGCCGAGGAAGAGGATGCCGCGCCCGACATGCCTCCTTTTGCGCACGTGCTCCTCGCACGCTTGTTGACGCTTTAGTAGCGCAGCCGGCTTCTTGACCAAGGATCGGCACACGTCTTTCCAGCCCCGTTCGCCCGACCAACCTGTCATAGGTGCGAGCCGGAACTCCGAGAAAAGAAAAGAAAATCTCGTAAAATCTCGAAAAATCTCGTAAAATTGCAAATCGAAAGCTAAAAAGGGAATAAGACCCTAAGAGTATACTCACGGTGCTATCAGTGGCGGGGTATACCGGGGCTCCCTCGTGTCGGGGACAGAATTCTCATCCTCCTCGGTACTCCGTGTACGACGTATGAGAGGTGTGCGGGAGGGATAGGCGGGTCGCAGGCTCATCCTCCCCATATCCCCGAGTAACCGCCGGCTTCGTCGGCTTACGTGGCGTCCTCAGCGCCGCTCCACAAACACGGCGTAAGGGGTACCCATGTCAAAATACTCCTCCGCAGCCTATACCTCCCTGGTACCTCTCAATCTCATCCGCCCGTCCCGGGCCGCAGCATCCGTGCCGGAGGATCGTGTGGAGTAATGGCGTCCAATGGAGGGACATGACCGCGTCTTGCCTCGAGAAACGGTCCCCGGATATATGATGTCGCAAGTCAGCCCAGTGAGCCACCTCCTCTCGCCTCGTCACCTCAATAGCATCTCCCAGAAATCTCCGGATACCGCCCTGTGGGTAGAAGTCCACTCCATCCGGTCCATCCTTATTGAGCACAAGCTTCACCATCTTGTAGTCGAAAGTGATCCGGGTCTTCCCCGTGAACCTATCCCTCACATCTCCTCTAGCGAACCATCGCAGGGAAAATGGTGATATCACTCTGCTGGTTCCAAGGAAAGAACCCTATCACCTCGCAAAACCAGGCCTGCATGTTCAAAAACATCAAAAAGGTCATTTTTCTCATAAGAAGTCTCAAGACAGAAAAGAGAAAAGAGAAGAGAAAGAGAGGCTACCTCAAGGGCAAATGAGAAGCGAGTCCATAGAAGCCTTTGTTTCGACCGTACATGTCCAGAGAGAAGTATAACTCAGCCAATCCGGACTCTCCCCAAGAGACCGTCCCTATCCCATCCACATCCTCCAGAGAGTCAAGGAGGCAAGTCATGGCGGCGTCCCGGAAATTAGCAAAGATAGTGACCGATAGCATCAACCATATGAATGCTCTAGCCAGCAAGCGGTCACATCATTAGCAGCAAAGTTCTGCATGCAAGTCTGAACTGCCACCTCAACGTTCCGCGTCTCCATACCCAATCCCTTGGGAATCAGCTCAAATCCAACCAAAGCCTGGAACTCCTCAGCTGTAATATGGTCTCTCCAAGTCACGGGCCTCCCGGTGAACTGCAGCCGATGTCGCTGTAAAATCGGCAGGAGTCAATGTCAGCTCTCCCCAGCTCAAGTGGAAGCTATGGGTGCTATCCCACCAAAACTCAGATAGGGCCTGGACCAAGCCCTTGCTCTTAGACGTGATGTGAATCCCCGTGCCGATGGCCTCTACAAACGCGTCCAGACCGGTAGCCCTAACCAAATTCTTGGGGTTCACCCCATTCTTCTCAAAATCCGGCATCCTCTGCCAAAGCCTGACCGCTATCTCAGATGGTCCTCTAGACTTGTTCTCCTGTAGACAAGCACAAAAAGAAGTGTGTCAATCATTCGTCATTTTCAAAAGCATGCGTATATTCACGAAAGCGCACATGTTTTCAAAAGAAAAGCATTCACAAAAGTTTTTTTTAGCATCATTTGCATCAAAAAATGTGACTTTCATCATTTGAAACACGTCATTTTAAGCACGTTGTTTTCCTAAGGCACAAAATCATAATTTTCACAATTCTTTGCACATAAGCATTATTTTTCAAATAAAATGGCATGCATGAATCCTTTTCATCTTCCAAAATCATGTTTTCTCATTGAAAATCAGAATTTTGACCTAGTTCTAGCACAAGGCAAGAACTCCGTCTCATATTTAGACATTTCTCATTCTTACTTCATTTGCGAGAAAAAAAAAAGTGAGTCATTCTCATAATTTTCATCAAATAAATTGCACATGCATATTCTTAGCCTCATAGGTTGTTCATGCATCTCAAAATCATTAAAAAAATCCTAGAAAAAATCCTAGGAAATTCCTAAGTTCGGGTTAAGCCCTAAATTATTCAAAATTCAATCAAAATCGACGGATTTGAGCAAAATGAGAATGCTTACCCCAACCGATCGAGGGTTCGTTGATTTATGCTCCCTTCTCCCCGGATAGAGCTCCGATGGAGGCGTAAGGAAGTCATACTTCCTCTCCGTCCGAACGAGCTCCTTCCTCCTCCTTCTCGCAGCCGCGGAGATGTTCCTTCTAGCTTGCCTCGGCATTGGATTCCCCTCCGGATCCATTCCAAATCAGTAGAGCCAAAGGGAATTGAAAGAATTTCAAAATTTCTCTCCCTTCTCCTCTCTCTTCCTCGGCAGTTCTTGGGTGGCAATAATGCCCAATGCCCGTTCAAACCTGTTTTAAATAATCTGTAAAAAACAGGTCTCTAGCCGTACGGCTCCTTTTTCTCCATCTCATGCCGGGCGGCTTCATTCGCTCTGAGCAGAAATTACAATCCTGCCCCTGGACCTTCCACTTGGGCATGCAATTTCCGTTATCTTTTAACCAAGATAACATCTTTTTCAAAAGATATCCCTTATCTCTTAAGCAATTAAGCTTTCTTCCCAGTCACCTCCGTTAATTTCGTTATAACGGGATAACGCTAGGTGACAACCTCCGAATTGTCAAGTTTTTCTCAACTTAAGCTACCTCTATCCCGAATAGTGACGTACGCTCAAGTTTCTCTCAACTTAAGCTACCTCTATCCCGAATAGTGACGTATGCTAAGTTTCTATCAACTTAAGCTACCTCTATCCCGAATAGTGACGTACGCTCAAATTTCTCTCAACTTAAGCTACCTCTATCCCGAATAGTGACGTACGCTCAAGTTTCTATCAACTTAAGCTACCTCTATCATGAATAGTGACGTATGCTCAAGTCATTGGCAACCCATATCTCTGATTCGAAAGAGATTGAGACGTATGCTTAAAACATTCTAGCTTTGGCAACCCATATCTCTGATTCGAAAGAGATTGAGACGTATGCTTAAAACATTCTAGCTTTGGCAACCCATATCTCTGATTCGAAAGAGATTGAGACGTATGCTCAAGTTCACCAAACTCTAGCTACCTCTATCCACTCGACAGTGACGTAAGCTCTAGTTTCAATCAGGTGACAGCCTCCATTAATTGTCAAAATCTCAAGAATCCTAGACATCGTTCCTAACTATCTAGTGATGCTTGAACTACGATCAAGGCTTGATTCCTCCGGGATACGTAGGTAGCCTTTTATAAAAGGTCCAGCCATTCGACCACTTTGGTCACCCCGTTTCTTTGTCACTCCTCGGTGATAAAGCGGCCCCTCATAGAGGTTCGTATATCTGACCACCTTGGTCACTCCTAGCATATCCCCCGTAGGATCAATTGCTTGACCTCCTAGGTCATTTTCTCTTCTATTTCCCCCAAGAAGAGACCGCTTTCTCTTCTTCCTTCCCAGCGGATCCTAATTCCGAACTACGGCCCGGCTTGATTCCTCCGGATACGTAGGTAGCCTTCCAGAGGTTCAGCCACTCGACCACCTTGGTCACCCAATCCGTCTCGGCATTCGCCGTATCGGATCCTTTTCTATCGACAACCCCACTCGCCTTGCAAGTGACGTTGCCGAGGGCTTCTGTAAGTACCCAAATCGCTCATGCCTTCCGGTTAAATTTCCCGGCAATTTCGGTAAGTTTCCGGTAATTCCCGGACCTTCCTAGTGTTCCGGAAATGTTCTGGAACAGTCCCAAATTAAATTAAGGGATGAAGGGAGCCTTCCTAATTAAGAAACACGTTTTTCTTAATTAGGAAGAGGGTTCTAGAATTTGCCACCTTGCATGGTTCTAGAAATGCTGAGTCACAATGGATAATGCCGCACGGCTGCATTAGCTCGTCGGCCTAGCCGCACGGCTTCATTAGCCTTATCCGCATCGCCTATAAATAGAGCCCTCCTCTACCCATTTCAACACACACAATCCATAGCAAGTCACCCACAAACACTCCAAATACGTGAAGAATACTGCTGGAAGCTCAAGAAGGTGAAGAAAAAGGCCAAGAAGCTCCCTCCCTCCTCCTTGAAGATCCAAGACCAACCTCTCCTCCTAGCTCCGACCAAAGAAAAAGGAAGCTATTGGTAACCTCGCACGCCCTACCTTTGCATCCTAATTGCTTTATAATTTGCTCATTGCATTGTCTTTATATTGCTTGGGACTTGGTAGATTAAAGATCCTATCTTTATATTCCCCCTTCCCCTTTGGCATGCATTAGACATCATTTGTCATAAAAATGTAGTCTTTTCCCATAAAGGTGCATCCTTTGCACCTAAAACCCCCATTTTCAAATAAAAATGTCATCTTCATGCATCCTTTGCACATAAAAATCAAATCTTTTTTCAATCAAAATGCATCATTTGCATCCAAAATCCCTTGTTCAAGCATCATTTGCTTTAAAGACCATGTCTTTACCATAAACTAGCATCATATGCTTTTCAAAATGCAATCTTTATGCATCATTTGCATAATGAATGCCAATTTCTTCAACACAAATGCATCATTTGCATAAAAATCAAATCTTTATGCATCATTTGCAATAAAGATTATTTCTTTAAACTAAGTGCATCATTTGCAACCCAAAAATGTCATCTTTTCATTAAAGATTCATTTTTACATACATTTCCCCCATTCCCCCAACCTAGGAATGGACCGGTGTAAAAGATCCTATCTTTACATCGTTCCTTCCATTAAAGGTTCCATATCTCTTTAGAAAGGGACACCTTGAACCCTATATCTCCGATTATCGCTTAAGAAAGAGTATGAAGCATCTATATGAGCTCGGCCGTCTTAAAGCGTAGGATTGATGGGCTAAGGACCCTCCTTTTCTAAAGAACCTCATCTTTGACCAAAAGAGAGTCATTCTCTCGATCACGCAAGTCCCGAGGGTCCCGAGGTTTAAAATGCGATGATCACAAGTCATAAGATGAGGACGGGATCATAATCCCAAATACATAAAATTCCAAGGAATCCCGAGCGACAACCAACAAATGGTTTGTACGTCCGGAAGACAACTTGGGACATTCCCCCCCCTTTTTCTCAAACACATGCACACAAGAAAGCACGCAAGCAAGCACGATTACTGAAATCTTGGGAGACTTGCTCCGGCAAGGCACTTTGGGTGAACGCCAAACGTTCTTCCCAAGGGGTAACTTAACCTCCGAACCCAAGTAAAAACCTTTTTTTCAAAGTTTTGAGGTAATCAAAATGGCGTGGCGACTCCGTTTTTCAAATTAAACCGGATGTCTTCAAACTCGCGTGAATCCAACAAAAATTTGGGCACCACATTCACACCTCCGTGTAAAGAGGTTATTTTGAAATTGTTTTGAAAACAAGTGGTATACTTTGCAAGTAAAAGTAAAGAAAAGTTTTTTTTAAAAAAGGTGTATTTTGGGACTCTCCATCCTGGGACACGATTTTATAGGTCTCGGAAGTTGGGAGGAGCCCACAGTTGGTATCAGAGCTTTGGCTAGAAGTCAAGGGTAGATGTCTAGTCTAAGGGAGAGTATGTGATATCTGACGCCGAGTGTTTCTTTCAGGGATCATTTTAATGGCTGGGAATAGTGGTGACCAGCAGGGGAACATTGGTGATCAGGGTACTGGGGGAGACCAGAATGCCGAGATGATGGCTATGTTTCAGGTATTCCTCCAGAATATGGCAGCTCAGGGTAGAGCACAGCAGCAGCCTGAGGCAAGGCCGACACAGGGGTTGGAGAAATTTATCAAATTGTCTCCACCAAGCTTCAACGGAGATCCAGATCTACTGATAGCTAAGAGATGGCTGGAAGCCATGACTAAAATCTTTGTTGCAATGGAGAGCACAGATAAAGAAAAGGTTAGATGTGCAGTGTTCAAGCTAGAGGGTCCTGCTGAGCATTGGTGGCAAATCCTTAAGGAAAGCTGGGAGCGGGATCATATGCCCCAGACTTGGGAGAAATTTGTCGGGAAATTCAAGGAACACTTCATTCCTGTGATTACCAAAGACAAGAAAGAGGTAGAGTTCCTAAAGTTTGAGCAAGGGGCAATGACAGTATCTCAGTATTCTGCCAAATATACGGAGTTATCCAGATATTGTCCACATCTTGTACCAGATGAGAGCAGGAGGGTTTACAGGTTTGTTAAGGGGCTCAGGTTGGAGTTCAGGAAGCAGCTGTTGACTCACGATTTTCCTAACTACCAGGCGACAGTTAACATGGCCTACAGAATTGAGAATGACATCGAGGAGCATAGGGGTAAATCTGAGGGTAGCGGAAGCAAGGCCAAGTTTTCAGGTCAGAGTTCAAGTTAGAGCAAGAATCAACCTAAGTCCTCAACTTCTGGAGTGGCTAAGGGAGGAACAGTCACGGTTTCTACTTGACCTGTTTCATGCAAGTTTGGCACCGTTTGTAATTGGTGTAAGAAAGTGGGGCACTCAGAAGACAGCTATTGGAGTAAGCAGGGCAAGTGTATGAGTTGTGGTGAGATGGGGCATTTCAGAAAGGATTGTCCTAAGTTCAAAAAGGGTCAAGCTTCGGGTGGTAGACTACAGGGTGACCAGCCCAAAGGTGGGGTAAAGAGAGATGTTGAGGGGAAACCCAAAGAGAGAGTCCAAGGTAGAGTTTTTGCTTTGGATAGAGGCGCAGTAGATCCTACTGCGGTTATTAGAAGTATTGTCCCTATCTCAGGGGTCAGGGCTCGTATTCTTATTGACCCTGGATCATCTCATTCATATGTGGCATCTCATTTTGCATTTACATTGCATAAGTTGCCTATGTTGTTACCTTATGTGTTAGAGGTTTCTACTCCTGTGGGAGAGCACCTCGAATCCTCTTTGATCTATCATGGCTGTGAGGTGATTATATGTGGGCATGTATTGCCAATGGATTTGGTAGAGTTGCCAATCCATGATTTTGATGTTATTTTAGGCATGGACTGGTTGAGTTCTTGTCATGCCTTGGTGGACTGTCGCAGAAAGCGAGTCACCTTTTCTATGCCTGATGTGCCTGTATTTGTATTTGATGCTGATAAGTCTTTATTTGGCATTCATGTTATATCTGCTATAAAGGCTAGAAAGTTGTTGTCTAAAGGGTGTGAGGGTTACCTGGCTTATGTGGTAGACTCTGGTAGAAGTCTCTTGATTTATCTTGTGTTCCAGTTGTGAATGAGTTCAGTGATGTGTTCTCAACTGAGTATAGTATGCCTCCTGATAGAGAGGTTGAATTTTGCGTTGACTTATTGCCGGGTACTTCACCAATTTCTAAGGCACCCTACAGAATGGCTCCAGCTGAGTTGAAAGAGTTGAAACTTCAGTTGCAGGAGTTGCTTGATAGGGGTTTTATTCGTCCCAGAGTATCACCCTGGGGAGCACCAGTGTTATTTGTTAGGAAGAAGGATGGTACTTTGCGGTTATGTATTGATTACAGATTATTGAATCAAGCTACAATTAAGAACAAATATCCTCTTCCTCACATTGATGATTTGTTTGATCAACTTCAAGGTTCTGTTATCTATTCTTAGTTGGATTTACGTAGCGGATACCATCAGTTGAAGATCAAGCCAGATGATGTTTCTAAAACAGCTTTCAGAACAAGGTACGGACATTATGAATTTCTTGTTATGCCATTTGGGTTGACCAATGCACCATCAGTCTTTATGGATATGATGAACAGGATCTTCAAGCCGTATCTTGATATTTTTGTGGTTGTTTTTATTGATGATATCCTGGTATACTCTAAATCCAGGGAAGATCACGAGAGGCATCTGAGAATAGTGTTATCCGTGCTTCGTGAGAAACAGTTGTTTGCAAAGTTCAGCAAAATGTGAGTTTTGGCTGGAATAGATTTCTTTCTTGGGTCACGTGGTATCCAGTAATGGTATTGCAATGGATCCTTCGAAGATTAAGGCCGTAGTCAACTGGAAATAGCCTTCTACTGTGACAGAGGTTCGTAGTTTCCTTGGTCTAGCAGGGTATTATCGAAGATTTATTGAAGGATTTTCGAGGATTGCAACTCCGTTGACCAGATTGACTCGGAAGGATGTACCATTTATGCGGGATGCTAAGTGTGAAGCTGGCTTTACTGAACTGAAGATGAGATTGACTTCAGCTCCTATTCTTACACTTCCAGAGGGTTATGAGAACTTGGTCATCTTCAGTGATGCTTCTAAAGAGGGATTAAGTTGTATACTTATGCAAAATGGGAAGGTAATTGCATATGCTTCGAGGAAGTTGTCACCAGCGGAGCAGAATTATCCTACCCACGATATAGAGTTAGCAACTATTGTGTTTGCATTGTATAAGTGGAAGCATTATTTGTGTGGGGCAAAGTTTGAGATATTTATAGATCATAAGAGCCTGAAGTACTTGTTTACCCAGAAGGAACTGAAAAATAGACCGAGGCGATGGTTGGAGCTTCTGAAAGACTATGATTGCGTTATTTCTTATCATCCCGGGAAGGCCAATGTGGTAGCTGTTGCTATTAGCCGTAAGGCTCATCTATCGTCCTTGGTATCTCGGGAGGTGAGAGTTAATATGTTGTTTTCCAATGTTAGAGCTGTTCCTACTCTTTATGGGGATCTTAGGGAAGCTCAGTTAAATGATGATGAGTTGAAGAAAATCAGGGAGAAATTGCAAGATGGCAAGTCTGGGGAATTTTCACTAAACAGGGATGGAATTCTTACCTTTAAAGGCAGGATTTGTGTGCCTTCTTCCCCATAAATTAAAAGGCAAGTATTAGAGGATGGCCATAAGTCCCGATTTGCTATTCATCCAGGGAGCACCAAGATGTATCAGGATCTAAAAAGGGGTTACTGGTGGAATGGCATAAAAAAGGAAATTGCAGAATTTGTGTCAAAGTGTCTAACTTGCCAACAGATCAAAGCGGAGCATCAGAGGCTAGCAGAATTGCTACAACCCTTGGATATTCCGGAATGGAAGTGGGAGGGCATTTCTATGGATTTCGTGACTAGATTGCCTCCTACTCCGAGGAAGATGGATGCTATATGGATGATTGTGGATAGGTTGACCAAATCAGCTCATTTTCTTCCAGTTTCAACCAAGTATTCATTGGAGAAGTTGGCTCAGCTGTATATCCGTGAGATTGTGAGATTGCATGGGGTACCTGTCAACATTATATCTGATAGGGATCCGAGATTCACCTCGCGGTTTTGGAGGGCTTTGCATGAAGCCTTGGGGTCTAAGTTGAGCTTCAGTACTGCTTTTCATCCTCAGACTGATGGGCAGACAGAGAGGACCATTCAGATTCTCGAGGATATGCTACGGGCTTGTGTGATGGACTTCCAGTTATCTTGGGAAGACCATTTGCCTTTAGTGGAGTTTGCCTACAACAATAGCTACCAATCTAGCATTGAGATGGCACCATATGAGGCACTGTATGGGAGGAAGTGTAGGTCCCCAATGTGTTGGGATGAGGTTGGTGAGGCTAGACTTTGGGGTCCAGATTTGGTTAGAGACTCAACTGAGAAGATCAAGGTGATTCGTGATAGATTGAGGACATCCCAGAGTCATCAGAAGAGCTATGCCGACACGAGAAGAAGGGAGTTATCCTTTCAGGTTGGTGATTTTGTGTTCTTGAAGATCTCACCGAGAACAGGGATCAAAAGGTTTGGAAACAAAGGAAAATTAGCTCCTAAATTTGTTGGTCCATTTGAGGTCTTAGAGAAGGTAGGTGAGTTAGCCTATCGTTTGGCCCTACCTCCCTCTCTTTCTTATCTTCATGATGTGTTCCATGTGTCCATGTTGAGGAAGTACTGCTATGATTCCTCTCATGTGTTGAGTTCTCCTCCTGAGGATGTCCAGGCAGATATGACTTATGTGGAGGTACCTTTGCGGATTCTGAAGAGGCAGGTCCGGGAATTGCGTACCAAGAGCATCCCCGTGGTGAAAGTTCTTTGGAAGAATCACACCATTGAGGAAGCTACTTGGGAATTGGAATCTGAGATGAGGCAGAAATATCCGAATTTGTTTGATCATTCAGGTAAGTGAAGTCCAAATTCGGGACAAATTTTATTTAAGGGGGAGTGAGTGTCACGAACCTAAGACCAGGGCGAGACAGGGCATAGGCCCCGTTGAGCACAAGGAGGACGTCGAGTTGGGTATGTAACTTTGGAAAGTATTTTGTGTTGGTTGCATTATGTAAATGTGTTACCAATGAGGTAGTGTACCTGAGACCTAGACTTTATGTTATTATTTTTGGGTACTTCTAGTGATTGTATTATGATAAGAAAGGAGTGTAAGTTTTGGAACTGTGTTCCCTAAGTTTTAAATGGTTTGTAAAATGTGGTGTTTGGATTTTAAGTAATATGTGGTGATTTCAAGTAGTATCATAGAAAGTTTTCAATTTAAACAGGTTTTGTATATTCAAAATTTAGAATGGACAATTCGAAAGTTTAAAATGAATTATGACGTCTCCCGAGCGTGTCCCGGATGTGGGGCCAAGTAGGTCCCCGGTTCGGGGCGCGTCAGTTGGTATCAGAGCCTTAGGTTCAGATAGTCTAGAGTGACTACGTGACCTAGGAAGGTAGTTATGGATTGAGTGAGTAACGTTAAGTGTTTTATGCGGGTACTTAGTTGTTATGGCAGGAATTGGGGATGTACCGGTAGTTAAAGAGTTGAGGAATAAGAGCATTTCCCTTGTTAGGGTCGTATGGAGGATTCATGAGGTCGAAGAGTCAAATTGGGAACTTCGGGAAGAAATGGAGTGAAAATATCCGTGGTTGTTTGATCTTCTCAGTAAGTAAATTTAAAATTCGGGACGAATTTTCTTTAAGGAGGAGTGATTGTAACGACCCGAACTCTAGGCACTAGTTTAATCACGTGTTGAGCACGTGTATATGGCGTGCAATTTATATTATTTATTGTTTCACATTTTAATTGTGGCAATTATGTGTTAGTTTAGTATTTTAATAAGTTATATGATATTTTCAATATGTTAATTAATTAAAGATAAATAGTTAATGTCTAAATTGAAAATATTAGGAGTGGTATAGTGAAATAATAAGATTTGGAAAATTTATTATATCTTATAAAACAAATTAGGTGCTTAAGGGTAGGATTTATAACTTGAGAAATTTAATTAGAGAATGTTTAAAGTATGAGGAGCCTAGGTGGAAATTGTTACCATGTTTATCTCTTTGTGTGTTAATTGAGAAGCTTCACGTGTCATTTAAACAAAATCTCAGCCAAGCTCAGTTTCTTCTTCCATGGAAAAGAGAAAGCTCCAAACCAATTATCCATGTTAAAAATCCTCCCTAAATTCTAGAAAAATCCGTTTGGCGATCCGTTTGTTTCCTGGTGTTCGGGAGAAGAAGGGGAGCATTTCTAGATAATTAAAGTTTTTCTTATTTTCGAATTATTTTGATAAGTTATTATATTTTCTCTTCTATGTATGCTCATTTGATTATTTGAAGTTAGAATAAATGGAAAATATTATTACATGTTGTTTTGGAGCAATTATTATTAGGTTTTGGAATGGTATAAATTGTATTGTGGTAAGGTGAATGAATAGGAGTAAAATTGAGGTTAAAATGATAAGGGTTGGAATATATATATATATATATATATATATATATATATATATATATATATATATATATATATATATATATATATATATATATATTGCATGTTATATTGATGAAATTCCTTGAGTTGAAATAATTTTAGAATAAATGGAAAATAGGTTTTGGAATGAGTGAAAAGTTATTTCAATGCAGATTATATAGAAATCATGAAATAGTATCTTTTGCTGGATGTCTTGAGGATTGTGAATGTTATATTCATAACAGGATTGTCTCATTCAAGATGTTAACAAGTTTATGAAGAAAAGGTACTTATATAGACATTTAGATACATCAGCTTTCATCATTTTAATGTTGGCTTGCTACTACAAACCCAATGCAGCTGTGTGAGCAGCCAAAGAGAAATTAGGATAAAGCAGAAGAGGTTTGAGGGTGTCTACATATTTATTTTCATGTATAACCAGTTACATAATAGTTATTCCGTCTTTTATTGTCTCATGGTTCAGCCTCTTAGAGAAAGCCATCATGGAAGCTGTAGATCTAAAATTCTTTACCCACTTCAACAGTAATATAACCAGATTTTGAACTACAAGAAATGAAAGGCTTGAGGTATAAATTGTTGTAGGTTAGTTTGGACCATTTCTTTTGGTTTTGAAATGAATTGGATTAAGACTTTGGTGAAGTAGAAGTGAGTAATGGTATATAGGTTTGGATTGAATTAGAAATGTTGGTAATATGGTTCTTTGAGTCAAAAATGTAAGGAAATGGTTTTGGTTTTTGTTGAAAGGGTACAATTGGTATTTGGCTTGGTTGGAATAGCTTGAGGTAATTTTGGGTTGTGTTGAACTGAAGTTTGAGGTTTGGTATTGATGTTTAAGTTGGGAAAAATGGACTTATACATATGTGCTGTTGTTGCTGATGTTTAAGCACTAAAACTGAGTTTCTGCATAGGGCACGAGTCGTGCCCTCTGGCACGAGTCGTGCCATGCTGTCGTGACCAATCGTGCCTTGGGTGGACGACTGTATCAGGCTTTGTGTAAAGGTCACGAGTCGTGCCCTGGCCAGTTTTGTTGAACTGTTTTCAAAACAATATAGGTCCAAATTTATAACATAGAATTTAACCAATTGAATACTATGTTTAAAGTACAATGTTTAACAACAACACGATGTCCTAACTGACCAATTGGGATATTGGGAGGATAGATAAATATTTGGTTAAAGTAGCTTGGGACACTTGATATTCATGAACCCTAAATTGTGATACATCTCTATACGGTTGATCTTGGACCTTGAATTGTTATATTAAGTGTGTAGACCTTATGTGTTGCACCTTTTACATTTGTTTGACATCTTTATGATGTGATTGATTAGGGTTCCCTACTTTGGAATCCTAAGTTTAAGCGAATTGTTTGAAGGATGGTTTAGCCTTAGTGCTACTGTTGATTGATACTTGTTATCATATTGCTATCATTGTGATATGCTTTATTGGTATGGTTCCCTACTTTGGAATCATCCATTGGTTGTTTAAGAAAGTAGTGATTACTGTGCTTATATTTAAAAGTTCTGCTGGTACTTGTTTGTTTGGGCAGTGTTATGGGATTATAATGACACACGAGCCGAGTTCGTTATAATCCATACACTGGGTTCCCAGGTTGCCCATCCATTGGCCATGGTTTGGGTAGTGGGCTAGCTCCCCTTTTTAGGGTGTAGTCTAGTTGCACATTGGGTTTAACTTTGTGTCAGCGTTCCCGTTTGTTGTTATTGTGATTGGGTTTGACTTTGTGTCAGCGTTCCCGTTTGTTGTTACTATGATTGGGTTCCGGGACCGCTTCTTCAGCTGCTGTTGCTGTTCAGATTGTGATATCCTTTTGAGGATGAAACCTTGGCTCAATATCCTTCAAAGTGTTACATTTATTGCACTTATGTGTTATATATTTATATCTTTCTTTGTGTGACGAGAATGTGATATATGTATGATGAGATGTTGTTATATGCTTTCATATTGTGATTACATATCATATTGTTGCATATATAATAGCTTGCTGAGATTTATCTCACCCCGTCCTTTTACTGTTTCCCTTAGACCAGGGCGAGCCAGGGCATAGGCCCCGTTGAGCACAAGGATGACGTCGAGTTGGGTATGTAACTTTGGAAAGTATTTTGTGTTGGTTGCATTATGTAAATGTATTACCAATGGGGTAGTGTACCTGAGACCTAGACTTTATATTATTATTTTTGGGTACTTATAGTGATTGTATTATGATAAGAAAGGAGTGTAAGTTTTGGAACTGTGTTCCCTAAGTTGTAAATGGTTTGTAAAATGTGGTGTTTGGATTTTAAGTAATATGTGGTGATTTCAAGTAGTATCATAGAAAGTTTTCAAGTTAAACAGGTTTTGTATATTCAAAATTTAGAAAGGACAATTCGAAAGTTTTAAAGGAATTATGACGTCTCCCAAGCGTGTCCCAGACGTGGGGCCAAGTAGGTCCCCGGTTCAGGGCGCGTCAGCCATTCTATAAGGTGCCTTGGATATCGGAGCTGTACCCGAAAGCAAATCAATCCCAAACTCTATCTCCCTATCCGAAGGCATCACATATTCAGAAGAGAACACATCCGGGAACTCCTTAACTATCGGTACATCCCCAAATTCAGGCAACACTTTAGTAGTATCAAGGACACTAGCCAAGAATCCGGTACAACCACGAAGCAATAACTTCCTAGCTTTCACATAAGAAATGACACGAATAGTCCCAACCGAAGGAATAGCCTCAAAAACAAACTTAGGCATATTCGGGACTGAAAAGGTAACAACCTTCTTATGACAATCGACTAAAGCATGATATTTGCTTAGCCATTCCATACCCAAAATAACATCAAAATCATGCATAGGCAACACTACCAAATCAGCAGGTAACACATGATCACATATATGCACATCACAGGCACGTAACACCTCATCGGTTACCAAACACTCTCCCATCGGAGTTGATACTTCTAGCACATAAGGTATAGACTCAACAAAAACATGCAATTTCGATGCAAAATGCGTGGACACATAAGAATGAGATGAGCCAGGGTCTATAAGTGCGCGTGCTCTCATACTTGCTATAAAAAATAGTACCTCCGATGACGTTGGAGGAATCTGCCGCTTGTTGTTGATTCGCCGCAAAGACTCGACCCTGAACCTTAGGCCTCCCTGAAGCATCCCTCTTCTATCCTTGAGAAGTCCCGGCGCCACTCGCGAATGGTTCCTTCTTTGGCTTTGGACAATCTTTCTGAAAATGCCCCAACTGCCCACAATTCAAACATTTCCCCTGTTTCTTCCAACAATGTTTCTCTATGTGCCCCTCCTTCTGACAATAATTACAAACCTTCTTTGGTGCATTCCCCGAAATATAACCCTGCCTTCGAACCAAGGTTCTAAAAAGCGCTAGGCGGATGCTAGGCGGCGGAGTCGGGCCTAGCGCCTAGGCGGGGACTAGTCGGGACCTAGGCGGGGTTAGAACTAGGCGTTGGAGAGGGGCCTAGCGCCTAGGCGGGGCCTAGGCGCTGTTAGGCGGGGTCTTTTAGAACACTGCTTCGAACACTTGACTGACCTTGTGGCTGCCCTCTAAACTGTGATGTCGATCTTTGCCCTCCTCGATTATCTCGACCTTGTTGTTGTGGTCTACTTTGTCCTCCTTGCCTTCACGTACTAACCCCTTCAGTCTTCCTCTTATGTTCTTCAATGTCATGCTCAACATGGTAAGCACGATCCACGACATATTGAAATTTTTGAAACTTGTGGGCCACTAACGGCGTCTGGATCACTGTCTTCAAACCCCGAATAAACCTCATGGACTTTCTCTCCTCGATTGCCACTAAATGAGTGCAATATCTCGATAACTCCGTGAACTTGGCCACATACTGCGCCTCGATCATAAAATTCTGCTCTAGATTAAGAAACTCCATCTCGTTCTTGTCTTGATCCACGATTGGAATAAAATGCTCCTTAAACTTCCTTATAAAATTCTCCCAAGTGTACGGAACATGAGTCTCATCCCAACTTGCCTTTAAAGTTCTCCACCAATGCTCCGCCGCACCAGAAAACTTGTAAGCTGCGAACCTGACTCGTTCATCCTCGGTACATCTCAACACCTCAAAGATATTTTCCATGGCTTCAATCAACCTCTTAGCCTTTGACACATCCGGCTCGCCATCATATCCAATAGGTTTCAACTTCAAAAACTGATCCAATTCAACCCTTGGCGCTGCTTGCTCCTTGCTGTCTTTGGTCATTCATGGCCTTCATAGATGCCTCTAACATTCCTTGGAACATATCTCGGGTCTCCTCCCTTACATTTCCACGGCCTAAAGGTCCGATCGGATCACCTTCAGCTCCTGCCATAACAAATGAGTACCTGCATAAAACATTTAACGTCACTCACTCAATCCATACTACCCTCCTAGGTCACGTAGTCACTCTAGACTATCTAAACCTAAGGCTCTGATACCAACTGACGCGCCCCGAACCGTGGTCCTACTTGGCCACACGCCAGGACACGCTCTGAAGACGCCTTTAAAAAAAAACTTTCGAAATGTCCTTTCTAAAAGTTATCAATTTCAAAAACCTGTTTAACGTAAAGAACTTTCATAACATTTCAAGTAAAGATAAAACCATTTAATTCTACTTCAAACACCAAACTTTCCAACCATTTGCAAACCACACACAAACTTCTTTACAAACCAAGGAACATAGTTTCAAAATGAAAAATATTTACAATCCTTAAAAAGTTGCAAAATAAGGACAACATATCAAAGTCTCGGAATACTACCCCAAGGTTATACATTTACATAATGTAACCTTACAAAATACCTCTCTCCAAAGACAATCCCAACCTGGTGCCCTCTCGGTGCTCAACATGTCCTAGCCTCTGGCTCAGCTCTATCTAAGAAAGCAATAAAAGGATGGGGTGAGAAAAATCTCAGCAAGTTATTATATATGCAGCAATATGATATGCAATCACATTATGAAAGCATATAACAACATCTCATAATAATATATATATATATATATATATATATATATATATATATATATCACATTCTTGTCATCACAAGGAAAGATATATATAACAACACATAAGTGCAATAATGTAACACTTAGAAGGATACTGAGCCAAGGTTTCATCCTCAAAAGGATATCACGATCCGAGCAGCATCAGCAGCTGAAAAAGCGATTCCGGAACCCAATCACAATAACAACAAATGGGCGAAATGACACAAACTCATACCCCAATGTGCAACTAGACTACACCCTAAAAAGGGGAGCTAGCCCACTACCCAAACCATGGCCAATGGCTGGGCAAAAAGGGACCCAGTGTATGGATTATAATGAACTCGGCTCGGGTGCCATTATAATCACATAACACTACCCAACAATCAAGTACCAGCTGGACTTTAAACAGAAGCACAGTACTAAATACTTGCTTACAATAACCGATGATTCCAAAGTAGGAACCATACCAATATAGCATATCAAAATGATAGCAAAATGATAACAAGTATCCAACAAAAGTAGCACTAAGGCTAAATGATAGGTTAATTTTTAGCTATGGTAATTCCTCGATTTTCTTGACATTTTATAGCAATTTTGGTTTATGTTGTGTTTATTTGAGTTAAAATTGCTATACTTTGTATTCGTGAGGAAATAATGTAATAGGGATTTTATTGTTAGCATTTGTATGTAATTCGGGACAATGGTATTTTGGAGAGGCGATTTAGAAGGTCAATATTCAAGTCAAGTCAGGTCAACTGCATACAAGAAAGGCAAAGTGCAACAATGTGGAAATTTCAGTGACCAAAATGAAAGTATGAAGAGATGGGTGACCAAAGTAGAAGTCAAGAAATTGTTTTTCAAAAGTTGCTTGATGCTGATGCTGTGCACGTGGGAATGAAAATGTGGAGCCGGCACAACAATGACCAACGCATGTACGGCTGGAGAGGAGTAATTTAGTTTCTTTAATTTCTTTTTCAATTTTTCTTTATTATTATTTTTTATTAGTTTTTAAGTTTTATTTGGGAAGGAGTATATAAACTCCAAAACATTATTATTTTAGGGTTCCTTCTTTTATCAGATTTTTCCCTAGTTTTCCATAGAAAAAAGTTTGAAGCTTTTGAACATCCATGGAAGGCTAAATCTCTCTTGCTTTGGATTTGTAATTTTTGAACCGTTTTGACTTTCAATTGAGGTTTGATTTCTTTTTATTATTTCTTCCCTAATTGCAATTTTACTTGTGCCTATTTCAAATCAATTTCTAGGGTTTTGAGAAATTGATCAATCCCTTAATCCTGTTAATTGATTATTGCTAGATTTCCCTTTTATCGTGTCGGACTAGGGTTGTCATTGTAGCATCTTCGTTATTCATGAATGTGTCATCTTGAATGGTGATTAAAGTAAAATTGGCTTTAAATCTATTTGAAATAATAATAGATTAATTCCTTGATCTTCATCTCTTAGAATTGCATCAATTTATATTTAGAACCTTGATCGTGTCGGCTAGGTTTTACTTATTAATTAGGGTTTTTAGTTGAGCGTGTCGCCGCTATTAACTACTATCAAAGAAGAGATAGAGATTTTACATCTCGTGATCAAGTAATTAGGGGAAAGAAAGAAAGAATCATTCCGGTGATATTGATTGATAGACGGGGATAATTTTGCTTGTCCAAAGTGTTCTTTTACATTATTATTCATAAATTAGATTTTAATTCCTGTCTTAGGATTATAATTATTCAACAAACAAAAACCCCCCATTTGTGTGTGTGACTTGATCGTTTACAATACTGTTCCCTGAGATCGATCCTGGACTTTCACTATCTACATTTTTAGGAGTCCTTGTAGTAATTTGTAGGCGTTGCGATAAAGCCTACCAAATTTTGGCGCCGTTGCCGGGGAACGGTGTAATTGTTTACGATCTTATTCTGTTTCTTAATCTATTTCTTTTTCTTGTTTTCTTTTTGTTAAGTTTTTTTTTTTTTTTTATGTCATCTTTTTCTTAACATTATTTTACTATGGAGGGTGATGGACAACAAATGGATTTTAATGTTTTTGATGACATGAAATATGTGTTGGAGAATGCTTTAGGATTAGTAGAGTTAGACTTTGATCTTTCTGATGAGATGAAGGAGGCGGTGCTGGGTCTTGCTGATATGCATGATGTTGATAAGACCAATGCACCGAGTGAGATTGTGGGAGAGGTTCCCAAGGAGAAGAAAGAGAAGAAAAAGGTTAAGAAAAAGACCACAAAAACTCCTTGGGAGGTACCCAAGAAAAAGAAGAAAAAGATAAAGGCCAAGAAAAAGGCCACAAATTTTTTTTGGAATTCTCCCGATTTAATCAAGAAAGGTACATATGTGGGGAAAATTGTGAGTATTTGTACTCGTGAAGGTTCGAGGTGGGCCAAGGGAAGAAAAGTTAAGACCAAAAACAAGGTGGCCACCTCTAATCCCCATTGAAGTGGGAATTCGGTCGAGCTAACGACCTTAACCAAATGCGCTTACCGGGAGGCAACCCGAATTTTTTTTTTGTTTTTATGTCTTTTTTTTATATTTTATATTTATTTTTTTTATGTATAGAATTGGTGCTACTGATGTTTTTGGGTTGTGGTGTTGTGCAGTTAAAAGCAAAAAGCAATGGAGAAGGAGACGGAAGCGAAAAAGTGCCTAATTCGTTCGTTGAAAAAAAAAAAAATCGAGGCCTGTAAAAAAAAAAAAAAAAAGGGCCTTAAAAAAAGCCTAAGAAAAAAAAAGTTGTCTGAAAAAAAAAAGAGAGAGAAAGTAATTTTGTGCCGAAGGACAAACACCTTGGCCTTATTCTTTCTTTTAAAAAAAAAAAAAAAAAAAAAAAAAGAAACTAAGGCAGGCTACGGGCCTTGAGGCGCATGCCTCATTTTGTCCAAGCGGCCGCATGGAGGATCGCCCCAGCCAAGGAAGGCACTGGATGGAATATGGAATTTGAGTTTTTGTCTTTCTTTCCATTTGGTACTCGTTCCGTTCCAAGGTAATAATATTTACTTCTAAATGCATTAGGGACAATGCAATTGTTTAGTGAGGAGGTGGGGTTTACCTACATATTTTGTGTATATTTTTTTTTCAAAAAAAAAAAAAAAAAAAAATTGAAAAAAAAAAATGAAAAATGAAAAAAAAAAACAAAAAAATGAGAGGCTAGGTGAAAACCCGAGAGGGAACTTAGGCAAAAGGAGAGAGTGTTTTAAAAAAAAAAATTAAAAAAAAAAGATGAAAAAAAAAAAAACGAGAGGCTAGGTGAAAACCGAAAACGGCACCTAGGCAAAAGGTGAGTGAGTGAAACATTGTATATCCTTTACATCACCGGAGTTGGAGACATAAGGGAGGATTGGAGCGTCGGGTAGGATTGATTATTTTTGGTGTAGGAGGCTCGGTTAGAGGCGTTAGGATAGAAAATCCTCGTAATTCTTCTTGGTGATATAAGGGGTGTTGGTGTTTTGCACGAGGTAAGTCTTTGCTTGGGCATTGGCTTCATTTTCGAGGGAGATTGTAGTGCGAGATAAGCGTGGGGGAAAATTAGGACATCTTTAGTTCCCCTTGGCTTTTTGATGTGTGGGCCTTAGCTTGGATGTCCCGTTTTTGCATATTTGGAGTTGGGGTCGAGCTAAGGCCATTGGTACCATTGTATTTTTGGAGTGATAAGGAGTGGAGTTCCATTCTCCGAGTACGTTGATTGAGTCGTTTGATTGTGTTGACTTTTGTTGTGGTTGGTTTAGAGGAGTTAGGGAAATCATTTTCCCTCGCGCATCTGTTTTAGACCTGGAGTTAGCGAGGAATTATAAATTTACTCAGGGACGAGTAAAAGGTCTAAGCGTGGGGGAATTTGATAGGTTAATTTTTAGCTATGGTAATTCCTCGATTTTCTTGACATTTTATAGCAATTTTGTTTTATGTTGTGTTTATTTGAGTTAAAATTGCTATACTTTGTATTCGTGAGGAAATAATGTAATAGGGATTTTATTGTTAGCATTTGTATGTAATTCGGGACAATGGTATTTTGGAGAGGCGATTTAGAAGGTCAATATTCAAGTCAAGTCAGGTCAACTGCATACAAGAAAGGCAAAGTGCAACAATGTGGAAATTTCAGTGACCAAAATGAAAGTATGAAGAGATGGGTGACCAAAGTAGAAGTCAAGAAATTGTTTTTCAAAAGTTGCTTGATGCTGATGCTGTGCACGTGGGAATGAAAATGTGGAGCCGGCACAACAATGACCAACGCATGTACGGCTGGAGAGGAGTAATTTAGTTTCTTTAATTTCTTTTTCAATTTTTCTTTATTATTATTTTTTATTAGTTTTTAAGTTTTATTTGGGAAGGAGTATATAAACTCCAAAACATTATTATTTTAGGGTTCCTTCTTTTATCGATTTTTCCCTAGTTTTCCATAGAAAAAAGTTTGAAGCTTTTGAACATCCATGGAAGGCTAAATCTCTCTTGCTTTGGATTTGTAATTTTTGAACCGTTTTGACTTTCAATTGAGGTTTGATTTCTTTTTATTATTTCTTCCCTAATTGCAATTTTACTTGTGCCTATTTCAAATCAATTTCTAGGGTTTTGAGAAATTGATCAATCCCTTAATCCTGTTAATTGATTATTGCTAGATTTCCCTTTTATCGTGTCGGACTAGGGTTGTCATTGTAGCATCTTCGTTATTCATGAATGTGTCATCTTGAATGGTGATTAAAGTAAAATTGGCTTTAAATCTATTTGAAATAATAATAGATTAATTCCTTGATCTTCATCTCTTAGAATTGCATCAATTTATATTTAGAACCTTGATCGTGTCGGCTAGGTTTTACTTATTAATTAGGGTTTTTAGTTGAGCGTGTCGCCGCTATTAACTACTATCAAAGAAGAGATAGAGATTTTACATCTCGTGATCAAGTAATTAGGGGAAAGAAAGAAAGAATCATTCCAGTGATATTGATTGATAGACGGGGATAATTTTGCTTGTCCAAAGTGTTCTTTTACATTATTATTCATAAATTAGATTTTAATTCCTGTCTTAGGATTATAATTATTCAACAAACAAAAACCCCCCATTTGTGTGTGTGACTTGATCGTTTACAATACTGTTCCCTGAGATCGATCCTGGACTTTCACTATCTACATTTTTAGGAGTCCTTGTAGTAATTTGTAGGCGTTGCGATAAAGCCTACCACTAAACCATCCTTGAACCAATTCAATTCAACTTAGGATTCCAAAGTAGGGAACCCTAATCAAGCACATCATAAAGATGTCAAGGATGTATCATTAATCATATAAGAATATTAAGCAAGTTAGGTTCAATGGAAATCAATGGTTCCAACCTACTTTGACCAAATATTTAATCATCTTCCAATTATCACAATTGGTATGTAAAGACATCATTTTGTTGTTCATGGGTTGTACTTTGATCATAGTTTTCAATTGGTTGAAATATATGTTATAAAATTGGACTTACATTGCTTTGAAAACAATTCAGCAAAACTGGCCAGGGCACGACTCGTGACCCTTAAACACCCAGCCTGATACAGTCGTCCACCCAAGGCACGAATGGTCACGACTGATTGGCATGACTCGTGCCAGAGGGCACGACTCGTGCCAGAGGGCACGACTCGTGCCCTGAACAGAAACTCAGAAACAGAGCTGAACATCAGCAATCACCTTTGAACCTTTGTATACCAAAATTTCCAACTTAGACAGCAACACCAAAACTCCTACTTCAGTTCAAAACATACCATATTTACTTCAAACTCTTTCCAACTAAACCAAAACCATTTTTTTACCATTTCCAAACTTAAGAAAATTTATCAAAATCACATGCAACCATTTTTCAATAACAACAACATCTTTAACCACTAAATGAACATACAATTCAAGGAAAATATAATAACTTACTTGAAAATAATTTTAAAAACTTGAAACTTCAATCGGATGGAAATGACCCCCCTCTTCTCCCGAACACCAGGAAATGAACGGATCGCCGAATGGATTTTTCTAGAATATTTTGGGGAATTTTAAGTAGGAAAATAGGTATTCATCAAGTATTAGGTGAAAAACTCTTATGATGAATATGCAAACTACTCTAGTTTTAGGTGAAAAACTCTTATGATGAAGGATTTCTCGGGGTTGAAACTCGAACAACATGTATTCATCAAGTAATCATGTATTAAATAAATGTTTCATAAAAAATAAAGGATGATACATTATGTTTCATAAAAACCTACGAACTTTCCAATTAAGGATCATGCCTAGGCAATTTATATGCTCTCGTGATTAATAGTACCTAGTTTACTTCATATGGTTCCATTAATCAATATTCACGGCTAAGTATTTCTCTCGATTAACTAGGATTCATACAAATATGGACGTTTTCATATTCATAGGCATTTAAGAATGATATAAAGAAAATTGTTTTAAGATGAAGATGAAAAGAGAAGCATGATTAAAAAGATGAATATACGAGGTTGAGTTGCCAACCTCAAGAATTTGGGGGATTACTCACTAGCCATGGCAATTATGATAACACAAGAATAAGAATAAGACATTCAAAATAAAGAGAAGAAGTAAGGGTACTTATTCAGGTAATATAGAAGACAATGGCTGGAAAAATGACTTTATTTCTTCAACTTCAGAATTTTTGAACAAGAACAATAATCAATCTTCAAAGTCTTAAGAGTGATGATGTTTATTGAATAAATATTACTAGAGTATTATTACAACAAAATCTGGATTTCTAGATTTTTTTGGATGTCTAAAACTGATGGAAAACGTCCTATATATAGGTATTTAGATGAAAGGTTGGGACTTCTCAAAACGCTATCTTGAAAAGGCACCTTTTGACTGAAAAGCAGGTGCTCGGCCGAGTCAAGGGTGGTGCTCGGCCGAGCAAGGCCTTTCCAGAAAAGACTCCATTCTGATGTCATCTGCTCGGCCGAGTCA
Source organism: Adenophora triphylla var. japonica (assembly GCA_022495995.1). Taxonomy (NCBI): domain Eukaryota; kingdom Viridiplantae; phylum Streptophyta; class Magnoliopsida; order Asterales; family Campanulaceae; genus Adenophora; species Adenophora triphylla. The sequence continues at coordinate 472,516 of JAFEMH010000189.1, forward strand.
TGGTTGGTGCTTGACCGAGCATCAACTAGTTTGGACTAATTCTGTAATTTTCATTCTTCAAGCATTATTTCTTGATGTCCCTTGATCCATCTTCTCTACAAGCCTCTTCTTGTGTTGCTTTTACACCAATAATATCCAAAATTCGTGTCTAACCACAAAACAAACCACCAAGCATAATATTTGCGAGATCAAGTAAATAAATGAGCTAAATTAAACTAAAATGAACTAAAACTTATTTAAATGATGCAAAAACTATACTATAAATGACTATAAAATAGTCATTTATCATCAATCTTTTAGGAGTCTAAATTTTTATAAGAGTTTTGAAAAACAAGTAATTAAGAAAAATATGAGCTTGAATCCTAAATAAAGAAAGCCTAATTGTGTGTCACCTTTTTTGGATAAAATTTAATTTTGTGGCATAAGTGAGTATATTTTTAAAAGATGGAAGCCTCACAAAGAGTGGCTAAGATTCAACTTCACAAAAGACAAAGAACGATCAAGATTAAATCTGAGCCCTAACCTCCCTCACTAACCCCCCTCCTCTATACTCCTAACGCTCAACCCAATAACCGATCATTCCCCTCAACCAATTTTTCATCTCCTTCGCAAACCTGTTCGTAACTCCTTCGATGATCCCTTATCGTCCGTCATATTAGCATAATTGTGTAATTGATGATTTGCTGCCAATGTTTGTTCTATTGCTAGGACGAGGAGAATACTTATATGGAAGTTGATCACTCTTTGCTACCAAACATTTTCAGAAATTTCAAGTTGTCATCCGTGGCGAAGGCGTGTAAGTACCCAAATCTGGCTCATGCCTTCTGTAAGTACCCCAATCTGGGTCGTTAATGTTCCGACAGCCCAAATTAATGATTTATAATCATTTAGGGGCATTTTGGACATTATTTTGACAATTTGAATGAGTAAGGACCTCATAGGAATAAAAAAATGGACAATTACTTCGCTGGAAGTCTGTCATTTCCAAGGAAAAGGAATATTGACCATTTAAATAAGCCAAAACTGCCAGAAACAGCATTCTGCAAAAAAACAGGCACGCCTGTTGGGGTCATCCGCGCGGATGAGATTGTACCTACAATCTTGTCCACGCGGATAAGATCAGCATCCAGGCAACCTATAAATACCCCCCTTCTCCCTGTAAGTACCCAAATCTGGCTCATGCCTTCCGGTTAAGTTTCCCGACAATTCCCAAACTTTCATAAAGTTTGAGGGCGATTCGGGAACTTTTCCAAACTTTTCAAGGGAAGAAGGACCTGCCAAGAATATTGAATTTGGGCAGGATCTAGCTGAAAAGGGCCTTCTAGAATGCCACCTTGCATGTTTCTAGAAAAATCTGGGTCGATAGCAAATGTAGCCACGCGGCCTCTTTTGCCGCAAATGAAGCCACGCGGCCTCTTTCGCTGACCTTCTAGAATGCAACCTTGCATGTTTCTAGAAAAATCTGGGCCGACAGCAAATGTAGCCACGCGGCCTCTTTTGCCGCAAATGAAGCCATGCGGCCTCTTTCGCTGACCTTCTAGAATGCCACCTTGCATGTTTCTGGAAAAATATGGGTCGACAGCAAATGTAGCCACGCGGCCTCTTTTGCCGCAAATGAAGCCACGCGGCCTCTTTCGCCTTTTTCCAGCTGCCTATAAATAGAGGCCTCCTCTACCCATTTTGATACACAAATTTTCAGCACCAAAGCTCTACCAAAACATCCCTATGAAAATCAGGAAGCTGAGAGTTCCAAGAAGCCACCTCCCTCCTCCTTGAAGCCTCCAAAAGTTGGCCCTTCCCTAGGCGAACTCCAAAGAAGAAGAGGTCACCACCATTGGTAACCTCTCACCCCCTTATCTTGCATTATACTTGTTTATGTGATATACTTGCTCCTTGCATTTACATATTGCTATATATTGCTTGGTATTTGATATATTGTTGTTAAAGATCATATCTTTGAACATGTAAATCATATCCCCTTCCCCTTTGCATCATTTGCATTAACATAAGCATCTTTGCTCATAAAAATGAAGTCTTTGCATTAAAGGTGCATCCTTTGCACCTAAAAATCTCTTTTATACATAAAAATGATATCTTTATGCATCCTTTGCACTTAAAAATGTAGTCTTTACATTAAAATTGCATCCTTTGCACCTAAAACCCATTTTCATGCATAAAGATGCATCCTTTGCATCAAAAATCATTCCTTTACATAAAAATTGCATCCTTTGCACATGAAATGCTATTTTTCCACATAAAAATGCATCATTTGCATTAAAAATCCTTTCTTTGCATAAAAAGCATCCTTTGCAAACAAATAGCATCCTTTGCACTCAAAATGTCATCTTTTCATTAAAAATGTCATTTTTATCCTAAAACATGCATTTCCCTAGTCCCCATTGGTATCCTTTGGAACGGACCGGTGTAAAGATCCTATCTTTACATTGTTTCTTCCATTAAAAGGTGCCAAAATCTCTTTGAAAAGGGATAAACCTTGAACCGTATGTCTCCGATTATCACTTGAGACGAGCATAGTAGTCCCTAGACAAGCTCAATCGTCTCAAGATGTAGGATTGATGGGCTAAGGTCACTCCTTTCTAAAGAAACTCGTTTTGGACTATAAAAGAGAGTCCTTCTCTCGATCACGCAAAGACCCAAGGTAAAAAAGCGATGATCACAAGTCCAAGATGAGGACGGGATCAAAGTCCCGAACACATAAAAATCCAAGGAATCCCGAGCGACAACCAACTAAATGGTTTGTACGTCCGGAAGACAACTTGGAACATTCCCCCCCTCTTTTCAACACATGCACACAAGAAAGCACACAAGCAAGCACGAAAAATGGAATGTAGGGAGACTTGCTACGGCAAGGCACCTTGGGTGAACGACGATCCGTTCTTTCCAAGGGGTAACTTAACCTCCGAACCCTAAAAACCTTTTTTTCAAAGTTTTGAGGAAATCAAAATGGCGTGGCGACTCTGTTTTTCAAATTAAACCGGATGTTTTCAAACTCGCGTGAATCCAAACTAAAAAACAAAAAAAATAGAATTTGGGCACACATTCACAGTTTGGCGACTCCACTGGGGAATAACCAAAGGAGAAAAGCTTTCATTTTCAAAACAAAAACGATACCCGGTATATAGGTGGAAACCACTAACCTTCCTGTATCGCTTCCTAACCCGGGGCTTGGGATAAAAGGTGGTCTAACAATCCCACGTACCAGTATCCCTTTTCGAAAAAAAAAAACTAAAAAGAAAGCTTTTTTCCTTTGAGCGGGTTAGACTCCCTTCACGCATTCCATTTATCGTGCTTGCTTTCTTTCCTTGTATTGCATTGCATATTGCATCTTGGAAATTGTGCATACTCTGAACAGGGAGCCTGCTAAAAGCTGAAAGGTGCCTAAAATGTTCGGGAAGCAACCTGAAATTGCAAAGGAGTGGAACCTGGAAAATTGATCCATGCAGCCGTACGGCTTAATCCTCCCTGGATTCTAACCGGGCGGCCTCATTGGCAATTCCACCAGGACAAAATTGAGGTTAATCTGGCAGCCTTGGCAGCTTGAGGCTATTCAGTTCCAAGACTGACAAGGGCTCCCAGAAAATTTACGTGCCTTATCTGTTGCATTTTCCCCCGTCCCGAAAAATCATTCCTTTTAAAACACATTTCTGAAAAACTCTGTTTTAACTCAAAAAGGAACATTTTTAGGAGGCCGCACACTAAGCGCACCTTATATATCCTGTACACTTTGCACGCACGTCCCTTTAAACCCGGGGTGGTTTTTCAGTTGCAGTCACGAACAGCCACTACCAGAAACAGGTGGTTTAGCGACGGAATTATCAGCGACGGATTCATTCCGTCGCTAAATAGCGGCGGAATATAAGCTTTAGCGTCGGAATTATTTTGGCGTCAAATTTAGCGACGAAATTTAATTCCGCCGCTAAAACGAATATTCCTCGAATATTCGTTTAATTACCGCCACTATTTTCGCGGTTGATTTACCGACGGATTATTCCGCCGCTAAATCTTTATCAGCGACGGAATTATTCCGCCGGTGAAAATATATCATTTTTTTATTTTTTTATTTATCAGTGTCGGAAATATTCCGACGGTGAAATTAAAATATTTTTTATTTTTTTTTTTGAAATATTACACCGACGGAATATTTCCGCCGCTGAATAATTAATTTTTTTTAATTTATCAGCGTCAGAAATATTCCGACGGTGAAATTAAATGTTTTTTTTAATTAAACACCGACGGAATATTTCCGCCGCTGATAATTTAATATATTTTTATTTATCAGCGACAGAAATATTCCGTTGCTGATAATAAAATGTAATTTTTGTTTATTTTTAGAACTAATTAACAAAATAACAAACTAAAAAACATTAAAATATCATAAATATTTATGATATTTTTGAAAAAATAAATAAATCATAAATATTTATTAATTTTAATTTAATAAATATCATTATTTTATTTATATAAAATATGAAAGTTATTTTAAATTACTCTCAAAAAAAAATATGAGTCAATAAATATTATTTTTGAAAAAATAAATAAATTCTAAACCCTAAAGCTAATACCCTATATATACACTATACACTATACATTATACCCTATACCCTATATCATATACCCTATACACTATACCCTATACCATATACACTATACCCTATACCCTATACCCTATACACTATACAATATACCCTATACACTATGTACACTATACACTATACACTATACACTATACCCTATACCCTATACCCTATACCCCATACCCTATACCCTATACCCTATACACTATACCCTATACACTATATACACTATACACTATACCCTTTTTCTGGTAGTGAGCCTTACGATGCTCCCGGGCGCGCACGGAATCACCCCAAACTCCCCATGGCAGCCAGTGTCGACCAATGCACAATCCGTGTCACACGTTTCAAAAAACCGTGACTTTTGGTTGGTTTTTGGTCTAGTCCATGTCATATAGCCCAGTTGCATATCCCCGTAAAGGTCAAGCCTTAGTCCATAATGAAGTCAAGGTCCTTCGCGCAAGCGAAACTCTGCCAAAATTCCGACAAGGAAAAATTGGTAGAATCTTGGCTCCGACATTGACTTTGACCTTGACCCGCACGGAATGCGTAAGAGTCGAGACCGAGTCCTTGCCAAAAATCCAAAGATCTTTCGCTCAAGTGAAGCTCTGCCAAAATTCCGACAAGGAAATATTGGCAAGATCTTGACCCGGCATTGACTTCGATTTTGACTCACGCACTACGTATGCAACGAAGTTCAATGTGACACTGTGTCATCCGGCTTTTGCCGCCCGACCCATGCCTATTATCTTCTCGGACATTACCGAAAAGTCAAAACGTCAATCGCGCAAGCGAAACTCTGCCAAAATTTCGTTAAGGCTGAAAGACGAGACTTTCCCGGTATTGCCTTGACTATAATCCGCATCGCTCGTGCGTTAAAAGTTCCTATGACCCGCTAGGAGCGTTCTTCTCTCTCGGTCGGTGGGATCCGCGTGCCCTATAGGACCCTCGCCCGGGGCTGTCCACCCTGGGAGGTCGAAATACAGGTGGAATACGAGGGGCTTATAGACGTAGTGATAGAACCCACTGATCCAGGATCTAGAGTAGTTGGGAAAAAGAAGGGCAAACCACCTTTCCCAACCAAATAGAAATTAATAAAAGACATTGTTTTAAGTAAACCTGAACCATTAACGGAATCATAATTGCATGGTCCTATCTCTGGAATCCCTAATCGTGACCTCCTCGGTCCGATTTCCGATTTTTTATCTCGACCTTTCGCGGTCAAATCCCTAATTGTGACCTCCTCGGTCCGATTTCGGATTTTTTATCTCGACCTTTCGTGGTCAAATCCCTAATCGCGACCTCTTCGGTTCGATCTCCGATTTTTTATCTCGACCTTTCGTGGTCAAATCCTTAATCGCGACCTCCTCGGTCCGATCTCCGATTTTTTATCTCGACCTTTCGTGGTCAAATCCCTAATCGTGACCTCCTCGGTCTGATCTCCGATTTTTTATCTCGACCTTTTGTGGTCAAATCCCTAATCGTGACCTCCTCGGTCCGATCTCCGATTTTTTATCTCGACCTTTCGTGGTCAAATCCCTAATCGTGACCTCCTCGGTCCTATTTCCGATTTTTTATCTCGACCTTTCGTGGTCAAATCCCTAATCGCGACCTCCTCGGTCCGATCTCCGATTTTTTATCTCGACCTTTCGTGGTCAAATCCCTAATCGCGACCTCCTCGGTCCGATCTCCGATTTTTTATCTCGACCTTTCGTGGTCAAATCCCTAATCGCGACCTCCTCGGTCCGATCTCCGATTTTTTATCTCGACCTTTCGTGGTCAAATCCCTAATCGCGACCTCCTCGGTCCGATCTCCGATTTTCCATTTCGACCTTTCGTGGTCAAATCCCTGATCGAGACCTCCTCAGTCTGATCTCCAATTTTCAATCTTGACCTTTCAAGGTCTCATCTTTTCCGATCAATTAGGATTAGGAGAAAATGTGTTTTGAGCAAAATTTAAGCAAATAAGTGCATGTTACTTGAGCCTTCAGCCTAAACACTTACCTCCAAGCCTAAACACTTACTCCCGAGTTTAAACCTTGTCTACCCCCGAGTCTAAATCTTGTCTATCCCTTTCCCGCAGCGAGAAAGAAGTGGGTGAGAATACCGGGACAACGGCTTTTCAGTGCGGAAACCTTAGGTTCAGACAGTTCGGCAGAGTAGTCAGGTTTGTCAGCTCAAAGAGTTAGAATGGCAGATTTGACAGAAAACGGTGAGGGTACAGAAAGTCCGATGGTTAGGAAGGAAGAGTTAGTCTTGGCTTTGGAAAATGCCCATAAGGTTCATGAAGAGCAGCTGTCATTGCTCATCGGTGCTCTCCGCCGCCATGGAGTTCAAGTACCAATTGAGGCAAATGGTTCTTTGGTCATGGTCGAAGATGAGACTTCAGAAACAGTGATTTCAGTCCCTTCATCCTATAACCAATACCCTCTATCCTACAGCCAATACTTTCCTCCATCCGCATATGATCCCCTGCCAAGGACTACTCCTCTTCAGTCCTTTCCAACACCCTGTGCCATCGTGGCCCCATCGCCCTCAGCTCCTCAGAACGGATTGGGCTTCACCCCACCTGTCCCTCAGTTTCAGCAATACCTGCCAGTTTATGCTCCAGCTTCACATAATCAGTTTGAGCTATGTGGCTATGTTCTGAAGCCCCTATACCCACATGAATGCAATCATGAGTTGCCAAAGGATGATTCAAGTTTTCAGCTGTCACCTACCGAACTTAATGAATTCAGCCGTCAGTTTCACCAGTTTGCTACTGTGGTTCCCTCTGCTTATAAAAGTCCTGTTGCGAGTTCCAGTAACTCGAGAGTCCCCGTTGACCCCCATGTGGCAATGTTGATGGAGCAAGTGAAACAAATGCAGGAGAAGCTTGACCTCATGATGAGTATCAATACTCCCTTGACCCAAGACGTCAAACCAGGCAAGGAAATGATTCCACCAAACATAACCCAATGCCACCAACACCAAGCAGCAACATCACCCAACTCAGCACCAGTTCCTCACAAAGGAAAGAGTGTCATAGCCTCCTTCAGCCAAATCCAACAATGGAACCAACTGGACAATGGAAATCCAAGTCTTGAGAACAACAATGTCTCCCGAAAACTCCGCTCCCTTCATTATGACAACGTGGAGATGCCTTTAAGCAAGATGCTGGAAGAGCTGATGAAAGAAAAGCTGATAAAGCCATTGGAAAATTGGAAGCCCAAGAACCCCAACGTTCGGTTGGATGAGTCTAAGCATTGTCTTTTCCACCAATACCCCGGGCACGACACTGATGATTGCTGCTATTTGAGGTATGAGATCCAGAAGTTGATAGAAGATGGGAAGCTCGAAGACCTCCATGGGCCGAAAACAGAAAGCTATGGTAAGAGATCGATTCAGGAAATGCCAGGTCAGAAACATCATGTTGATGATTTTGGGATGCCCATGAGCAAAGTTTTTGATGATTTGGTGAAACGAGGCCTTCTCACACCTCTCGAGAATTATAAGCCGAGAAACCCACGTAAAGTTGACAGGACCAAGTTCTGTGAATACCACAAGCATTGTGGTCACGTGACAGACAAGTGTTTGGATCTGAAGAAAGAAATTCAATGGTCGATCTACGAAGGAAAGCTCAAGTTCCCTGGCAGTCCAACCAACGAAGAGTAGCTAGACTAGGGTCTACCTATCTTTAAGCAAGATTAAAAGAATATAGTCTCTCAGTCAACCTTCGTAGGTTCTAGTACTTTTCTCTTTCAATCAAGTCCTCTTCGGACATTATAATTAATCTTTAATTTTCTATAAAAAAGTCTTCTTCTTTTCTTGCTAAACTTAAGACATTATTTGCACACCTACATTACATTTAATGAAATGGTTTTATTTTATATGATCATTTGCATTGCTCAATAAATAATCTCTCGAAATAATTAATGTTTTGATTAATCAGTGTGAGAAAGTCAACTAATGCCTTCCCCATACACTTTCCTTACCTCATAAAAACCTTCATCAAGCCATACACTTTTCCAATCATGCCCCCACCTTCATCTTGACCAAGTCAACGACGGCGGCAACGTCAAGGGACAACAAGAGATTACTCAGCTTCGAAATATTGACCCCATGTCGACAACAACCTAGGAGCTTGCCTTAGACCTCAAGGGTATCAAGAAAGTTCAAGCAGGGGCTCGCCTTGGCCCTCAGGTGCTTCAAAAAAAAAAATCTTAGTGCGAAAAAAGAGTAATGCCCAGCTAGGCTGAAAATCCCAAAAAAAAGGCAGTCTAGGTAAAAAATAGGGTTGCACATATAAAAAAAAAGAACAAACAATGTAGTGCAAAAAGAGTAATACCCAGCTAGGCTAAAAACCTTGTAAAGGGATAGTCTAGGCAAAAAAACAGGGTTGCACATAAAAAAAATGAGGCCAAGGACCCAGCGTCACCAATCAAAAGTTTGACGGACAGACAAAATCAAAGATCGAAGAATAGATGGGGCGGTCGAAGCATTTCATAAGCCTTTAGGCACGTGCAAATCCTTTCTCCCCCAATGAAAGATGAAAATCAGAAGCAACCGTCCAAAATGACTTGGTCAAGGAATTATCCCGAGGCCCGCGCCTCATCATCCAATCTTCTCATCCGAGCCTTTTCGCTAAAGGAACCACAAATCCCATTTCCCAAAGCCTGACACAATCCGGCCAAAGCCGAACTACGACGACCTGAGCTCCTCACAATGAGGGGAACGTAGGCAACCAGAAATGGTCCATTCACAAGCACATTCAAAACTTCGGTCTCATCAATGGCCTCTCCCATAAGCATATTCAAATCCCAGAGATTTCGGTCTCATCAAATGACCTCTCCCATAGTGTGAATGTGTGCCCAAATTTTTGTGGATTCACGCGAGTTTGAAGACATCCGAGTTATTTGAAAAACGGAGTCGCCACGCCATTTTGATTACCTCAAAACTTTGAAAAAAAGGTTTTTACTTGGGTTCGGAGGTTAAGTTACCCCTTGGGAAGAACATTTGGCGTTCACCCAAAGTGCCTTGCCGGAGCAAGTCTCCCAAGATTTCAGTAATCGTGCTTGCTTGCGTGCTTTCTTGTGTGCATGTGTTTGAGAAAAAGGGGGGGGAATGTCCCAAGTTGTCTTCCGGACGTACAAACCATTTGTTGGTTGTCGCTCGGGATTCCTTGGAATTTTATGTATTTGGGATTATGATCCCGTCCTCATCTTATGACTTGTGATCATCGCATTTTAACCTCGGGACCCTCGGGACTTGCGTGATCGAGAGAATGACTCTCTTTTGGTCAAAGATGAGGTTCTTTAGAAAAGGAGGGTCCTTAGCCCATCAATCCTACGCTTTAAGACGGTCGAGCTCGTATAGAGGCTTCATACTCTTTCTTAAGCGATAATCGGAGATATAGGGTTCAAGGTTATCCCTTTCCAAAGAAATCGTGAACCTTTAATGGAAGGAACGATGTAAAGATAGGATCTTTTACACCGGTCCGTTCCAAGGTTGGGGAAAAGGGGAAATGCATGATGAAAAATGACTCTTTAATGAAAAGATGACATTTTTGGTTTTAGCAAATGATGCTTTTTGATTGAAAGAAATGATCTTTATGCAAGTGATGCGTAAAGATAGGATTTTTATGCAAATGATGCATTGGAAAAGGTTTTTGAATGCAAAGGATGCATTTTTATTGAAAAGATTGGATTTTTATGTGCAAATGATGCATAAAAATGACATTTTTATTTGAAAATGGGGGTTTTAGGTGCAAAGGATGCACCTTTATGAAAAAGACTACATTTTTATGACAAATGAGGTCTTAATGCATGCAAAAGGGAAAGGGGGTGATAAAGATGTGATCTTTATGAATAAATGCCAAGTCCCAAGCAAGATATATGAATGCAATGAGCAAGTATATCAATTAAAAGCAAGGTTAGGGCGTGCGAGGTTACCAATTGCTTCCTTTGCTTCTTCGAACGGAGCTAGGAGGAGAGGTTGGTCTTGGGTCTTCAAGGAGGAGGGAGGTAGCTTCTTGGCCTTCCTTCTTCACCTTCTTGAGCTTGCACCAATATTCTTCACGTCTTGGGAGTGTTTATAAGTGTATTGTGTATTTTGTGCCTCTATTGTGTGTTGAAATGGGTAGAGGAGGCCTCTATTTATAGGTAATCTGGATAAGGTGAATGAAGCCGTGCGGCTAAGAGCAACAGCTAATGCGGCCGTGCGGGCTTATCCTGAATGACTCGGCATTCTAGAACCATGCAAGGTGGCAAATTCTAGAACCCTCCTTCCTAATTAAGAAAAACGTGTTTCTTAATTAGGAAGGATCCTCTTCAGCCCTTATTTAATAAAAACAGTTCCGAATGTTTCCGAACGCCGGGAAGGTCCGGGGAATTACCGGAAAACTTACCGAAATTGTCGGGAAAATTAACCTAAGGCATGAGCCAGATTTGGGTACTTACAGAAGCCCCTCGGCAACGGCACTTGCAAGGCAAGTGGGGTTGTCGATAGAAAAGGATCCGATCTGGCGAATGCCGAGACGGATTAGATGACCGAGACGGCCGAGTGGGCCGAACCTTTTGGAAGGCTACCTACGTATCCCGGAGGAATCAAGCCAGCCGTAGTTCGGAATAAGATCCGCCGAGGAAGGGAGAAGAGAAAACCGGTCTCTTCTTTGGGGAAAATAGAAAATGACCTAGGAGGTCAAGCAATTGATCCTACCGGGGATATGCTAGAAGTGACCAAGGTGGTCTCTATGAGGGATTACTTCATCACCGAGGAGCGACGAAGGAACAGGTGACCGAAGTGGTCGGATGGCCGGACCTTTTATAAAAGGCTACCTACGTATCCCGGAGGAATCAAGCCTTGATCGTAGTTCAAGCATCACTAGATAGTTAGGAACGATGTCTAGGATTCTTGAGATTTTGACAATTAATGGAGGCTGTCACATGATTGACAATTACTGGAGGATGTCACCTGATTGACAATTACTGGAGGATGTCACCTGATTGAAACTAGAGCTTACGTCACTATCGAGTGGATAGAGGTAGCTAGAGTTTGGTGAACTTGAGCATACGTCTCAATCTCTTTCGAATCAGAGATATGGGTTGCTAAAGTTTGAAAAACTTGAGCATACGTCTCAATCTCTTTCGAATCAGAGATATGGGTTGCCAAAGCTAGAATGATTTAAGCATACGTCTCAATCTCTTTCGAATCAGAGATATGGGTTGCCAATGACTTGAGCATACGTCTCAATCTCTTTCGAATCAGAGATATGGGTTGCCAATGACTTGAGCATACGTCTCAATCTCTTTCGAATCAGAGATATGGGTTGTCAATGACTTGAGCATACGTCACTATTCATGACAGAGGTAGCTTAAGTTAAGAAGAACTCGACAATTCGGAGGTTGTCACCTAACGTTATCCCGTTATAACGAAATTAACGGAGGTGACTGGGAATAGAGCTTGATTGCTTAGGAGATAAGGGATATCTTCTGAAGAGGGTGTTATCTCAGTTAGAGGATAACGAGGATTGGAGGCCCAAGTGGAAAGTCCAAGGGCAAAATCGTAATTTTTGCTCAGAGCGAAAGAGGCCGCCCGGCATGAGAGGAAGGAAAAAGAAGCCGTACTACTGGAAACCTGATTTTTACGTATTATTTAAAACAGATTTGAACGGGCTATCGGGCATTGTTGCCGCCCATTCAGCCGAGAGAGAGAGAGAGGAGAGAAGAAAGAATTTCGAAATTCTTTGAATTCCCTTGCTTCCCTTGATTTGAGATGGATCCGGCACCAAGACAAGCAAGGAGGAATGTCTCCGCGACCGCTCAAAGGAAGAGGAAGGAGCTTGTCCGGACGGATAGGAGGTATGACTTTCTCACGCCTCCATCGGAGCTCTATCCGGGAAGGAGGGAGCACAAATCGACGAACCCGCGATCGGTTGGGGTAAGCGTTCTTATTTGGCTCAAATCCGATGATTTTGCTTGATTTTTGAATAATTTAGGGCTTAACCCGAACTTAGGAATTTTCTAGGATTTTCTTAGGATTTTTGAATGATTTTGAGATGCATGAACAACCTATGAGGCTAAGAATATGCATGTGCAATTTATTTGATGAAAATTATGAGAATGACTCACTTTTTTCTCGCAAATGAAGTAAGAATGAGAATTGTCTAAATATGAGACGGGGTTCTTGCCTTGTGCTAGAACTAGGTCAAAATTCTGATTTTCAATGAGAAAACATGATTTTGGAAGATGAAAAATGATTCATGCATGCCATTTTATTTGAAAAATAATGCTTATGTGCAAAGAATTGTGAAAATTATGATTTTGTGCCTTAGGAAAGCAACGTGCTTAAAATGACGTGTTTCAAATGATGAAAGTCACGTTTTTGATGCAAAAGATGCTAAAAAGACTTGTATGAATGCTTTTCTTTTGAAAAAAACATGTGCACTTTTGTGACTATATGCATGCTTTTGAAATGAGATGAAGGACTGACACTTCTTTTTGATGTGCTTGTCTACAGGAGAACAAGTCTAGGGGACCATCTGAGATAGCAGTGAATCTTTGGCAGAGGATGCCGGATTTGGAGAAGAATGGGGTGAACCCTAAAGAGTTGGTGAGGGCTACCGGTCTGGACGCGTTTGTGGAGGCCATCGGCACGGGGATTCACATCACCTCAAAGAGCAAGGGCCTGGTTCAGGCTCTTTCTGAGTTTTGGTGGGACTCTACTCATAGTTTCCACCTGAGCCGGGGAGAGCTTACCGTGACTCCCGCCGATTTTACAACGACATGCGGCTGCAGCTCACCGGGAGGCCCGTGACTTGGAGAGACCACATTACAGTGAGGAGTTCCGAGCTTTGGTTGGATTTGAGCTGATTCCCAAGGGATTGGGTATGGAGACGAGGAATGTCGAGGTGGCGCCCGTAACCGCATGCGGGACTTTGCCGGTAGTGACGTGACCGCCCACCACCGGTTAGAGCTTTCGTGTGGTTGATCTTTGTCGCCACTATCTTTGCTAATTCTGGGACGCTAGCCATGACTTGCTTCCTTAACTCTTTGGTTGATGTGGATGGGATAGGGACGGTCTCTTGGGGAGAGGCCGGACCGGCCGAGTTATACTTCTCTCTGGACATGTACAAATAACAAAGCCGCTTCTATGGACCGCTTCTCATTTGCCCTTGAGGTAGCCTCTCTTTCTCTTCTCTTTTCTCTTTCGTCTTGAGACTTCTTATGAGAAAAATGACCTTTTTGATGTTTTTGAACATGCAGCCTGGTTTTGCGAGGTGATCGGGTTCTTTCCTTGGAACCGGCAGAGTGATATCACCATTTTCCCCGCGATGGTTCGCCGGAGGGGAGATGTGAGGGATAGGTTCACGGGGAAGACCCGGATCACTTTTGACTACAAGATGGTGAAGCCTCGTGCTCAATAAGGATGGACCGGATGGAGTGGACTTCTACCCCGGGGCGGGTATCCGGAGATTTTGCCGGGAGATGCTATTGAGGTGACAAGGCGAGAGGAGGTGGCTCACCGGGCTGACTTGCGACATCATATATCTCGGGGACCGTTTCTCGAGGCGTGGTCATGTCCCTCCATTGGACGCCATTACTCCACACGATCCTCCAGACGGATGCCGCAGCCCGGGGACTCGGCAGCGGATGAGATTGAGAGGTACCAGGAGGTATAGGCTGCGGAGGAGTATTTTGACATGGGTACCCCCTACGCCGTGTTTGTGGAGCCGCCGAGGACGCCACGAAGCCGACGAAGCCGGCGGTCACTCAGGGGATATGGGGAGGATGAGCCTATCTTGACCCGCCTATCCCTCCCGCACACCTCTCATACGTCGTACACGGAGTACCGAGGAGGATGAGGATTCCCGTCCTCGACACGAGGGAGCCCCAAGTATACCCCGCCACCCGATAGCACCGTGAGTATACTCTTAGGGTCTTATTCCCTTTTTAGCTTTCAGATTTTCTCGTTTTTGTAATTTCTCCGAGATTTTTCTGAGATTTTCGAGATTTTCTTTTCTTTTCTCGGGTTCCAACTCGCACCTATGACAGGTTGGTCGGGCGAGCAGGCCGGAAAGACGTGTGCCGATCCTTGGTCAAGAAGCCGGCTCGCGCTACTAAAGCGTCAACAAGCGTGCAGGAGCCTCGCGCGCAAAAGGAGGCATGTCGGGCGCGGCATCCTCTTCCTCGGCTTCGGAGTACTCATCCAAAGTGCCGGCCTCGGGGCGAGGTCCTAATGCCGATATCTTGGAGCAAATGGGCGGAGTATGAGCACGACAACATCCCTCTTTCCGATGCGAGCGACCAGGAGGACGTGATGAGAGAGCCTAGTGTCTATGAGCTGAGCAGTGATGAGGAAGAAGAAGAATCTGAGGCCTAGGGGGTCTCTAGAGTAGATTTGGAACAAAACAAACAATGAACACTTTTTTATGCACAACTTGTTTATTTTTTGCTTTATTTTGACGCCGGTGGGGCGAAGACATTGTATTTACGCTTTATTTACTTTTCTAATTTATGCTTTTTCAATTTGCATATTATCTGAGCCTCGGGTCGACTTTTTTGCTTGGAATTGGGGTCAAACCGGGCCAAAATAATATATAATGATATAAAACTGCTTGGGTGGCTTCTGGACATGTTTTTGTACAGGTTTTGGTTGAGAAAGTGGGGTGAAAACTCCCTTGGGCAGCAACTTTGGTTGCTGCAGATTTGCAATTTACATCAGGCAAATGAAGCCGTGCGGCATGGCCTTGAGGGCAAAAGAGGCCGTGCGGCTCACAGCCTGTCCGCCTGGACTGGTCATTTTTTGAATAAAACCAAAGCTTGGCCATTTCGTTTTATTTTCAACCCAAACTTGTTTCAACTGTTCCCAGGGCATATTTTGGACCTAAAGACACCACCTTTGATCACTTTTGCGATGGAGAGGCCCGTTAGACTACAAAGGGGGAAGAGAGACCATTTTCTGTCCGGTCTTCAATCTTGGGCGAGACATAACTTCCAAAATCACAAGGGGCTGCTTGATTCTTCCTTCAAGATCAAGTCTTTATGGCATTTGAGGGATCTCCCGCCCGATTAGGACCTTTTGAGAGCAGCAGCAAAGTTTTGGGACGTCCGGAGACATGTTTACTGCTTTTCTTACAATGAGATTGTCCCAACGCATGAAGACTTCCGAGCCTTGATTGGGGGTCCAGAAATTGAGGCTATATCGATTCCGCTGATCGAAGACGTGCCGATGACGGCAAAGCTTGCATCTTTTCTGCAGATTTCTCTGGGAGAGGATGAGGAGATGATAATAGCCCCGGATAGGATTGACCTTTCTAATATCCCGGGCAGGTTTGGGTCTCCGGCTATGGCTACGACCATGGTGGCTATGGATGCCTTTATCCTCTGCATATTTTCTTCTCTGTTCACCGCTGAGTCCGTGGGGATCTGTCATGGTGGTCTCTTAGACATGGTCAGAGATTGCAGGGCTGGGAAGGACATTGTCCCACTGGTTTTGGGTGAGACCCTTCATGGCATTGATAGGATGGCTAGGGGAGACCATTTCATGAGGTCTGGGAGTCCGTCTGTGCTGACTTTATGGCTGCAGGAGAGGCTCGGGGCTTTGCCAGGGGCTTTACCGACTCAGTGCTCTTGGGTGATTTCTCGGAGAGGTGCACCTCGACAGCAGGACCAGGGTAGCTGGGAGCTGATAATGGCTAGGTTATCCACTTCGGACATCCACTGGTGGGTACCTCACTGGAGGTTGCAGACCAGGAGGATATTTCAGGAGTCCTACATAGTGAGGGTTCCAGGGTTACTCGCGTCATCCTTCTACATACCCTGCTTGGTATCCAGGCAGTTTGGGGCCTTACAGGAGCCGTTGGGCGATTGGGAGGACATCCGTACCATGGAGGTGGTGCCATTTGATATGAGAGATCCAACCAGCTTCTCATTCTTCTCGAGGGCTTGGACTTACGCTCCTTTTCCACCCAGGGCTATCTTCAGGAGCAGGAAGAGTACCATCTTGACCACTGTCTACTTGGATTGGTACGAGAGGGAGATGGGAGCGACTCAGGTCATATTGGGGGAGAGACGTCAGGCTTTATTGGGAGCTGACTGCGACTCGAGTAGGACTCTGAGAGAGACTGAGGCTAAGGCGAGTCGCCATAACCAGTCGGGTGACTCCGATCGAGATATGGAGGCTCGATACAAGAGATTGTCCGAGGTCGCTCCTTTGACTGAGGCTCAGAGGGAGGAAGTGCGGACTCGTGCTCGGGTAGAGAGGGCACTTATTGACACGGGGTTGGTAGAGGCTCCAGAGGTCGGGATGAGGGATACCGACATTATTGAGAAGAAAAGAAAGAAGACTCGACGAGGCCGAGGAAAAGGGAAGAAGACTGAAGAAGACTCAGCGAATGACGACTGACAAGTCTTTTCTCAAGATCCTCTTATTGCCATTTGCAAACACATTAGTTTATTTAGGCATTTTATTGTATTTTAGATCTTTTTAGCAGGTTAGCAGAGTCAAGAGGTAGACCGTGCTTGAACTCATCAAGAAATTTTTGACTTGTAATGAACAAGAAATATTATTTTAGAAATTAATCAAGACATGTTTCATGGAAATTCAAATGTCTTATTACTTGGGACCCGTTTTATGAAAACTGAAATACCCTTTTATTTATTGCTAAGGACGCACTTTATGGAAGCTTTATTGCCCTTTTTTATTGTTTAGACTGAACCATATATGGCCGCCACGTTCCCCTTTTACAAGAAAGGCTAAGGGGCTCAGTCTTCGTAGTTCATTCTGGTGAACTAACAAAACTAAGTCTTTTTTTTTTTTTTTCTCTGTGCAACCCCGTTTTTGCCTAGACCGCCCTTTTTGGGTTTTTCAAATTTAGCCGGGTATTACTCTTTTTGCACTAAGATTTTTTTTCTTTTTTTCTTTTTTTTTATTATTAGACATAGTATCTTCGGAGTTTATCACCGTTGATCGGGTGGACAAAGGGATTGCCGTCCAAGTCTCGCAAGCTTCATTGCTCCTCCCGACGGCATCTTCGCACTACATAAGGGCCGATCCAAACGGGTTCCCATTTTCCTGTGGGTTGCTCTGCAGTAGGGGGCTTTACTTTCAAAGCACTAAGTCACCCTCTTTGATGTTTCGGCTTTGACTTTCTTATCAAACGCCCGGCCATTCGCCTACGGTAGGCTCGGGTGTGCTCCATGGCTTTGAGCCGTCTCTCATCGAGCAAGGCCACTTCCTCATGCCGGCTTCGTAGCCATTCTACTTCGTTGACACTGTTTTCCAGAGGACCCTTAATGACGGGATTTCCAACTCCACCGGTAACACCGCTTCCATCCCGTAAGTTAGGGCAAAAGGAGTTTCTCCCGTGGCCGTTCTCGACAGACGTTACGTAGCCCCGAGTGCTAGGTGCAGCTTTTCGGGCCAATCACGACCACGGGTGGCCATCTTCCTGATGATCCGCTCGAGTGTCTTATTAGCAGCTTTCCACAGCCTCCATTGGTCTCGAGGTCTCGTACGGGGACGACTTGTGGCGAGTAACTCGAATTCGACGGCGGTCTATCGCAGCTTCCTTCGAAGTGTGACCCATTATCGTAAATGATCTCGCTGGGCACCCCATATCTGCACATTATGTTTTCTTTGATGAACTGGGCCACTTTCCTGGAAGTGAGGACTTTGTAGGACTTGGCCTCTACCCACTTGGTGAAGTAGTCGATGGCTACCAACACGAACTCGTGTCCATTGCTTCCTGTCGGGGCTACTTTCCCTATCACGTCAATGCCCCAAGTTGCAAACGGCCAAGGAGTCGTCATGCAAGGCAGTCATGAGGTGGGAGATGGTTGAGGTTGGCAAACCGCCGGCACTTATCGCAGTTCGGACGTCTTTGGACGCGGTCTGTCTCCATGGAGATCCAAGTAGTAACCCATTCTCGAGGATCACTTGCATCGGGGCTCGGCATTCATGTGAGGACCACAAGGACCATTGTGGACTTCGGTCATCAACTCTCCGGCTCTTTCTTGAGTGACACATAAGAGGAGCGGTCCTTGATACCGCTTCTTGTACAAAGTGCTGCCTCCTAGGATGACATAATGGGAGGCCAACCTTTTCGTGGCTCGCAAGATTTTGGCTCGACTCCTTCTTTTGGTCTACCTTCTTCGTCTCTGAAAGCCGACTCTCCGTCTTTGAGGAATTGGTAACTGATTGTACCAAGGTTCCTTTATAGGCTCGGGTCCCAGGTCCACTTCACAAATGTAAGGCTGGGGCTTCTCTTCTACCCACTCTGAAGGGCTTTATGGCTTTTCCCTCGGGGATCTCTACCAGTGAGGCTAGAGTAGCTAGGGCATCTGCGAATCTGTTCTTTTCCCTCGGCAAGTAGTGGAAAGTCACTTCTCTGAACTGTCCAGTTAACTCCTCCATATGGGCATAATACCGCTGCAGATTGGGGTCCACAGTCTTCCACTTGTTGGAGACTTGGTTGATGATCGTGGCCGAGTCTCCGTAAACTTCGAGCTCCTTGACATTTCTTTCTAAGGCGGCTCTCCAAACCAAGAATGCGGGCTTCATACTCGGTGACATTGTTCGTGGCAGGAAAGTTCAACTTGAGGGCTATGGGGGTATGCTCTTCTTTCGGATTGACCAATAGCATTCCTACACCATTTCCTCTTTTGTTAGCGGCTCCGTCAAAGAACAATTGCCATCTATTCTCAGGCTTAACTGCAAAGATCCCTTCATCCGGGAATTGGGGTTCAGCCCTCTCGTCTTCATTCTGGGGAAGTTCGCCGAGGTGATCGACAATGCTTGACCCTTGATGGCCTTTCTCGGTCACATAGTTGATGTCGTATTCTGCCAAGAAGAAGGACCACTTCGCTAAACGCATCGAGAGGGAAGGCTTGTCAAAGATGTTCTTGATGGGGTCCATTTTCGAGACCAAATTCACAGGTGGGCTTGCATATAATGCTTCAACTTGTCGACTACCTGCATCAGCCTCCCGCATGTGTCTTTTCACATGCCGAGTAATTGAGCTCACTCCCCGTAGCTTCCGACCGACAAAGTAAATGGCATTTTCTACCCGAGAATCTTTCTTCTCCCGAGCAAGCATAGCCCCAACCGTCGTGTACGCGATAAATGAGATAGAGAACGAGAAAGAGGCTTCTGCCTATGTGGGGGCATAGTACCGGGATGTACTAAGTATGCCTTGATCTGGTCAAAGGCATCTTGGCATTCTTCGGTCCATTCCGTGTCCACATTCTTCTTCATGAGCTTGAAGATGGGCTCGCACATAGTGGTCAACCGATTGACGAAACGGGCGATGTACCGCAATTTACCCATGAAGCTCTTGACTTACATGCGGGTTTGAGGTGGCCTCATATCCATGATGGCTTTGATCTTTCGGGGTCAACTTCTATACCTCGCTCTGTGACCATATACCCAAGCACTTTTCCCCTTGTCACTCCGAAGGTGCATTTGGCGGGGTTTAGTCTCATGGAATGCTGTCTCAACCTCTCAAAGAATTTTCATAGGTCAACAAAGAGTCTTTGCCCACCCTCTCCTTTGGAGTGGATTATCATATCATCTACGTAGACCTCAATCTCCTTGTGGATCATGTCATGAAAAAGCGCGGTCGCTGCCCTTTGGTAAGTAGCCCGGCATTCTTGAGCCCGAATGGCATTCTTGTATAACAAGGTTCCCCATGGTGTGGTGAAGGCCGTCTTTTCTTGGTCTTCCTCGGCCATCTTGATCTGGTTGTAGCCTGCCAAAACCATTAACGAAGGATTTGACTTCGTAGTTGGCGATGGAGTCCACCAGATGTCTATGTTTGGCGAGAGGGTAGTCGTCTTTGGGGTGGCCTTGTTCGAGATCTCGGAAATCCACACGGCGGCGCACCTTCCCATTGGCCTTGGTTACGGTCACGATGTTGGACAACCATGTCGGGTATTCAATGACTACGATGAACCCTACCCGCAGTAGCTTCTCAATTTCTTCCTTGACCTGTAGAGACCATTCCGGCTTGATCTTTCTCAGTTTACCTTTGCTGGCTTAGCATCGGTGCTAGAGGGATTACGTGCTCTACTATCGAAATGTCTAGCCCGGCATATCCTTGTATGACCATGCAAACACGTCGACGTATTCTACGAGCGGCTCGATCAATCTGTCCCTTTCAACCCCCTGGAAGAAGCTTCCAATCTGTGTCTCTTTAGGTTCCTCAATAGTACCCAAGTTCACACTTATCAAAACCTCCTCGGCGACTTGGGCCCGGTTTTCCTCTTTTTTAAAACACCGCTTAAAGATTTTTTTAATGTATTGTTCGTTTAGTGTGTTTGCATCTTGTTCAAATGATTCATTATTAAGCTGTTGTTAAGTTTTGAGTTAATTTATCATTTGTTAAGTTGGCAATAAGAGGATAATCGAAAGATTTGTCATTTCATTCAAAATAAGGGGAAAGATGACATCGATTACATTTTCATAATCCTCGGGCGTGAGGCCTTCGGATGACTACGAGGGCCGGAATTCAAAGATTCTGACTCGGCGAATAGACAACGGGGTGTTTGACACGGCCCGGGTTGAGAAGGACGGGGTACCAATCCAAGCTACGTGATCATTTCTTTGTCGGCGCTATCGGCCCCGAGAATGTCTCCCAATTCTTGAATGGCATTTCTGTCTTAGTCACCAAAGTGCGAGGATCAAAATGACTTTCACCATCGTCTCCAATAACGACAACTATCTCATCGTACGAATCAAGTCAATCAAGTGCTGGGATTTGTGCTTCTTCGTCAAACAACTCTTGCAAACCCCATTTGTCTTCTTCTTTGGCGGCTTCTATCTGGCTGATCTTTGGAAGAGCTAACTCAAAGGCGGAGAAGTCCATTGTCCCGGATGCGACTCTTTGACACCGGCCGGATTTCCTTTGAAGACGTACTCATTACGAACGGTAGTGGTAGCCCCGAGGATATCGGCAAACCAAGGAACATTCTTCGAACGGGATTGGTGGCTTTCCCTAACTTTCTCAAGGTTCTCCGGGAAAGGGTTTTACGCAAGGAGATCGCGATCACTTTCATCATATTGTGTCCCTCCTTTTGTAAAGTAATGGGTCGAGAGACGGTGTAAGGATGGAGCTGGACCCCTTCACCTTTCGTGCCTTTAGCTTTTACGGCATCCCGAGAGTTCGGTTTGTACCCCAAGCCATATACGGTAGTCTGTTCCTTCACATCAATGATGGTGTTACGACCTTGAAGTCTTCTACCCAATCCAAGTCCCGAAGATAACCCATTTTTCGCATCATTCTCATGGCGGGAGGGATTTTATCGG
The DNA here is from genome assembly GCA_022495995.1 of Adenophora triphylla var. japonica. NCBI lineage: Eukaryota > Viridiplantae > Streptophyta > Magnoliopsida > Asterales > Campanulaceae > Adenophora > Adenophora triphylla. The sequence goes on from JAFEMH010000189.1 coordinate 494,394, forward strand.
AAGTAGTGGTGAGGTCGGTGCAACACACTTGTGCCTTGGAAGAAGCTACGGAGAATCCGGTCAATGCTAACCCTTCATCATCGTGCTTGATCTCCAATATCGGGATATCCCCGATCTTTGGTTCCTTCTATCGTGACACCGTCTCCATAAATGGTGGTGATAGTTCCATCACTCGGCGAAATTTGGCCTTGATGCAAAGTAGAGGCTACCCCGTTTATCACGGTGGATCCAGGCCATCCCAGCAAGGCGATAAATGAAATCGGAATATCAATAACTTGAAAGTCAACGTCCATGACCTTTTTTCCGAACCACATCTTGAGAGTGGCGATCCCCAAAGCGATCGTGCGGTGGAGTCATAGGCCTTAATAGTCGACTAGAAGGCTTTAAGTCCGTTGGCTTCAGATCCAATAAATCCATCATTTTAGGCGGCAAGACATTCATTGCGGACCCTCCATCGACTAATACTCGTGGTAATCGACGCTCTTCTAAGCTGAATTTGTGATGTAAAAGGGGTTCATTATGGCTAGCCCCATACTTTGGCGAGGTCCAAGTCGGTAAAGGTAATGATATTTCCATAGTGTATGCTTCCAATCATTTGGACGACCTCATACGGGGTGACGTCTATGGGCACCATGGTCTTGGCCAAACTTTCTTCTAGCTTCAACTTATGAGGGTATGAAGAGGTCAACGGGGACCATAAGGAGATATTGGCTTGGGTACACTTCAGGCGAGTTAGGGTGGATCCTCCTTATCGAGTCGAGGCTTTTACGCTTCCGGCTTATAAGGTCTTTTATACATTTTTGGCTCGAGAGACGGCGCTTCTTTTGTCACCCTTAGGCCGCTCAACATTCATCCGCCAGACCAGAGTCATCACATAGACATTGGATTTTCCTTGGTCATTATTCCCTCTTGGAGGATTACGTCAATTCTTTCAAAGTCGGGCGGATTCTTGCGGCGTATGGCCAATTCTGGCGATTGATCGATTGACGGTCTTTGTCGGAAGCATAGGCGGCTTCCCGAATCGGTCCCCGGGTTACCGGCTTTTTGACCTTTTACGAGTTTGACCGGTGATTTCAACTTCACATTCTCGGTTTAAAGCTTTCACGAGTCTCATTCAAACTTTTCAAAGTCGGCATGCAACAAGAATTATCACTTAGGAGTTTGGAGCTTGGCAAATGGCTTTCTCATCCGAACCTAGCAACTTCTTTAACGAGTAGGATCACATTCCTCATCAGCATCCAAGCATGTCCTTTCTTTCCACAGGGGTCAACCTTCTACGGCATCTTTGACGTTGGCCAAACATTTTACGAAGTGGGAAATTCCATCATCAATAAGGATTTACTCGGGGGTCGAAACCTCATGGCGGGTTCCTTTTCCTTCTTGTCGAGAGAGATTTTACGGGCTTTTTGGCTTACGGGCTAACCACTCCTCTATTGTCCCTTAGGCACTTCGACCGTGTCTTCATCGGTGTCACTACGGTAGCTCTCGTGGGAACTTTCGCCTTGGCTCTTATGACCAATGAGGGCAAAAGCGAGTCGGGATACTTGACGCCATATGAGGGGTATCTCGAGACTCTTCCTCGGGCTTAGGGATTACCAGGAAAACATCATTATCATCGTAGGACATAAAGGGGGCCCGGGTCGCCTCTAAACTCGGGACTCTTTCCAAGGCATCCATACATTCTTCTTCGAGACCAAGTTTCGGGAGTGACTACTAACACCGTGATAGACTCTACCCTTCACGATGAGAGTTTGGCTTCGGCGACGCTTACATGTTCCAGATCGGTGGGCGGAGCCCACTTCCCTCTTTTGGCTAAATCTTCGATCAAGTTCCTCCATTCACCTACCATGTCCTTGTACGGAGTATTGAACTCTAGGATATAGGACTCATACACTACCTCATCTAAGCTAGCATCCTTCTCAGGAGCCTTTGCATAGGCTGCGAGACACACTTTGAAGTGATTTCATCCCCTATTCCAGTGCAGTGGCTTTCTACCTCATCTTGCCCTTCGGGTTTCACTTCCGTTGGCTCCAAGTCCATTCCTTTTCTTGAGCTGTCATCATCGCGTAAATCCATCCATTCCTATTCTCGTTTTCGGTGACTCTTCATCAGTATCGTCCGAGAGGTAGGCAAATTCACGGCGTTGACAAAATTGGAAAGGTCAAGCACCTTTGGGATTCCAAAGTAGGCTCGAGTGAAAGGAGGAAAAAGGTCCCGTGGGGGATGCAGAGGAAGCGAGGGTGTCGGGACCACTAACAGGTTTGGGGTATTGGAGAAGGCGAGAAGGGACAGGTCTTTGGCAATGGGTTATATGAAGATGGGGGAGGGCATTGGTTATAGGCTAGCTCTTCTTCCTTAGCCATCTGGTTACCCAAACCCGGCCTTGTTCTCTGTCAAATCGGCCATTCGATTCTCGAAAGCGAGGATTACGGCGGGCGTACGAGGATTCTGCGCTAACAAGTCGGCGACCCGGTGTTCTCACCCACTTCTTTCTCGGCCGCGGGAAAGGGATAGGAAAGGTTTAGACTCGGGGTAGGTGTTTGAGGTGAAGGCTCGGGCAATATGCAAATTAGAATCTTCAAGTTTACTTAAAACGGTGTCTTTTATTAATATCTATTTGGTTGGAAAAGGGGTTACGCCCTTCTTTTTCACAACTACTCTAGATCCTGGATCGGTGGGTTCCGTCACTACGTCTATAAGCCCCTCGTATTCCACACGTATTTCGACCTCCCGGGGGTGGACGGCCCGGGCGAGGGTCCTATAGGGCACGCGGATCCCACCGACCGAGAGTAAAGAACGCTCCTATCGGGTCTAGCGGGTCAAAGGACCTTTCAACGCACGAGCGATGCGGATTATAGTCAAGGCAATACCGGGAAAGTCTCGTCTGCCTTGACGGATCTTTGGCAGAGTTTCGCTTGAGCGAATGACGGTTTATGACTTTCGGTAATGTCCGAGAGAATAATAGGCATGGGTCGGGCGGTAAAAAGCCGGATGACACGGTGTCACATTGAACTTCGTTGCATACACGGTGCGTGGGTCGGAATCGAAGTCAATGCCGGTCAAGATCTTGCCAATTTTTCCTTGTCGGAATTTTGGCGAGCTTCGCTTGAGCGAAAGATCTTTTGATTTTTGGCAAAGACTCGGTCTTGACTCTTACGCATTCCGTGCGGGTCAAGGTCAATAGTCAATGTCGGAGTCAAGATCCCACCGATTTTTCCTTGTCGGAATTTCGGCAGAATTTCGCTTGAGCGAAAATCTTGGCTTCCGTTATGAGCTAAGGCTTGACCTTTACGTGGGTATGCAACTGGGCTATATGACACGGACTAGACCAAAAACCAACCAAAAGTCACGGTTTTTGAAACGTGTGACACGGATTTGTGCATTGGTCGACCTTTGTTGCCATGGGGAGGTTGGGATGATTCCGTGCGCGCCGGGAGCATCGTAAAGGCTGTCCGTGGCTGCAGTGGAACCACCCTCGGGTTTGAAGGACGTGCGTGCAAAGTGTACAGGATATATCAGGTGCGCGTAGTGTGCGGTCTCCTAAAAATGTTCCTTTTGAGTTAAAACAGAAATTTTCATAAATGTGTTTTAAAGGAATGATTTTCGGGACGGGGGAGAATGCAACACGTAAATTTTCTGGGAAGCCCGGTCGGTCGTGGTGAGTAGCCCCAAGTGCTAGGACTTGCCGGATTAACCACGATTTTCCTGGTGGAATTTCCTTTGAGGTCGTATGGTCGAATCCTATGAGGATTAGCCGTACGGCGCATGGATCAATTTTCCAGGTTCCACTCCTTTGCGATTTTTTATGCTCAAAGTATGCACGAAATGATGCAATGCAAGGTAAAGGAAGCAAGCACGATTAATGAAATCGACGACGGGAGTCTAACCCGCTCAAAGGGAAAAGCTTTCTTTTATTTATTTTTTTTTTCAAAATTTTTTTTCGAAAAAGGATACTGGTACATGGGATTGTTAAACCACCGGTTATCCCAACTCCCACATCAGGGAGTGTACAGGAAGGGTAAGTGGTTTCCACCTATATACCGAGTATCGATTTTTGTTTTGAAAATGAAGCTTTTCTCCTTTGGGATTTCCCCAGCAGAGTCGCCAAACTGTGAATGTGTGCCCAAATTTTTGTGGATTCACGCGAGTTTGAAGACATCCGAGTTATTTGAAAAACGGAGTCGCCACGCCATTTTGATTATCTCAAAACTTTGAAAAAAAGGTTTTTACTTGGGTTCGGAGGTTAAGTTACCCCTTGGGAAGAACGTTTGGCGTTCACCCAAAGTGCCTTGCCGGAGCAAGTCTCCCAAGATTTCAGTAATCGTGCTTGCTTGCGTGCTTTCTTGTGTGCATGTGTTTGAGAAAAAGGGGGGGGGGGAAATGTCCCAAGTTGTCTTCCGGACGTACAAACCATTTGTTGGTTGTCGCTCGGGATTCCTTGGAATTTTATGTATTTGGGATTATGATCCCGTCCTCATCTTATGACTTGTGATCATCGCATTTTAACCTCGGGACCCTCGGGACTTGCGTGATCGAGAGAATGACTCTCTTTTGGTCAAAGATGAGGTTCTTTAGAAAAGGAGGGTCCTTAGCCCATCAATCCTACGCTTTAAGACGGTCGAGCTCATATAGAGGCTTCATACTCTTTCTTAAGCGATAATCGGAGATATAGGGTTCAAGGTTATCCCTTTCCAAAGAAATCGTGAACCTTTAATGGAAGGAACGATGTAAAGATAGGATCTTTTACACCGGTCCGTTCCAAGGTTGGGGAAAGGGAAATGCATGATGAAAAATGACTCTTTAATGAAAAGATGACATTTTTGGTTTTAGCAAATGATGTTTTTGATTGAAAGAAATGATCTTTATGCAAGTGATGCGTAAAGATAGGATTTTTATGCAAATGATGCATTGGAAAAGGTTTTGAATGCAAAGGATGCATTTTTATTGAAAAGATTGGATTTTTATGTGCAAATGATGCATAAAAATGACATTTTTATTTGAAAATGGGGGTTTTAGGTGCAAAGGATGCACCTTTATGAAAAAGACTACATTTTTATGACAAATGAGGTCTTAATGCATGCAAAAGGGAAAGGGGGTGATAAAGATGTGATCTTTATGAATAAATGCCAAGTCCCAAGCAAGATATATGAATGCAATGAGCAAGTATATCAATTAAAAGCAAGGTTAGGGCGTGCGAGGTTACCAATTGCTTCCTTTGCTTCTTCGAACGGAGCTAGGAGGAGAGGTTGGTCTTGGGTCTTCAAGGAGGAGGGAGGTAGCTTCTTGGCCTTCCTTCTTCACCTTCTTGAGCTTGCACCAATATTCTTCACGTCTTGGGAGTGTTTATAAGTGTATTGTGTATTTTGTGCCTCCTGTGTGTGTGTTGAAATGGGTAGAGGAGGCCTCTATTTATAGGTAATCTGGATAAGGTGAATGAAGCCGTGCGGCTAAGAGCAGCGAGCTAATGCAGCCGTGCGGGCTTATCCTGAATGACTCAGCATTCTAGAACCATGCAAGGTGGAAAATTCTAGAACCCTCCTTCCTAATTAAGAAAAACGTGTTTCTTAATTAGGAAGGATCCTCTTCAGCCCTTATTTAATAAAAAACAGTTCCGGAATGTTTCCGGAACGCTGGGAAGGTCTGGGGAATTACCGGAAAACTTACCGAAATTGTCGGGAAAATTAACCGGAAGGCATGAGCCAGATTTGGGTACTTACACATAGACACAGTCAAATTCCCGAAAATCCGGTCTCATCAAATGGCCTTTCCCATAAACACATTTCAAAAAACCCGGTCTCATCAATGACCTCCCTATACACAAGCTTTTCTTTCACACCCAGCCAACCTTGATCCGCGACATCGGTTGACTTTCTCCTCATGATTAATCGAAATGTTTTTTTTCATATCGAGATTAATGGTTGAATAACCCGAACATTAATAAAGGGTTTTAAGCAATCTTGTGATCATTGTAAATAAAACAAGTTTTCAGATGTCTTGACAAGTCTTCTCTTTCTACATCTTAGGAGAAATAGTGCTAAACACTGATTTTCTGTCAGCAGGGGCTTCCATACACTTTTACCAACCTTTCTACGCTTATACTCTCTCAAAAGAGTCAAACCCAAAGCGAGTTCTCGTGCCTACGTCGAATAAGGCCATCAAAATAACACGAAATCGGGATCTATTCCCACCTTTCGGAAAATATGCCCCTGCATGTATATATATTCCTAAAATTCTTCTCTTCGTCCACATCTTCTTAAGGTTGACTAAGTGACTAAAGAAAATAAGGAAGTAAATACGAAAGGATAGGTTTTTCACTCTTCTGCTATAAATTCGCATTTGGGCTGCCTTGAAACTCTTCAAGGTTGGGGTTTTGCCAAGCCATTTCTTTAGACTGGGGCTTCTTTGGTTATTTTTGGGGGTTCGCATCGGGTTCCTCACTATGTCACAAAACAGATTCAGTCTTGGTCAGATCAAACTCAAGATTACTTTCGCAGTACCAATCATATTGGGATTTTTGCTAGGTCATCAGATTGGGGCTTCACCAAGTCACTTTTTCAAAACCTAAAACTTCGCCTACTCAGTTCATCCAACCGGGGCTTTGCCAATGAAAGGATCTTTCCTTGCTTTAATAAGACATGGGGCTTTGCAGAAATTTTTCCTCAGACCGGGGCTTCGATAAGTCGCATCCACTCCTAGAAGAGAGGTTTGGTCACTTCGACATCTGCTTTAGTTTTTGGTTCTAAAAGTCTGTCGGCATCAGCTTCAAGCGCCAGAGTTTGAGAAAGGGACTTTAGTCGAGACCCGAGGTTTAAACCCGATCTCAGTCCAAAAGGGAATTTTGGTCCACGAGATACCTTTTAGCAACATTAGACAACATCTCAGCAACAACAGCAGCTCATTCCGCACCCAAGAGATACGACCCCACCTGCTCGAAACCTGTCTCAAACAGTTCCCAAACACATGCATCCAAACACATGCATCCAAACACATTGTTTCATAAAAATCCTCTCACATTGCCTTCCCGCAAAAGAGTCAGCCCGTGGCTCATGTGACATGCACAAAGAAAAATAACCTTAATTGATTACCAAATAAAAATAGGAAATACTTTTTCCCAAAATATTCTCGTTTTCTCCAAAAGGAATAACGCTTTCTCCCAAGTTTTCCCGTTACATCCCAATAGATATAGCGTTGTCTCCTAAAAATCCTCCGTTATCGCCAAATGGGATAACGTTTCCTCCGGGAAATCCTCCGTTATTGCCAAATAGGATAACGTGTCCTCCGGGAAATCCTCTGTTATCGCCAAATGGGATAATGTTTCTTGTTAAAAATTTCAGTTATTGCCAGAAGGCAATAACGTTTCGACCTTTTCGATCTCCGTTATTCCCGAAGGAAGGAATAACATTTTGACCTCTCTCGCGATCTCCGTTATTCCCGAATGAAGGAATAACATTTCGCTATCTCTTTCGATCTCCGAAGGAAGGAATAACATTTCGACCCCTCTCGCGATCTCCGTTATTCCCGAATAAAGGAATAACATTTCGCCATCTTTTTCGATCTCCGTTATTCCCGAAGGAAGGAATAACATTTCGACCTCTCTCGCGATCTCCGTTATTCCAGAATGAAGGAATAACATTTCGCTCTCTTTCGATCTCCATTATTCCAAGATGAAGGAATAACATTTTGACCTCTCTCGCGATCTCCGTTATTCCAGAATGAAGGAATAACATTTCGCTCTCTTTCGATCTCCGTTATTCCAAGATGAAGGAATAACATTTCGACCTCTCTCGCGATCTCCGTTATTCCTGAATGAAGGAATAACATTTCGCTCTCTTTCGATCTCCGTTATTCCAAGATGAAGGAATAACATTTCGACCTCTCTCGCGATCTCCGTTATTCCAGAATGAAGGAATAACATTTCGCTCTCTCGCGATCTCCGTTATTCCCGAATGAAGGAATAACATTTCACTCTCTTTCGATCTCCGTTATTCCAAGATGAAGGAATAACATTTCGACCTCTCTCGCGATCTCCGTTATTCCAGAATGAAGGAATAACATTTCGCTCTCTCGCGATCTCCGTTATTCCCGAATGAAGGAATAACATTTCGCTCTCTTTCGATCTCCGTTATTTCAAGATGAAGGAATAACATTTCGACCTCTCTCGCGATCTCCGTTATTCCCGAATGAAGGAATAACATTTTGCTCTCTTTCGATCTCCATTATTCCAAGATGAAGGAATGACATTTCGACCTCTCTCGCGATCTCCGTTATTCTATAATGAAGGAATAACATTTCGCTCTCTCGCGATCTCCTTTATTCCCGAATGAAGGAATAACATTTCGCTCTCTTTCGATCTCCGTTATTCCAAGATGAAGGAATAACATTTCGACAATGAAGGAATAACATTTCGCTCTCTCGCGATCTCCGTTATTCCCGAATGAAGGAATAACATTTCGCTCTCTTTAGATCTCCGTTATTCCAAGATGAAGGAATAACATTTCGACCTCTCTCGCGATCTCCGTTATTCCCGAATGAAGGAATAACATTTCGCTCTCTTTCGATCTCCGTTATTCCAAGATGAAGGAATAACATTTCGACCTCTCTCGCGATCTCCGTTATTCCAGAATGAAGGAATAACATTTCGCTCTCTCACGATCTCCGTTATTCTCGAATGAAGGAATAACATTTCGCTCTCTTTCGATCTCCGTTATTCCAAGATGAAGGAATAACATTTCGACCTCTCTCGCGATCTCCGTTATTCCAGAATGAAGGAATAACATTTCGCTCTCTCGCGATCTCCGTTATTCCAGAATGAAGGAATAACATTTCGCTCTCTCGCGATCTCCGTTATTCCAGAATGAAGGAATAACATTTCGCTCTCTTTCGATCTCCGTTATTCCCGGATGAAGGAATAACATTTCGACTCAATAAAAGTTTCGAACTACGATCTGGCTTGATTCCTCCGGGATACGTAGGTAGCCTTCCAAAGGTCCAGCCACTCGACCACCCTGGTCACCCAATCCGTCTCAACATTCGCCAGATCGGATCCTTTTCTATCGACAACCCCACTCGCCCTGCAAGTGACGTTGCCGAGGGGCTTCTGTAAGTACCTAAATCTGGCTCATGCCTTCCGGTTAAGTTTCCCGACAATTCCCAAACTTTCATAAAGTTCGAGGGCGATTCGGGAACTTTTCCAAACTTTTCAAGGGAAGAAGGACCTGCCAAGAATATTGAATTTGGGCAGGATCTAGCTGAAAAGGGCCTTCTAGAATGCCACCTTGCATTTTTCTAGAAAAATCTGGGTCGACAGCAAATGTAGCCACGCGGCCTCTTTTGCCGCAAATGAAGCCACGCGGCCTCTTTCGCTGACCTTCTAGAATGCCACCTTGCATGTTTCTAGAAAAATCTGGGTCGGGAGCAAATGTAGCCACGCGGCCTCTTTTGCCGCAAATGAAGCCACGCGGCCTCTTTCGCCTTTTTCCAGCTGCCTATAAATAGAGGCCTCCTCTACCCATTTTATACACAAATTTTCAGCACCAAAGCTCTACCAAAACATCCCTACGAAAATCAGGAAGCTGAGAGTGCCAAGAAGCCACCTCCCTCCTCCTTGAAGCCTCTAAAAGTTGGTCCCTTCCCTAGGCGAACTCCAAAGAAGAAGAGGTCACCACCATTGGTAACCTCTCACCCCCTTATCTTGCATTATACTTGTTTATGTGATATACTTGCTCCTTGCATTTACATATTGCTATATATTGCTTGGTATTTGGTATATTGTTGTTAAAGATCATATCTTTGAACATGTAAATCATATCCCCTTCCCCTTTGCATCATTTGCATTAACATAAGCATCTTTGCTCATAAAAATGAAGTCTTTGCATTAAAGGTGCATCCTTTGCACCTAAAAATCTCTTTTTTACATAAAAATGATATCTTTATGCATCCTTTGCACTTAAAAATGTAGTCTTTACATTAAAATTGCATCCTTTGCACCTAAAACCCATTTTCATGCATAAAGATGCATCCTTTGCATAAAAAATCATTCCTTTACATAAAAATTGCATCATTTGCACATGAAATGCTATTTTTCCACATAAAAATGCATCCTTTGCATTAAAAATCCTTTCTTTGCATAAAAGCATCCTTTGCAAACAAATAGCATCCTTTGCACTCAAAATGTCATCTTTTCATTAAAAATGTCATTTTTATCCTAAAACATGCATTTCCCTAGTCCCCATTGGTATCCTTTGGAACGGACCGGTGTAAAGATCCTATCTTTACATCGTTTCTTCCATTAAAAGGTGCCAAAATCTCTTTGGAAAGGGATAAACCTTGAACCGTATATCTCCGATTATCACTTGAGACGAGCATAGTAGTCCCTAGACAAGCTCAATCGTCTCAAGATGTAGGATTGATGGGCTAAGGTCACTCCTTTCTAAAGAACCTCATTTTGGACTATAAAAGAGAGTCCTTCTCTCGATCACGCAAAGACCCAAGGTAAAAAAGCGATGATCACAAGTCCAAGATGAGGACGGGATCAAAGTCCCGAACACATAAAAATCCAAGGAATCCCGAGCGACAACCAACTAAATGGTTTGTACGTCCGGAAGACAACTTGGAACATTCCCCCCTCTTTTCAACACATGCACATAAGAAAGCACACAAGCAAGCACGAAAAATGGAATCTAGGGAGACTTGCTACGGCAAGGCACCTTGGGTGAACGACGATCCGTTCTTCCCAAGGGGTAACTTAACCTCCGAACCCTAAAAACCTTTTTTTCAAAGTTTTGAGGAAATCAAAATGGCGTGGCGACTCTGTTTTTCAAATTAAACCGGATGTTTTCAATCTCGCGCGAATCCAAACTAAAAAAAAAACAAAAAAATAGAATTTGTGCACACATTCACACTCCCTCAGTTTAATATAGAGAAAAAGCCCCAAAAAATACGAAAACCTACTGTCACTCTGCCCAAATCCACCCTCAAACAACCATTTCCATCTTCAAAACTCAAATATCACAACATATTCATCCTCTAATCCATCCCAAAACCACTTCTAACCCTTTCAAACCTTCAAACCCTAAACAACAAATCCAAGACAATTGGTAAACCCTCAATCTCTTCACTCATATCCCTCTCATTTATGCATACACTCCATGTAAAAATGATGTGATTCTACTTACTATCTTTTGTTCAACTCCCCTTCCCCTTTGTCCCAAGGATCCAAGAGGATCTCCATGGAGTTCATCTCCATGGATGATTCTCTACATGGATCCATATTTTATTTATGCATTTCCCTTTGCCCTCCTTTTTATTAACAAGTTTTTGTTTATTACTTGCTCTTTTGATGTAAATGTGGTCATCTTGGAGTTCATCTCCATAGATGATCACTTCAAATGGTCCATATTTTCTACCTTCATGCCTCTTTACATTTCTAGTCTTTACTTGCTTTCTTGACCTAAATATGGTCATCTTGGAGTCAATCTCCATAGATGATCATTTCAAATGGTCCACATTATTTACTTTCTTGCAAATTCCTCTCCCTAGTCTAAGATGCTCACCTTGGAACTCTTTCCTTGGATGAATATCAACGACAGGCAATTCAGTCCGCAACCAAAGGATATCACCCCACCTGCTTAAAACTCGTCCATAACACATACAAACCCTCTCACCACCATACATCCCCACAAAAATCTCCCCAGGGCTGATGTAGCATGCAAAACATGAATCAATAGAAACAACCCTCAGAGATTGTGAATCATTTTGGTTCTATGAATGCATCCATCATCATGAATGTCATATATGCATTTGTCCCTCTACTAACAAATGTAGCAATTCATGCACGAAAGACCAGTTTTCCGTCACTACCCGAAGCATCTCCAGTTTGGCAAAGATAACCCCCAATGTCTATAGTTTGGCAAAGATAGCCCCCATGTCTATGGCTTGGCAAAAGACAAGCTCCGGCATATGCATCTTGGTAAAAAATGACCTCCAACGTCCACAAATGGATGAAGACATCCTCCAGTGTCTACAACTTGGTGAAAACAGCCGCCGAAGTCTTTACCATCATCTCTAAAACCATCGCCACCAGCAAAATGCTTCTCAACACATCAGGCTGTTAATATTTCCAACTCGACCAGAGTGCCTTTGAGTCCCTCTCTTCCAAATTAACACCTTTCCTTTGGTTTCCCTCTTACAAAGTTTTAGATGCCTTTTTAACAAGGACCCTCTCATTTCAAACCTCGCTCTTGCATTCTTCGAACCCAAAGCCTTCCACAGCGAGAAATCCCAAGGTGAATACAAGTTCAACAACTTCTACAAGGTCGACGATCACCCGCAAGACGCAAACTCAACCAAACTTCTCATTCAGGTCAAAATGCCTCCAGACTTGTCCCTATTAGTCTGATCACCCTTCGTACATCAGCACAACCCGAAGGAACTACTTCCGTTTTGTGAAATATTTCTCCACGCCCACTTCCATTTTGTGGGATAATTCCTCATGTCTCCCTCAATACGCACGCGGGATCGTCCGCCGTCCCTCAATCAATTTTATCACGGCCGCCTATTTCATCCAAAGCCCACGCCTTCGACACGGCCTTCAACCTAAGCCCGACCTCTTCAACAAAACTTAACGGAAGCCCATTCCCTTCCTCATTTTCAACCCCTACCTTCAACGAAGTACGTCATCAGCAACCCAACAAGTCTATGGTGCTGAAACACGACGAAGAATGTCTTCAACAACCTAGCAAGTCTATGGTGCTGAAACACGACAAAGTACGTCCTCAGCAACCTAGAAAGTCTGCGGTGATGAAGTGCGCCCTCAGCAAAGAAGACCATCCCCAGCAAGCTCTGAACTACGACCAAGCTTGATTCCCATCCGGGATACGTAGGTAGCCTACCATAGGTCCAGCCACTTGATCGACACGGTCACTCTTTTCCCCGGCCGTCATCGTAAGCCCGTCCTTTAATGAAAACCTAACGAAAGTCCATTCCCTTCCTCGTTTTCAACCCCGGCCGTCATCGTAAGCCCATCCTTTAACGAAAACCTAATGGAAGTCCATTCCCTTCCTCGTTTTCAACCCCGGCCGTCGTCGTAAGCCCATCCTTTAACGAAAACTTAACGAAAGTCCATTCCCTTCCTCGTTTTCAAACTCGGCCATCATTGTAAGCTCGTACCCCCAGCAGATAAGCCCCAACAATTATCGTAAGCCCGCATCTTCCCCAGCGAGAACGCCTTCAAATAGTTTCCCTCAAGTACAAAGCCTCGACTTAGGTTCATACTCCTGAACTAAGTCCCAATTTAGGTTCATACTCCTGAACCGAACCTCGACTTAGGTTCATACTCCTGAACTAAGTCCCAATTTAGGTTCATACTCCTGAACCGAACCTCGACTTAGGTTCATACTCCTGAACTAAGTCCCAATTTAGGTTCATACTCCTGAACCGAACCTCGACTTAGGTTCATACTCCTGAACTAAGTCCCAATTTAGGTTCATACTCCTAAACCAAACCTCGACATAGGTTCATACTCCTGAACTAAGTCCCAATTTAGGTTCATACTCCTGAACCGAACCTCGACTTAGGTTCATATTCCTGAACTAAGAGGTTCATACTCCTGAACCAAACCTCGACTTAGGTTCATACTCCTGAACTAAGTCCCAATTTAGGTTCATACTCCTGAACCGAACCTCGACTTAGGTCCCAATTTAGGTTCATACTCCTGAACCGAACCTTGACTTAGGTTCATACTCCTGAATTAAGTCCCAACGTAGGTTTATACTTCTGAACCGAACCTCTACTTAGGATCACACTCCTGAACTAAGTCCCAATTTAGGTATAGATGCTTCCGCTAAGTCGAATATGTCTTCGGCTACGCTTCCGCTAGGTCGAATACGTCTTCGGCAACGCTTCCGCTAGGTCGAATACGTCTTCGGCAATGCTTCCCCTAGGTCGAATACGTCTTCGGCAACGCTTTCGCTAGGTCGACCGCTAGGTCGAATACGTCTTCAGCAACGCTTTCGCTAGGTCGAATACGTCTTTGGCAATGCTTTCGCTAGGTCGAATACGTCTTCGGCAACGCTTCCGCTAGGTCGAATACATCTCCGGCAACGCTTCCGCTAGGTCAAATACGTCTCTAGCAACGCTTCTGCTAGGTCGAATACGTCCCGGCAATGCTTCCGCTAGGTCGAATAAGTCTCCGACAATGCTTCCGCTAGGTCGAATATGTCTTCGGCAACACTTCCGCTAGGTCGAATACGTCTCCGGCAACACTTCCGCTAGGTCGAATACGCCGGGGCAACGCTCCCGCTAGGTCGAATACGTCTTCGGCAACGCTCCCGCTAGGTCGAATACGTCTTCGGTAACGCTTCCGCTAAGTCGAGTCTTCCTTCGGCAACGCCTTCGTTAGTCGAGTCTACCTTCAATGACGAATATACGGTGGGAGGTCCATTCGTTTGACCACTTCTTTCCCCCGTAAGACCTAAACTACGATCGGCTTTATTCCCGCAAGGGATACGTAGGAATTCTTCCATTAAGGGTCCGCCATTTGACCGCCTCGGTCTCCTCCTTGCCCATCTCGGTAACGTTTGCTAGATTGGGGTCCTCATTTTGTCGACGACCCCACTTCCCCTGAAAGTACCATCGCCGAGGGGCTACTGTAAGTACCCCAATCCGGGTCGTTAATGTTCCGACAGCCCAAATTAATGATTTATAATCATTTAGGGGCATTTTGGACATTATTTTGATAATTTGAATGAGGAAGGACCTCTTAGGAATAAAAAAAATGGACAATTACCTATCTGGAAGTCTGTCATTTCCAAGGAAAAGGAATATTGACCATTTAAATAAGCCAAAACTGCCAGAAACAGCTTTCTACAAAAAACAGGCACGCCTGCTGGGGTCATCCGTGCGGATGAGATTGTACCTACAATCTTGTCCACGCGGATAAGATCAGCATCCAGGCAACCTATAAATACCCCCCTTCTCCCTCAGTTTAATATAGAGAAAATGCCCCAAAAAATACGAAAACCTACTGTCACTCTGGCCAAATCCACCCTCAAACAACCATTTCCACCTTCAAAACTCAAATTCCACAACATATTCATCCTCTAATCCATCCCAAAACCACTTCTAACCCTTTCAAACCTTCAAACCCTAAACAACAAACCCTAGACAATTGGTAAACCCTCAATCTCTTCACTCATATCCCTCTCATTTATGCATACATTCCATGTAAAAATGATGTGATTCTACTTACTATCTTTTGTTCAACTCCCCTTCCCCTTTGTCCCAATGATCCAAGAGGATCTCCATGGAGTTCGTCTCCATGGATGATTCTCTACATGGATCCATATTTTATTTATGCATTTCCCTTTGCCCTCCTTTTTATTAACAAGTTTTTGTTTATTACTTGCTCTTTTGACCTAAATGTGGTCATCTTGGAGTTCATCTCCATAGATGATCACTTCAAATGGTCCATATTTTCTACCTTCATGCCTCTTTACATTTCTAGTCTTTACTTGCTTTCTTGACCTAAATATGGTCATCTTGGAGTCAATCTCCATAGATGATCATTTCAAATGGTCCACATTATTTACTTTCTTGCAAATTCCTCTCCCTAGTCTAAGATGCTCACCTTGGAACTCTTTCCTTGGATGAATATCACCTAGACTTACACAATTAGGTCACACAAGATGTATGACACTACAAGAAATAACAGCATTAGGGTCGGCCAAGACGCATCCCATAAAGTCATTCTGCCGTCCTTAATACCTTTAAGGACGGTATATAGGACGGGATTAAGGGGTCCTAATTAACCTGCGTCCTATATACTATAGGGACCCCCGTCACCGTTCTCTCATGAACCTGGCACCAGAAGAGATTATATAAAACATGAAGAAGAGAAATCATTTGGCTAAATATTGAAACGTGAAATTGCAGCAATACCTGGTTCTGATACTGGGAACCTCCAAGAATTTGCCCAAGAGCTCTATGAGCTTGTGAAGAATAAATCCTTGTGAGATGTCAATATGCAGGCTCCTCTCCAGCGATTCAACGTTACCGACTTCTTGAGTAATCAACTTGCATATTGTAGTCAGACATCCACGCACAGTCAAGAAAAGCCGAGCATCATCTGATTCAATCATCTTAAATAGCAATTCAAAATACTCTGCTGCGTTCTCACCTGTGGAAAGTGTTGCCGGTAACAAAGACATGAGTAAATTTAAAAGTTTGAACCGTCTTGAGGAACTTTGTGATATCCAACAATGCAATAACTTCACCATTTTCAACAACTGGGAGGTGCCTAAATTTTCCTATTACGGCAAGAGGAGGATAAACAAAATACGGAGAGAAGGCAAGAGAAAAGAACATATTACAAAAATGATGAGTCCACAGAAGCAGAAAACAATTAGCTTGAATAAATATGAAGCAAAGACTGGCTAAGTACAGACCCGTTTTGAGGGTCCTAAGAAGGGTTGATCTTGTACACTAAGCTTCTTTGTTAGAAGAAAGTGGTTTTAAGTAAGTAAACTTTCTATTCCCCCACAAACGCATTCAAAAATGTTACACTCAATGACCCTCCAAGAGGATAGACTAATCAATCAGTGAAAATCACTTAAGAAAAGTAAATTATTCCACCCCGCCTCCACTACTCTCGAAGGGAAGCGTCCATGTAACGACTTTAGTATTTGGACAAGTAAATTCCAATATACATTTCCCGTACTAAACTTTTGCCCCCACCCGTGACCCCTCTTCGTAATCCCACGGTTTGCAGCGAAATTCAGATGTAAAATAACTTTGTACCCCGGTACATTTTTGCCTCCCTATAGACTATTGTCTCTGCACCGAAATTAAGGTAAACAATAGGCATGCTAATTTGGTTAGTCTAAATACAGTGGCCTCAAGTAAGGAGAAATGTCACCTCACCGCAGATGGAACGTCCTCTTCAAGGTAATGATCAAAGTCACAACCATACTTCAACCTTAAGTCCAACTGCTTTTGGAAATTGTCTAATGTTGTCGTAAACCTTCATGTATGAGGTATAACGTTCAATCGGTTGTCTGGCAATAGTAACATCCCAAAGTGTTAGAATTGGGTCCTCATCCCCTTAAAAGGCCTTGTTAAGGGGTGAGGTTAACCAACCTTATATAGTGGATCATTTTTATTCTCAAAGTTGATGTGCGATACATGGGACTTCAACACGCCCCCTCACGTGTAGGCCGGTAACTTGGCACTACACGTGGATTTCAAACCCAACACGGGCACCCAACACGGGTTAACTTAAGCCCAACATCAACTTGGGCCAGCTCTGATACCATGTTAGAATTGGGTCCTCATCCCCTTAAAAGGTGGTAGAGCGACATGGATCGGACCGAGTGAAACGGATCTAGACCGATGGAGCGGACCGAGTTTGCAAGGAAATACTTGTTTCCTAATGTTAGCTTTGTATTTTAGGAAGACTCCTTAATTAAGTAGGAAAGTAGAATATATAGCTAAAATAGAATCCTAGTCAAAGAAGGATTATTATGTATATATAGGATTGTATCTCCTATTAGAATTAGGACTCTAAAAGTAGTATAAATAGGTGTTTAGGACAATTGTAAAAGGGGAGAGTGAAATAATATAGAAATTATAATCCTACTCCTCTCCACATTTTAACATGGTATCAGAGCTAAGATCCATAGAAGGACTTTTCCGCCAAAACCCTATCGGCAAAACCCTAAGCCGCCCCAAACCACATCACCGTCATAGTTCCTTTGCCATTAACTTGCGATTCTGAGAACCTGAGTGCCCTTGCTTTCTTTTTATGTTCTTCCGCCGAATCAATAATAGTACTAGAAACTGGTGCAAACCTAGCATGCCTAGCCTTCTTCTAATCCTCATCACTAGGCACAGACTGTGTTGTTCCAAATCTTTCTGCTCTAGCCTTCCATCACCAATATGAGTGCCTTTGCCGTGAACCATGACCAGAATGGTAAAACAGAAGCAATCTCCCGGTTGACAGCCATCCACCAATAAACCTTACGACCCAATTTTTTTCTTTTGTAATTAAACCCCCCTCGGCTCAAATTTTTCCCCTTCGAATTTTTTTTTTCTTTCTTAAAATTTTTTATCTTTAATGTCTCCTCCATGATTACCCAATTCGCTTCCGCAACGAATTCCTAAAACCTAGGGTTCCGATTGTTGCTTTATCCCTTTGATTATACCAACTTCACTATCCCTTGAAAAAAAAAAATTGAGTGTCGTTCACTATAAAAACATTGATTGAGTGTCGTTCACTATAAAAACGATAATCGAGTGTCGTCCACTATAAAAACGATAATCGAGTGTCGTTCACTATAAAAACGATGATTGAGTGTCGTCTACTATAAAAACGATGATTGAGTGTCGTTCACTATAAAAACGATAATCGAGTGTCGTCCACTATAAAAACGATAATAGAGTGTCGTCCACTATAAAAACGATGATTAGTGTCGTTCACTATAAAAACGATAATCGAGTGTCGTCCACTATAAAAACGATAATCGAGTGTCGTCCACTATAAAAACGATGATTGAGTGTCGTTCACTATAAAAACGATGATCGAGTGTCGTTCACTCTAAAAAGGGAGATTGAAGAAAAAGAAGATATGTGCGAGCACAAATTGTGCACAGAATTGAAGAAAAAAGACCTGATGTGGATGACTCTTCAGATATTGGAACAAATTTTTATTGTTGAAAAAAAAAAGACGAACCCGAGGTTGCTTGAACTGCAACACGAAAAAGGAAGAACTTGGCGCAGATGTTGCATGTCGAAGTGAAAGATTTTTTTTTAACGTTTTAATTTTTATTTGGCAAGTTGGGTATCTACGTTGTAGATCCTCCAACTTGAGGGGGGGAGTTGGAGAATATGGTGGAGCGACATGGATCGGACCGAGTGAAACGGATCTAGACCGATGGAGCGGACCAAGTTTGCAAGGAAATACTTGTTTCCTAATGTTAGCTTTGTATTTTAGGAAGACTCCTTAATTAAGTAGGAAAGTAGAATATATAGCTAAAATAGAATCCTAGTCAAAGAAGGATTATTATGTATATATAGGATTGTATCTCCTATTAGAATTAGGACTCTAAAAGTAGTATAAATAGGTGTTTAGGACAATTGTAAAAGGGGAGAGTGAAATAATATAGAAATTATAATCCTACTCCTCTCCACATTTTAACACAAAGCCATTGGACAAAGTATAAATATAATACGATGTCTTCATTTCTAAATAATACAATGTCCAAATAGTAATTGAGCATCCTAACTGGCAGTAGTTTACTCAGAAGGATATTATTAATCAAAAACCGGAAGGGAACAATAATATGAAACATTTTCTTAAAATATATATTGGGTATAAAGAATAAATGTAAGTTTTAATCGCACTTATAATAAGAATTAAGTAATCAGACTGAACTATGCTTGCGTGAAATTGTCTTTGGACCACATACAATGGGAAAAAAAAAAACCACATTCATAGATCAAAACCAATTCATTGAACATATTAAAGGAGAAAATTGAAAATTAAAGCAGGGTTTGGACAATCATAATGAGGTGAAATTCACAATACATATACAAATCGAGAAACATCATTAGCAAAAGAAGACAAAGAGAGATAGATTACCTAGATGCTTCACTCGAAGATTAAATCAATCCAACTGAGTACAAAATTACGCCGATAGGACCATAGCCGGAATACACGAACAATACCAGAGCAGAATTACGCGAACAAGATGTCACCGAACAGCCGCAAAGAGGAAGAAAACTAGGGTTTACGGTGGGTTTTGTGGGTTTTGGTGGTTTTCTTTTTTCATTATTTAGTTTAATTATTTTGGGTAAAATTTAAGACTCCAGTAGGCCGTCCCAAATTTTAAATCAATTAGGATTTTTGTCAGTAGTTTTAATTAAGTAGTTTTAATTAGAGCCAAGGACCCTAAGACCCATAAGTGAGAACACAAACCCATAAATACCCAATCGAGATCAGAAATTCCTCATAAACCCGCTGTAATTAATATACCTAGAATACCCCTCATTCCCATTCCTAAACAGCCGTCCTTTTCTATGTTATTTTAGAAAAATTGAATCAACATGTAGAGTGTGGGATTCGAACTCTAGACCCTCCACTATAAACCAAGGTCTTAACCGCTTGGGCAATGATTTTTTTACTTTTATTTTTGCAATATATTTCATTAGTATAACTGTGGAGGAAAATTAATTTAAAAAAAATGAGATTTCACAGCTATAAGACAATGGTCCTATAGCAAATGGTATATGACCTGGCAACATCATATACAAAGTTATAAGACTATTGGATGGTCCTATAACAAGTAGTATAGGACCTCACACAATCTTATACCAACGCATTAAGACCTTTGAATGGTCCTATAGCAACTGATATAGGACTTAACAACATCATATACAAAGCTATAAGACCTTTGAATGGTCCTATATCAAGTGATATATGACATCACACAATCTTATACCAACGCATTAAGACCTTTGAATGGTCCTATAGCAACTGGTATAGGACTTAACAACATCATATACAAAGCTATAAGACCTTTGAATGGTCCTATAGCAAATGGTATAGGACCTGAGAACATAATATACACAACTATAAGACCTTTGAATGATTTGTTTACCTGTAAACATAATATACACAACTATAAGACCTTTGAATGGTCATATAGCAAATGGTATAGGACCTTTCAAAGGCATTATTGCTTTAATTTGTATATGATGTTGGGAGGTCCTATACCAATTGCTATAGGACTAATTAAAGGGCTAATAGCTATGTATATGATGTTGGCAGGTCCTATACCAATTAGTATAGGACCAATTAAAGGGCTAATAGCTATGTATATGAAGTTGGCAGGTCCTATACCAATTGCTATAGGACTAATTAAAGGGCTTATAGAGTTGTGTATGATGTTGGCAGGTCCTATACCAATTACTATAGGACCAATTAGAGGCCTGTTACTACAAGAATAAGCCTGTTACAGTTCCTTCATACGTTGTTATAAAAAAAAACAATTAACAACAAATATTTTAGGATGTAGAAAAAATCAATTAACCGAAATTCTGAAATTAAAATGATGGTATAACATTCTAATGAACACGTGTAATGTCAAATAGGATGATTATAGAACGAAATTAATAATTATTTGAGAGGTTCTTCTGCAAATCTGAAGCATTATCACTAGCACTCTTCATAGCATTCATTCTGGAAGCAAGCTCACTTGCCAACGACTCTTGCAACGCCCTCAAAATCTGATTGTTCAAGTACAAAGGCATCAATGCATCAAGAATCTGAACTGGGTCTTGCTCAAATTCCATATTGGGCAAGAAACCTTTCTTATTACTCTTGACCTTATCCCTCTCTACAGAAAATTTTCCATCCTTACTAGTCATTCTAAAGAAATCATCCCCAATCGCGTCAATACAATTCCCATTTACATCACGAATCTCACCTTTCGCAGACAAAGGAAGCAGTCCTTGAATCACAGGCACAGATTTAAGGAAAGAAACAAACTTGGTATACAAAATCTCAACTTTATCAACTTCTTCGCTAACAAATAACGAAAAAATGTAATCAGCAATCACCTGAGCTTGTTTCGTAGTCGGAAAACCCAATCCTTCAACAAATATATCAAACTTCGGTTCAGCCGGTGTCTTATTTTGTTGGGAAAAAAAGCGGCGGCGACGGAGACCAGACGGGGAAGGAAATTCCGGGGAGGCCTTGGATTCAAATGGTGGGATTTCTTCAGGTGATGATTCAGGTTCGAAATTGGGGAGAGAATCGTAGAAAGGGAAATCGTCAAATGCGTCGAAGAAGAAATTGTCGCCGGCGTCGGACTGAGATTGGCGAGAGAGGGAGAGAGTACGTTGGTGAACGAGATTTGCGTTTAGAGAGTGTGGCCCTTTGCGTTTAGATTAGAGAGAGGGAGGGGTAAAATTGGTATTTAGAAATTATATTTGATCAGGTCAAATGAGTTTTGGGTTTACGTGGTATTTTGATCTGAAATTCTTAATGAGTTTGGAATTTTGAATTTGGGATGGGTTTTTATGGGATAAGATCTGGGGATTGTGGTTAAAAAGGAATTTTTCCTTTTAATTAGCCGGTAATAGGGACTATTCACTTTGTCCGACCCAAAAAATCTAGTCCCTAAAAAGATCTTTTTTTGTAGTGTGAGATACACTTGAGTATAGGTCTCAAGGATGGTCTTTCTTGTGACCACCTTAGAGATCTTCCTCTAAAGTTGATACATCTTGACCTATTTCTTGTTTTGTCAAATTTACTTTCATGTCAAATCCCCCTTTCCCCCTAGCAAATGAAGTGTTTTCAAAAGTCCTAACATACCCTCGGGATGGCTTGAATAAGTGGATTCATCAATTATAACCACTAACCAAAGTCTAAGGAAAGAGAGGACAAAACATGGATGCCAAAAAATCCATTCAATTCCTTCATTTTCTGCTTTCGATTACAATTCCAGTTAAGTCCTGTAAATTCAGTTAACTTTCTGGAAATTACAGTGACTAAACTGGAAACTGTGAAAAATATTGACACTGCAGCCCCATCCGCACGGATGAGATTGCACTACAATCTCCTCCACGCGGATGACATTGTCATCTGCAAACAATCCCTCATTTTTATGTTATTTTCAGTTTAATCCCTGTTTTCAGACTATTTTTCAGTTCAGTCCTTACAATTTCAGTTATTTTAAAAAAAGTCCCTTTAAATACACACACACACACAAAAGGTTTCAAGTTAGGAAGACTCGTCGTACGAGGCATTCCGGGTGAACACTAACGTTCTTCCCGGAATGTAACGTAACCTCCGAACCCATTTTCTCTAATTTTGGGTATTTTTCAAAGTTTTGACCCTTAAACAAAAAACGGCGTGGCGACTCCGAAAACAATTTTTCTAAAAGTCCGATAAAGATTTTTCAAAACTTTTTTTGAAGAAACAAGCAAGAGTCTTGTCGGGCGGCTCAAAAGAAAAATCGCGCTCGCAGATACACATCATCACACCTTCTGGTTAAGTTTTCCGGCAATTTCCCGAACTTTCCTAAAGTTCAGGGGCAATTCTGGAACTTTCCCAAACCTTCCAAGGGGGGAAGGACTTGCTAGGAATTAAAATTCCAAGCAGTCCCTCGCTGGAAAGGAGTTTCTAGGCGCCACCTTGCATGGATCTAGAAGCAGGCTGAGTCACCAAGGGATAATGCCGCACGGCTTCATTAGCCAGAGGTTAATGCCGCACGACTTCATTAGGGAGCACAAATCAGCCTATAAATAGAGGCCTCCTCTAACCATTTTTAGAGAATTTTGAGCACTGTTACTCTGCCAAATTGAATACTCGAAATACAGAAACCAAAATCTCCCAAAAATCACCTCCCTCTTCCATAAAACTCATCTAAAATCACTCCTACATTAGGAAAACCCCCAAGGGAGATAGAGAAAACCATCATTGGTAATCTCTCCTTCCTTTCTTCTTGAAATATCCTTATTATATTGTCATATTGTTTACTTGCTATTTGCTTTGCTATTTCTTGTTATAAAATGTGATATATTGTCATAAAAATCCAATCTTTAACATGTAGATATCATTCCCCCCCCTTCCCCTACCACATATGATTCATGGAGAATCCATCCCAAGGATGAACAAGGGTCCACAAGTGGCTTGTTCTAGGGAGGATTCATCACATGATGATGTGAAATATCCCCCTTTTACTACATAAAAATGTCATCTTTACTATTATAATGTCATCCCCTTCCCTTGACCTTGCTTCCAAGGATTGTCCACCTTATAAGGTTCTTAAAGGACATAGAAAAGCCTCAAAGGTCTTCCTTTTACATTCATGCCTTAGTTCTCATAGTGTTCATTACACCTATTTTCATAAAAATGCAATCTTTCCTTTTCAACATCATCCCCCATGTCCCTTTTAGGTTGGATCACTCTCCAAGGATTGTCTAGTGACCTTCTTAAGGCACAAAAGACATAGGATGAGTATAAAGATCCAATCTTTATACCCCTCCCCTTAGTCCCTTTGGTACTTGAAGCATCCCGTGGGGTGGATCGGTGTAAAGGTTTCATCTTTACATGGTTTCCTCCACTAAAGATGCCATAGCCGACGTCCCTTTAGAAGCGGACGAACCTTAGCCCCTACATCTCCGATCATCACTTGAGACGAGCATAAATGTCCCACTAAGCTCAATCATCTCAAGATGTAGGATTGATGGGCAAAGGCTCTTCCTTTCTAAAGAGTCTCATTCTTGGACTATAAAAAAAGGTATCCCTCTATCTCGATCACATAAAGACCTTGTCCCGAAGAACGTTGGTTTAAGACACACCAAGGCTTTCACGCCTAATATGGTTGATTATTCCAAGGGGAGGGTAAAAGAAAGGTCACTTAATGATGATCATAAGTCCAAGATGATCATGGGATCAAAATCCCGAGCGATAACCAACTCAAATGGTTTATACGTCCGGAAGATAACTTGGTACATTCCCCCTTTTTTTCAAAACACACACACACACACACACACACGAGAGCACAATCGTAAGCACAAAATTCGGATCTAGGAAGACTTGCCTTTGGCAAGGCTCCTTGGGTGAACGCCAAATTTTCTTCCCAAGGAGTAACTTAACCTCTGAACCCTATTCCTTTTTTTCAAAGTTTTGAGGAAATCAAAATGGCGTGGCGACTCCGTTTTTCAATAAACCGTATGTCTTCAAACTGAGGTGAAGCGGTGACCCTATAACAAAAACACGGTTCACATCCGCGATTTTGGGCCCACATTCACAGTTTGGTGACTCCGCTGGGGAAAATGTAAATGTTTCCAAACTTCTTTTTTTCCATAAGAAGCGTTAGAAACGTTTACGAGGGTTAGCCTTCCGCCGCGGATCCGTTTTTTGTGCTTACGCATTTTTTTTCTTTCTTTTTCATGCATCCTTTACATTCTTCTTGAGGTTGTGCATACTCTGAAGTGATAAACAGGGAGCATTCTGAAGCTGAAAAGGTGCCAAAATGTCCGGGGAAATAGCCTGGAAATGAAAATTTTGGAACCTGGAAAGCTGCTAGATCTAGCCGGACGGCTTGATCTGCCTGAATCATAGCCGGGCGGCTTCTTTTGGCAGTTCCACCAGGACACTTTCTGAGGTTATTCTGGCAACTTTGGTAGCTTGGGGCTATTCAGTTCCAAGACTGACCGGGCTCCAGAAAATTTATGTACTTACTTGCTGCATTCTCCCCCGTCCCGAAAAATATTCTTTTAAAACACATTTGTGAAAATCTCTGTTTTAACTCAAAAAGGAATATTTTTAGGAGGCCGCACACTATGCACACCTTATATCCTGTACACTTTGCACGCACGTCCTTTTAACCCGAGATGGTTGTTCAGCTGCAGTCACGGACATTGTTACAACGTTCCCGGGCGCGCACGGAATCATCTCAAACTCTCCATGGCAGCCAGTGTCGACCAATGCACTAGTCCGTGTCACACTTCTAAAATCATGACTTTTTGGTTGATTTTTGGTCTAGACCGTGTCATACAGCCTCATTGTATACCCCTGTAAAGGTCAAACCCGAGCCCATGCCAAAAGTCAAGATCCTTCGCACAAGCGAAATTATGCCGAAATTTCGTCAAGGAAAAATTGGCGAAATCTTGACCCCAGCATTGACTTTGACTTTGACCTGCACGGGGTATGTAAGAGTCAAGCCCGAGTCCGTGCCAAAAATCAAGATCTATCGCGTAAGCGAAGCTCTGCCAAAATTCCGTCAAGGAAAAATTGGCAAGATCTTGACCCGGCATTGACTTCGACTTTGACTTGCACGAAGTATGCAACAAAGCTCAATGTGACGCTGTGTCATTCGACTTTTAACGTCCGACCCATGCCTATTATTTTCCTTGGACAATGTCGAAGTCAAATGTCGATTACGTAAGCGAAACTCTGTCGAAATTTCGCTGAGGCTAAGAGGCTTGACTTTCACGGCATTGACATTGACTATAATCCGCATCGCTCGCGCGTTAAAAATTCCGATGACCCACTAGACCCTAGGACCGTCCTTCTCTCTTAGTCGGTGGGATCTGTGTGCCCTATAGGATCCTCGCCCGGGACTGTCCACCCTGGGAGGTCGAAATACAGGTGAAAAATGAGGGGCTTATAGACGTAGTGACGGAACCCACTGATCCAGGATTTAGAGTAGTTGCAAAAAAGAAGGGCAACCTTTTCCAACCAAATAGAAATAATTAAAAGACACTGTTTTAAGTAAACTTGAACAATTAATGGAATCACGATTGCATGGTCCCATTTCTGGAGTCTCTAATCGCAACCTTTCGCGGTCCGATCTCCGATTCTCGATCTCGACCTTTCACGGTCAAATTTCCAATCGCGGCCTTCACGGTCCGATCTCCAATCGTGACCTTCACGGTCCGATTTCCAATCTTTAATCCTGACCTTTCACGGCCAAATCTCCTATCGAGACCCTCACGGTCCGATCTCCAATCTTTAATCTCGACCTCTCACGGTCAAATCCCTAATCGCGACCTTCACGGTCCGATCTACGATCTCTGATCTTAACCCTTCACGGTCAAATCTCTAATCGCGACCCTCACGGTCCGATCTCCGATCTCCAATCGAGACCTTCACGGTCCAATCTCCAATCTTTAATCTCGACCTCTCACAGTCAAATCCCTAATCGCGACCTTCACGGTCTGATCTCCGATCTCGACCTTTCACGATCAAATCCCTAATCGCGATCTTCACGATCCGATCTCCGATCTCGACCTTTCACGATCAAATCTCCAATCGCGACCTTCACGGTCCAACCTCCCATATCGACCTTTCGTGGTCAAATAGGCAATCCCGACCTTTCATGGTCAAATCTCCAATCAAGACCCTCACGGTCCAATTTTCAATCTTGACCTTTCAAGGTCTAATCTTTTCTGACCAGTTAGGATTAGGAGAAAAACGTGTTTTAAGTAAAATTTAAGCAATAAGTGCATGTTACTTGAGCCTTCAGCCTAAACACTTACCTCCGAGTCTAAACCTCACCTACCTCCAAGTCTATACCTTGCTTACCCCGAATCTAAACCTTGCCTACCCCCAAATCTAAACCTTGCCTATCTCTTTTCCGCAGCGAGAAAGAAGCGGGTGAGAATATCGGGTCAGCGGCTTTTTAGTACGGAAACCTCAGGTTCAGACAGTTCAGCAGAATCATTAGTTTTGTCTACTCAGGGGTTTAGAATGCCAGATATGACAGAAAATAGTGATGGTATGGGTAATCCGGTGACTAGAGAGGAAGAATTAGTCCTAGCTTTGGAAAATGCCCATATGGTTCACGAGGAGCAGCAAGTCATGCTCATCGGTGCTCTCCGCCGTCATGGGGTTCAGGTAACAGTTGAGGCAAATGGTTCTCTGGTAATGGTCGAAGATGAAACTCCAGAAACAGTGATTTCAGTCCCTCCATCCTACAACAAATACTCTCAATCCTACAACCAATACCCTCCATCATATAACCAATACAACCAATACCCTCCATCATATAACCAATACCCTCCATCCTACGACCAATACCCTCCTCCTTTGATATATGATCCTCCTCCAAGGACTATCGCCCTCCAGTTCCTCCCAGTGTCTTAGGCCATCAGGGCTCCATTGCCCTCAGCTCCTCAGAACGGATTGGGATTCATTACACATGTTTCTCAGTTTCAGCAGTACCTGCCAGTTTATGCTCCAGCTTCACATAATCAGTTTGAGCCATGTGGCTATGTTCTGAGACCCCTATACCCACCTGAATACGATCATGAGTTGCTAAAAGAAAATCTGGATGCCTCAAGTTTTCCATGGCCGTCTGCCGGATTTAGTGAATTCACCCGTCAGTTTCACCAGTCTGCGGTTGTGGTTCCCTCTACTGATATAAGTCTTGTTGCGAGTTCCAGTAACTCGAGTGTTCCCGTTGACCCCCATGTGGCAGTATTGATGGAATAAGTGAAACGAATGCAAGAAAAGCTTGATCTCATGATGAGTACCAGTACTCCCTCGACCCAAGAGGTCGCACCAGGCAAAGAAGTGATTCTGTCGTGCAAAATCCAAATGCCTGAAGTGAGAGAATCTGATAGGACAACTTGCCCCAGAGCCCGCTTGGCCAATGCCAGTTCTAAGCTCGAGAAAGGCCCGAAAACACAACCAGCCTCAAACATAACCCAATACTACCAGTACCAAGCAGCAACTGCACCCAACTCAGCATCGGTTCTTCACAAAGGAAAGAATGCCACAGCCTCTTTTAGACAGATCCAACAATGGAACCAACTGAACAATGGAAATCCGAGTCTTAGGAAAAACAGTGCCTCCCGAAAACTCCGCTCCCTTCATGATGACGATATAGAGATGCCTTTAAGCAAGATGCTGGAAGAGCTAATGAAAGAAAAGCTGATAAAGCCACTGGAGAATTGGAAGCCTAAGAACCCTAAAATTTAGTTGGATGAGTCTAAGCATTGTCGTTTCCACCAGTACCACGGACACGACACTGATGATTGCCACTATTTGAGGCATGAGATCCAGAAGCTGGTAGAAAATGGGACGCTTGAATGCCTGCGTGTATCTAACAATCTTTCCCCAAGCAATGCCAACATGAGTGTCATGGAGTGGGAAGCAGGGCCAGTCAACTCAGACCCAACTCCTTTGCCAAAGGCACACATCTGTTACGAAAAGTGTCTGACTGTGAAGAAAGAAGTCCAAGGGTTGATCGACGAAGGAAAGCTCAAATGCCTTGGCAGTCCAACCAGCAAAGAGTAGCTAGGCTAGGGGCTACCTATCCTTAAGCAAGATTAAAAGATAAAACAGTCTCTCAGTCAACTTTCGTAGGTTCTAGTACTTTCCTCTTTCAATCAAGTCCTCCTCGGACATTGTAATTAATCTTAAATCTTCTATAAAAGAGTCCTTTTCTTTTCTTGCTAGACCTAAGACATTATTTGCACACCTACATTACATTTAATGAAATGGTTTTATTTTATATGATCACTTGCATTGCTCAATAAATAATCTCTCAAAATAATTAACGTTCTGATTAATCGGTGTGAGAAAGTCAACCAATGCTCCCCCCATACACTTTCCTTACCTCACAAAAGCCTTCATCAAACCATACGCTTCCCAAATCATTTCCTCACCATCACCTTGACCAAGTCAACGACGGCGGCAACATCAAGGAACAACAAAAGGTCACTTAGCATCGAAAGATTGACCCCATGTCGACAACAACCTAGGATCTTACCTTCACCCTCATGTGCATCAATAAAGTTCAAGCAGGGGTTTGCCTTTGCCCTCATGTGCTTCAAAAAAAAACCCCAAGTAGGAGCTTCAAGCAAAAAAAAAAAATATGAGGCCAAGGACCCAGCATAGCCAATCAAAAGCTTGACAGATGGGCAAAATCAAAGCTCGAAGAATAAAAGTTGTCAATAACCATGGAGCGGTCAAAGCAAAGGCAGAAAAATTTCGTAAGCCCTTAGGCATATGCAAATTATTTCTCCCCCAATGAAAGACGAAAATCAGGAAGCAATTGAAGCAGCCGTCCAAAACGACTGGTCAAGGAATCATCTCAAGGCCCATGCCTCATCATCCAACCTTCTCATCCGATCCTTTCCACTAAAAGAACCACAAATCCCATTTCCCAAAGCCAAACACAATTCAGCCGAAGCCGAACTACGGCGACCTGAGCTCCTCACAATGAGGGGAACGTAGGCAACCAGAAATGGTCCGGTCATAAACACATTCAAATTCCAGAAGTTTCGGTCTCATTAATGGCCTCTCCCATAAACACATTCAAATTCCAGAAAATTCGATCTCATCAGTGGCCTCTCCCATAAACACATTCAAATTTCAGAAATTTCGGTCTCATCAATGGCCTCTCCCATAAACACATTCAAATTCCAAAAAATTTGGTCTCATCAGTGGCCTCTCCCATAAACACATTCAAATTCCAGAAATTTCGGTCTCATTAATGGCCTCTCCCATAAACATATTCAAATCCCAAAAAACCCGGTCTCATCAATGACCTCCCTATACACAAACCTTTCTTTCAGACCCAGCCAACCTTGATCCGCGACATCGGTTGACTTTCTCCTCATGATTACTCAAAATGTTTGTTCATATCGAGATTAGTGGTTGAATAACCCGAACATTAATAAAGGGTTTTAAGCAATCTTGTGATCATTGTAAATAAAACAAGTTTTCAGATGTCTTGACAAGTCTTCTTTTTCTACATTATAGGAAAAATAGTGCTAAACATTGATTTTCTGTCAGCAGGGGCTTCCATACACTTTTACAAACCTTTCTACGCTTATACTCTCTCAAAAGAGTCAAACCCAAAGCGAGTTCTTGTGCCTACGTCGAATGAGGCCATCAAAATAACACAAAATCGGGATCTATTCCCACCTTTCGAAAAATATGCCCCTGAATGTATAAATTTATAAAATTCTTTTCTTTCACATCTTCTTTCGGTTGACTGATTGACTAAAGAAAATAAGAAAGTAAGTATGAAAGGATAGGTTTTCCCTCTTCTGCTACAATTCGCATTAGGGCTGCCTTGAAACTCTTCAAGGTTGGGGCTTCGCCAAGCCATTTCTTTAGACTGGGGCTTCTTTAGTCACTTTTGGGTCCGCATCGGGTTCCTCACTATGTCACAAAATGGATTCAGTCTTGGTCAAATCAACCTCAGGATCACTTTTGCAGTACCAATCAGATTGGGACTTTTGCTAGGTCATAAGATTGGGGCTTCACCAATTCACCTCTTCAAAATCTAAAACTTCGCCAACTCAGTTCATCAAATCGAGGCTTTACCAAGTAAAGGGAAGGTTTGTTTGTTGAAATCCTGCCACGAGCAAATTCTTTGGTGTCAAGATCGGGGCTTAATCATGACTTTAAATCCAACATTGGAAGTTGAGTCTACAAGACCCCTTTTGCACCGACCAGAATGAGAATCTTTTTGGAATCCAGGATGGGCTTCACACTCCGTAACGTAATACTTCAACGGATTAGATATATGATTGAATCGTGTATAATCCACTTTCCGAATAAAGTATTTCGACCCTTAATGCCTGGGTTACACGAAATCCTTATTGGGATAAGACAATCACGCAATTTGTTTTCTAGGCAAAGAGAACAAATCAAAACCTTGAGAATTGTTTGCTTTCGTTATATTGATGTATCACTCTTGTATGTTATGTATGTACAACTGAGATCAATCTCTGTATATATACAGATGGAGAGGTATTAGTTAAAGGGTACAATCAAGAGACATGACTTTAGCCAAGCAATGTGTCTCTTCATTTTGAAAAGGCATCTGTACAGGAACTGCACGGCCGAGTCTTGTGACATGCACGGCCGTGTTGTTGTTCATACCTACGGCCGTGTCATATGAACCGCACGGCCGTCTTGATCGCAAAAAGAGCTACCCTTTAACTTTTACTTCTATATTGAGGTTGACTTCGTTTTAGCTCAAAGCGAGTGTGTACTCCACACTTTCCCTTACTCGTATCCGAGTCTAATACGAATCACATTGATCTCTTAGTAAATCACCATTACAATAAAACAAGTTGATGACACTAAAATCACCAACAAATCCCCTCCATTTTAGTGTAATCCTTTGATTTACTAAACTGTATAAATAACGAAACAAACGAATGCATAAATGAAAATGTCTTGCGATTGAATTTTCATCTTAGTATAATACACATTTCAAATACTCGAGAATCGGGGTGTCGTAACGATTGAACCCGTCAACTCATATGAATACCTGAAGATACTATACACATAAGTTCAGTACAATTCTCTTTGTTTAATCTTGACACTTTTACAAGCCATGTGTCCATATCCATTAGTGAACATATAGGAAGCCAAGTCCTAGCTTCTTGAAGCGGCAAAACTTCATGTCCACATAGGTAGTTCCTTTAATCTTGCACCTGCATTTGCAATTTTTCAAAGGAACTATTAAGAAGATATTCTTCAACCTAACCTTTACTTGCGAGTCCGAACACATACCTTGGGAAAGATAATAACATGTGTTCCAATCTCCAATGCGAGCTTTCCACATTGAATTCAAGCTTCTAACGTTGTATTAGAAGGGAATTGGGTATCTCACAATTAGAGGATTAAATGGACTTTAATCCCATTCCCATTGCAGACTTATTTACCAAGTCTCTGGCTAACCCCTTCGTCAAGTGGTCAGCCAAATTTTGTTGCGACCGAACAAACTCAACTGATATCACACCATTCATGATTAACTCCCGAATCATACTATGTCGACACCCAAGTGTCTAGACTTGCCATTATAAATCGACTATAGGCCCTAGCCAAGGTGGCAAAGCACTATCACAATGGATAGACATTGGTGATATCGATTTTGGCCATAATGGAATCTCATATATCAAGTTCCAAGCCACTCCGCTTCTTTTCCAAGCGGCCAATGCTACAAACTCAGATTCCATTGTAGAATGTGTAATACATGTCTCTTTTTGGAAGCCCAAGAAATGGCACCTCCTCCAAGCAAGAACACCCAACCACTAGTAGAAGATGAATCTTCTTGGTTGATCCAACTAGCATCGGTATAACCTTCTAATATAGAAGGATGTCCACTATAACACAAACCATAGTCCATAGTACCTTTTAAGTACTTGAACACCCTTGTTATAGCATGCCAATGCTGTCTACTAGGATTACTAGTGAACCTGCTCAATCTTCCAACTGCATAAGCAATATCAGGTCGAGTGCCCGTCATAGCATACATCAAACTGCCAATGGCTTTTGAGTATTCGAGCTGTGACACAGGTTTACCAAGATTTGATACAAGTTTCTCGAGTAGGATCCATGGGAGTACTAACTTTAGAACAATTATCACAATTAAACCTCTTGAGAATTTTCTCAATATAATGAGATTGTGATATTGCAATTCCCTTGTTCATCCGTTTAATCTTTATACCAAGAATTACATCGGCTTCTCCCATGTCCTTCATCGAAAACTTTGATGACAAAAACTTCTTAGTTTTATCAACTACATTTTGGTCTGTGCCAAAAATTAACATGTCATCTACATATAGGCAGATGATTACACCTTTACCGGATTCATCAAATCTGCTATATACACATTTGTCGGATTGATTTAATACAAAACCATTCGACAAAACAACCTCATCAAACTTTTGATGCCACTGCTTAGGTGCTTGCTTCAGCCCATACAATGACTTAATTAACTTACATACCTTATGCTCATTACCTGGCATAACAAAACCTTCTGGTTGTTTCATATACACTTCTTCTTCTAAATCACCATTTAGAAATGCTGTTTTGACATCCATTTGATGGATCAATAGATTCTGAATAGCTGCCAAAGCTATCAGAAATCTAATAGTAGTGATACGAGCAACCGGTGCATAGGTATCGAAGTAATCGATCCCTTCCTTTTGTCTAAAGCCTTGGATTACCAATCGAGCTTTAAACTTGTCAATAGTTCCATCGACTTTCATCTTCTTTTTGAAGATCCATTTGCACCCCAAAGGTTTACAGCCTGGTGGTAAATCAGACAAGACCCATGTATTATTTTCCACAATAGAACCAATCTCATCATCGATGGCTTCTTTCCAAAAACCAGCGTCTCGAGATTTTATTGCTTCATCATATGTTCTCGGATCCTCCTCTATACTATAACAGTAAGAGTATTGAGATTCAACCTGATCTCTTGATCCCTCAACTAAATATAGTTGAAAATCAGAACCATATGATTTAGCTTTCCTTACTCTTGTACTCTTACGAGGTTCGGGTGTCTCACTTGGTACATCAATTGAATGATCATCCATTTGAGATTCAGCCGACATTGGTATAATATCCTTGGGTCTAGGTATCGAAGAGAAACGATTCTCATCAAAGATTGCATCTCTTGATTCTATAATTGTGTTTATAGAAATGAATTCATTAGGTTCTATAACATAAAACCTATATGCCTTGGAATGCTCAGCATATCCAACAAAGATGCAATCAACACCTTTTTCTCCCAACTTTTTCCTTTTAGGGTCCGGAAGTCTAACCACGGCCCTACATCCCCAAACTCGCAAAAATGCTAAGTTTGGTCTTTTCTTATACCAAAGCTCATATGGGGTAATCTTGTTCCTTTTATTAGGAACTCTATTCAATAGATGACAAGCCGTTAACATGGCTTCACCCCAAAACCCGTCACTCAAGCCGAGTAAGACAACATGGCGTTAACCATTTCTTCAAGAGTTCTATTCTTCCTTTCAGCCACACCATTTTGTTGTGGTACATAAGGAGCCGTAGTCTCATGAATTATCCCTACGGATTGGAAATATTTAGGATCATAATATTCACCACCTCTATCCGTACGTAAGGTTTTAATCAAGCCATTAAGTTGAAGTTCAACTTCGGTTTTATAAATTTTAAATTTATCTAGGGCTTCATCTTTTGCATGCAGCAAATAAATATAGCAAAACCTAGAAGCATCATCTATAAAAGTGACTATATACTTTTTATTGCCTAAAGATGGAGTTGCATGAAAGTCACATAAATCACTATGAATCAATTCTAGATTTACAGAATTCCTTGTAACACTTTTAAAAGGTTTCCTAGTGATTTTTGTTAACATGCAAGTATTACACCTTTCCGTATTATTATCAATAACAGGAATCAAACCATCTTTGGACATTTCAAGCATTCTTTTATAGTGCACATGTCCTAACCGAGCATGCCATAATGAGGAATTAACAACAACAGAGGAAGTCATATAAACAGAACTAGAGTTAACCGGAATTTTATTCAAATTCAACATAAACATCCCATTGTTATAATAACCAAATCCTACAAATACACCCGACTTCGATAAGATATACTTATCGGATTCATAAACTTGTTTATAACCACACTTGTTCAAGACAGGACCAGAAATTAAATTCTTACGAAGTTTAGGTACATATAAAACATTAAACAAAGAAATCGTTTTTCCCGAACTAAATTCCAATACCACACTTCCTCTTCCTTGAATAGGAGCGGAATGGTCATCACCCATGTAAAGGACAGATCCGTCTTCCATTGGTTCGTATGACTTAAACCAACAACGATCTTTACAAACATGAGCAAGTGGCACCGGAATCAATCCACCACGCAATAGCATCATCCCGCACATAAAATGCCTCAGAATTTATTGAAACAGAATTTTTTAATAAAACTGTTCCAACTATGTATTAAATTCTGACCTTGGTTTTGAGCATGGTCCTTAGACCCCTTTTCCGAACCACTTGTGCTTGCGCCTTTCTTGTTGTTTCCAACACGACAATCCTTCTTAAAGTGACCGGTTTGCCACACCTCCAACATGCCAATTTAGGCTTCTTGTTGGGACCGTAACCATTGTCATTGAAACTACGTTTCTTTCCTTTGTTTTTATTGTTTCCACCATCATCAATCATATTGACCGATGGTCCACCAACTTCCTTTCCTTTGTCTTTGTCATTCTCTTGCGCCCTTAGAGATTCCTCTATGCGCAAGTGACTACCAAGTTGAACCAAAGATAGATCGTCTTTACCATGTTTCAAAGTGTGTTTGAAATCCTTCCAGGAGGGAGGCAATTTATCAATCACACTTGAAACAGATATTGACTCATCCATCTTCAATCCATGTTGTGTATATTGTCCAAGGATTCTAAGGAGTTCATTGAATTGTTCCATGACAGGTCTAGAATCGACCATCTTGTAATTATTAAAATTACTCACAAGGAACTTCTTACTAGAAGCATCCTCTGCCATGTACTTGGATTCAAGAGAATCCCATAACTCTTTAGCAGACTCCTCATTTTGATAGATGTCAAATAAAGGATCAGACATACCGTTCAATATGTGTCCTCTGCAGATGTAGTCATCGTTCTCCCACTTCGATCTACGTCTGACGGCCTCCAAGTTATCATCTTCAAGCAATTCCGGAATTGGGGTAGAAAGAACATACACCACCTTTAATGTTGTCAAAAGGAAGTGCATCTTCTTTTGCCAACGTCTGAAGTCTTGCCCTTCAAACTTGTCTAGCTTTCCAAACTTGTTCGTCATCTCCTTCAAAGTAGCCATGAGTATCCTTTTAGGATCTGTCATGGTTGACCAACCAGTTTGGTTTTATAATCAATTCATTCGGGCCTTCCCCATGATACTTTGTCAAGTCAGGGGCTTCGCAAGTCATTTGGAGAAGTTTTCATTCTTGGATTCCTTGAGGTCACTTCAAACATGACTCTCTCTTTGGATGACCAGTCAGTTTAGTGTTTCACCGTTATCTTGGATCAGACCATCAGTTGGAGCTCTACCAAGTCATCTCTTCAAATCGGGGCTTTGCCAATGAAAGGATCTTTCCTTGCTTTAAGAGAACCTGGGGCTTTGCAGAGTTTTTTTTCTCAGACCGGGGCTTCGATAAGTCACATCCACCCTCAGAAGAGAGGTTTGGTCAATTTGACATTTGCTTTAGTCTTTGGTTCTAAAAGCATGTCATCATCAACTTCAAGTGCCAGAGTTTGAGAAAAGAACTTTAATCAAGACCCAAGGTTTAAAATCCGGTCTCAGTCCAAGAGGGAATCCTGGTCCACATGACGCCTTTTGGCAGCATTGACAACGTCTCATCAACAACAGCAGTTCAGTCCGCACCCAAGGGATACAACCCCACCTGCTCGAAACCTGTCTCAAACAGTTCCCAAACACATACATCCAAACACATGCATCCAAAGACATTCTTTCATAAAACTCCTCTCACATTGCCTTTCCGCAAAAGAGCAGCCCGTGGCTCATGTGACATGCACAAAGAAAAATAACCTTAATTGATTACCAAATCAAAATAGGAAATACTTTTGCCCAATATTTTCCCGTTATCTCCAAATGGGATAACATTTCCTCCGGAAAAGTCCTTCCGTTATCACCAAATGGGATAATGTTTCCTCCGAAAAATCCTCCGTTATCGCCAAATGGGATAACGTTTCCTCCGGAAAATCCTCCGTTATCGCCAAATGGGATAACGTTTCCTCCGGGAAATCTCTGTTATCACCAAATGGGATAACGTCTCCTCCAGGAAATCTCCGTTATCACCAAATAGGATAACGTCTCCTCCAGAAGTTTCCGTTATCACCAAATGGGATAACGTCTCCTCCGAAAAATCTCCGTTATCGCCAAATGGGATAACGTCTCCTCCGAGAAATCTCCGTTATCACCAAATGGGATAACGTTTCCCCCAGAAGTTTCCGTTATCGCCAAATGGGATAACGTCTCCTCCGGGAAATCTCCGTTATCGCCAAATGGGATAACGTCTCCTCCGGGAAATTTCCCGTTACCTCCAAATGGAATAACATTTTTTCCCAAAATCATTGTCCGTAGCCCGGAAGGCTTTAAATTACTCAGACCGGAAGACCGTATAAATTTCCCAAATCATTATCCGTAGCCCGAAAGGCTTTAAATTACCCGGTCCGGAAGACCGCATAAATTTCCCAAATCATTATCCGTAGCCTGGAAGGCTTTAAATTACCCGGTCCGGAAGACCGTATAAATTTCCCAAACCATTATCCGTAGCCCGAAAGGCTTTAAATTACCCGATCCGGAAGACCGTATAAATTTCCCAAACCATTATCCGTAGCCTGGAAGGCTTTAAATTACCCGGTCCGAAAGACCGTACAAATTTCCCAAATCGTATAAATTTCTCCCAAAAATCTCCGTTATCTCTGTTAGAATTAAATCAAATAAGGTGACAGACTCCGAATTATTAAATTCAAGCTTTAGCTACCTCTATCTCAGTTCGAAAGAGATAGCGAAGTACGCTTTAGTTTTCCAACTTTAGCTACCTCTATCTCTGTTCGAAAGAGATAGCGAAGTACGCTTTAGTATTCCAAATTTAGCTACCTCTATCTCTGTTCGAAAGAGATAGCGAAGTATGCTTTAGTTTTTCCAACTTTAGCTACCTCTATCTCTGTTCGAAAGAGATAGCGAAGTACGCTTTAGTATTCCAACTTTAGCTACCTCTATCTATGTTCGAAAGAGATAGCGAAGTAGGCTTTAGTATTCCAAATTTAGCTACCTCTATCTATGTTCAAAAGAGATAGCGAAGTACGCTTTAGTTTTTCCAACTTTAGCTACCTCTATCTCTGTTCGAAAGAGATAGCGAAGTACGCTTTAGTATTCCAAATTTAGCTACCTCTATCTCTGTTCGAAAGAGATAGCGAAGTACGCTTTAATTTTTCCAACTTTAGGTACCTCTATCTCTGTTCGAAAGAGATAGCGAAGTACGCTTTAGTATTCCAAATTTAGCTACCTCTGTCTCTGTTCGAAAGAGATAGCAACGTATGCTTTAGTTTTTTCAACTTTAGCTATCTCTATCTCTGTTCGAAAGAGATAGCGAAGTACGCTTTAGTTTTTCCAACTTTAGCTACCTCTATCTCTGTTCGAAAGTGATAGCTAAGTAAGCTTTAGTTTTTCCAACTTTAGCTACCTCTATCTCTATTCGAAAGAGATAGTGAAGTACGCTTTAGTATTCCAAATTTAGCTACCTCTATCTCTGTTCGAAAGAGATTGCGACGTAAGCTTCAGCTTTTAAGGTGACTCCTTCATTAATCGTCAAAATTCCAAGGATCCTAGACATGTTCCTAACTATCTAGTGATTACTTGAACTACAACTACGGTTTGATTCCTTCGGGGTACGTAGGTAGCCTTTCATAAAGGTCCAGCCATCCGACCACATTGGTCACCCCTTTCATTCATCACTCCTCAGGGATGCATGAGCCTTTCATAAAGGTCCAGCCATCTAACCACATTGGTCACTCCCTTCATCTGGCATATTCCAGTAGGATCAGCCATTTGACCTCCTAGGTCACTTTCTTTCCATCTTCCTAGCAAGGGACCAGTTTCTCTTTGCCATTCCCCAGTGGATTTCCTGAACTACGATCATGGCTTGATTCCTCCGGGATACGTAGGTAGACTTCTAAAGGTTCAGCCACTCGACCTCCTCGGTCACCCAATCTGTCTCGGCAGTTCGCCAGATTGAATCCTTTTTTATCGACAACACCACTTGCCCTAAAAGCAACATTGCCGAGGGGCTTCTGTAAGTATCCAAATCTGGCTCATGCCTTCCGGTTAAGTTTCCTGGCAATTTTCTGAACTTTCCTAAAGTTCAGGGGCAATTCTGGAACTTTCCCAAACCTTCCAAGGGGGAAGGACTTGCTAGGAATTAAAATTCCAAGCAGTCCCTCACTGGAAAGGAGTTTCTAGGCGCCACCTTGCATGGATCTAGAAGCAGGCTGAGTCACCAAGGGATAATGCCGTACGGCTTCATTAGCCAGAGGTTAATGCCGCACGGCTTCATTAGGAAGCACAAATAAGCCTATAAATAGAGGCCTCCTCTACCCATTTTGAGAGAATTTTGAGCACTGTTACTCTGCCAAATTGAATACTCGAAATACAGAAACCAAAAACTCCCAAAAATCACCTCCCTCCTCTATAAAACTCATCTAAAACCACTCCTATATTAGGAAAACCCCCAAGGGAGATAGAGAAAACCATCATTGGTAATCTCTCCTTCCTTTCTCCTTGAAATATCCTTATTATATTGTCATATTGTTTACTTGCTATTTTCTTTGCTATTTCTTGTTATAAAATGTGATATATTGTCATAAAAATCCAATCTTTATCATGTAGATATCATTCCCCCCCTTTCCCCTAACACATATGATTCATGGAGAATCCATCCCAAGGATGAACAAGGGTCCACAAGTGGCTTGTTCTAGGGAGGATTCATCACATGATGATGTGAAATATCCCCCTTTTACTACATAAAAATGTCATATTTACTATTACAATGTCATCCCCTTCCCTTGACTTTGCTTCCAAGGATTGTCCACCTTATAAGGTTCTTAAAGGACATATGAAAGCCTCAAAGGTCTTCCCTTTACATTCATAGCCTTAGTTCTCATAGTGTTCATTACACTTATTTTCATAAAAATGCAATCTTTCCTTTTCAACGTCATCCCCTATGTCCCTTTTAGGTTGGATCACTCTCCAAGGATTGTCTAGTGACCTTCTTAAGGTAGGAAAGACATAGGATGAGTATAAAGATCCAATATTTATACCCCCTCCCCTTAGTCCCTTTGGTACTTGAAGCATCCCATGGGGTGGATCGGTGTAAAGGTTTCATCTTTACATCGTTTCCTTCACTAAAGATGCCATAGTCGACGTCCCTTTAGAAGCGGACGAACCTTGGCCCCTACATCTCCGATCATCACTTGAGATGAGCATAAATGTCCCTACTAAGCTCAATCGTCTCAAGATGTAGGATTGATGGGCAAAGGCTCTTCCTTTCTAAAGAGTCTCATTCTTGGACTATAAAAAAAAGGTGTCTCTGTATCTCGATCACATAAAGACCTTGTCCCGAAGAACGTTGGTTTAAGACACACCAAGGCTTTCACACCTAATATGGTTGATTATTCCAACGGGAGGGTAAAAGAAATGTCACTTAATGATGATCATAAGTCCAAGATGAGCATGGGATCAAAATCCCGAACACATTAAATTCAAGGAATCCCGAGCGATAACCAACTCAAATGGTTTATACGTCCGGATGATAACTTGGTACATTCCCCCTTTTTTTTCAAAACACACACACACACACACGAGAGCACAAACGTAAGCACAAAAATCGGATCTAGGAAGACTTGCCTTTGGCAAGGCTCCTTGGGTGAAAGCCAAATGTTCTTCCCAAGGAGTAACTTAACCTCCGGACCCTATTCCTTTTTTTCAAAGTTTTGAGGAAATTAAAATGGCGTGGCGACTCCATTTTTCAATAAACCGGATGTCTTCAAACTGAGGTGAGGCGGTGACCCTATAAAGAAGCGGTTCACAATCCGCGATTTGGGCCCACATTCACAAGGCGACGGAGAGTAATTTGTTCAAGGTGGGTAATAATTTAGTATATGTCTTTCTGAATATCATCGTTTACTTGAATCTGTATCTGAATTTTTTTTCTCTTCTCACAGTTCCAAATTTAATGTTTTCTTTTTTCATATTTGTTCTACTTGATCTCTTTAACACAAGGAAAATTAGGGAGGCGGTGGGAAGGGAAAAACCTGACTCCATAGAAATATCAATTTGTTCTATCTTTTCAAAATTTCAAGACGGATTATATCAATTTTTGGAGAGGTTTAATTAAGTTGGGGGGTAGTATAATCTTGGAAATCAAAATGTGAAGACGGATTATATCAGGTTTAGCGGAACGAGATAGTTATAGATACGTATTAGGATGGTGAATATGTTAGAGAAGGTGAAGTGCTAGAGTTAAATGTGGCTTCAAGCTTATTTTGGCTTGAGTTCTTAAAGGGTTTTAGAAGCAACATGTCATTTATTACCGATCTTTAGTTTTGATTTTTTTAGTGGAGTTATACATTGTTATAGTTGGAGGAGATGAATATTAGACCATGTCAATTAAATGAGCTCTCACATTGGAGCTAATGCCATATATTTACCAGCTCATTCTTCAACTATTTGGACCTCCACTTTTTTTCCTCCGACATACATCCTGCACAAAGAGATTCTGGATCATCTCTTGGATTAGTTGTTACTCACAATGATAGTGGTATGAATTCAAACGTAAAAGGCCAAGGAGATGGGTGCCTTTGGCTGCTGTTATGTTACCACATCCATCTCAAGCAGAATTTAGTTGTTGAGGTGTTTTTTTTATTTTATCTCCACAAAACAATTATCCCTTTTAGTTGAATGGCGAATTTACTTCCCTCTGCTGCTGTTTTTTTATGCATTGACTATACTATCCTTGGTGAAAGTCAAAAAACTCCTTTCTATTTTTCTTTTTCTCAATTGTATCGTTCCTTTTCAAAGTTAGTGTTTGTGTGGGATGGTGATTGGGGGGGGGTTGCAATACCTAAAACACTAAATCCTTAATGAAGTTAATTTGTCTAACTTTTAATATGAAAAAGGTGGGTCGACGTCAGAATACAGTGAAAATAGTTGACATAATAATAAATAAGGCCTATTTTGATAACTTTTGATCTATCTTCTACGCCCTCCATTACATGTTAAGATTACATTATTCTTGGAGTACACAAAACTGAATGTAGTCCAAGAAAACATGTAAATCCTTCAAAATCAACAAGGCATGTTGTGAGAACTTCTTCTCTATCTACTCCCTCCATTACATGTTAAGATTTCATTATTCTGAGATTACAAAAACTTGAATGCAGTCCAAGAACACATGTAAATCAGCAACATAAGTTGTTTCTCAAGTATTAAAACAAAAGGAAAAAGACAAACCACTCTGACCTGATTGTTACATTTTTTACCTATTTACTTTTTTCGTTCTGTTCTTTGTTTAGTTTAAGATTATTGAATTGATTCCAGTTTAAAATTTATGGTACTTTGATTTAGTTGGTTTTCACGATTTCAAGGCATTTGATTGAGGACAATTTGAATGTCAAGTTGGTCCAAGAAATACCTCAAGTCCGTCCAAAGCAGTTGGATGTATGTTTATATGCATTTTTTTCGTTATTCTTTGCATATTCTTTTCTATCGATTGAAAATGGTAGGACTTACCGAGTATACTTATGGATTCTGTAATCTTTAGTCAGCACATGTGTAGTGATTTTTATTTTTTGTTCAACGATCGCTAACATATTTTTGTGTTTGTTTGTGGTAGAAAACATCAACCATGCGTCAATTCTCAGAAGAATGATCACAATTACTAGGCTCCTTTCAATTTTTGAATGTGAATAAGAACATGAGAGTGAGTGAAGTATGTTAGTGTAAAACGCTGATGATATCCTGAATGATTTCCCAGATT
Source organism: Adenophora triphylla var. japonica (assembly GCA_022495995.1). Classification (NCBI taxonomy): domain Eukaryota; kingdom Viridiplantae; phylum Streptophyta; class Magnoliopsida; order Asterales; family Campanulaceae; genus Adenophora; species Adenophora triphylla. The sequence continues at coordinate 537,256 of JAFEMH010000189.1, forward strand.
CCAGATGATATCGCAGATGATTTCCTGTGCTGGAATTTATATAGTTGTACATTTCTTGATTATTTATTTATGTACTAATGTGCTAATATGATTTGTATAGTATATGGTGCATGTCCATATTTCAGGTTATAATATGGTGGAGTCATGAGCTAGAAACGTGGAGATGGTTGAAGAAATTAAGTTATGCACAAAACTAGTTTTATGCATAAACTTTTCAAGAGTTACTTTGTGTCAAGAATTTCAAAAACGTGGGAAGACCATTTCAAAGTTGTTGTTACTGATTCAAAGAGAGTACAAGGTCAAGAAGCTTGAGTGTACAAGGGAGTGTTGCATGGACTTGGAGATCAAGGAAGCGGTTGCTATTTTTGAGGGATTGACTCCTTCTTTAGCTCAACAACAAGAGTGGAGCTCAAACCACTTCCCCACTCTTCATGGACGACCAAAACAGCCCCAAGGCTGTTATTTTGAGTACCCTTCAAGTCATTTGAAGACAATAAATAGGCAAGGTGTGGAAACTTGAAGATATACCAATTACACACATCTTTCGCACTCCTTGCACAAGAGACAAAAAACATGTTTGGTTCCTTTTGCTTTTTCTCCCACACTTTGTCTTTCCACTCTCAAGTACTTTGGACTTGATTGTGTTTTGGGTAGAATAGGGTTTGTGTTTTGATCTATTCGTTTTCTACTTGTAATAGAGTTAGGAAACTTTTGGCTTTGTAATCATTTATATAGTGAAGATAAAGTCTTGGCTTTTGAGCCACCCTCAAGTTATATAATTATATAACTTGAGAAAATTAACTCTTGTGTCTTTTATTTCCGCTACAAAACTCTTTTAAAAGTTGTTTTATTTCGGAGTGTGTGTGTGTGCTATCCCAAGTGCAATCGTTGATGCTGTTATCACCTTGAATATCTCTTGTGATTCTGGCCGTGACAATTTCAATTGGTATCAGAGCAGGTCACTTGACGTTACTAAGTGCTTGGTCCAGTTGTCATGGTTTTTAATCCTGCAAATCCTAACCAATCTGAAGATTCAGACCAAATGGCTATGCTTGTCACTGTTTGTGATTCGAATACTGAAAATGTTATCTCGAGTGTTACCCGGTCTGGGATAACACATGAGATAACATCCAGCAGGTATAACAATTTCATTTTTCTTAATGTTGTTTGTTTTATGGGTTCAACTAACATGGATGCAGGAAGCTCACGTGAAGATGAGCAAAAGGATGAGCTTAGTAAGGATGAGCTCATTGTTGGATTGAAGAACCTCTATGAGGAATTGCTTGTAGAATGGAAGAAGGAGAACAACAAGGTGGTGTTCTTGACTAATGAAGTTCAGAAGTTGAAAGAGGGCATGACTAAGCTAGAGGTCCAACTTACCAAGAAGGATGCGGAGCTGTACAAAGTCAAGGCCAAACTAACTTTAGTCGAGGCCACATTCAAGAAGCTCAACATGAGGTCTTCCAAGTTGGATGAAATCCTTGGTGTGAGTAAACCTCCCAAGGCAGGTATTGGTTTCCAAGAGTCTCTAAAAGCAATCACTTCTACTTTGGCTAATAAGGATGATAAAATGTGTTTTATTAAAGAACAAGTTAACAATGAACATTTTTTTCCTAATGAAACCTCAAACAAAAAGAAAGTGTGCAAGTATTGTCACACCTCTGGACATGTTAAGAAAAGTTGTAAAACTCTTTTGAAAAAACAATCTCATCCCTCTGTGTTACCTGAGGTGTTACCCAGCACTTTAGATATCACAGAAAGTCAGAAGGTTAAAAATCCAAGTAAGAAGTCAGGGAAATCTAAGCCTAATATGATGTGTGATGTCGTTTATACTACCTTAAAAACTAACGTTGTAGGTTCATGGTATTTTGATAGTGGTTGTTCACGCCATATGACGGGAACAAAAATGTTTTTACAAGAATATGAATTAATTCAAGGTGGTAGCGTAACTTATGGTGGTGGTAGTAGGAGTAATATAATTGGTAAAGGAACTCTTAATGTCTCTGGATTTCCTTCTTTAAAGAATGTCTTGCATGTAGATGGGCTTGTAGCTAATTTAATTAGTATTAGCCAACTTTGTGATGACAACCTATAGGTAAGATTCAACAAAAATACTTGTGAAGTTTTTGATTGTACTAACAATTGTGTGATGATAGGAACTAGGTCTAGTAACAATTGTTATCTTGTTGAAGACAAACAGGTTTGCCATTCGACAAAAATTGATGACACACTTTTGTGGCATCAAAAATTAGGACATCTCCATTACAGAGATTTGGAGAAACTTTTTAGGTTTGATGCTGTTAAAGGAATTCCCGAAAAGATTTTTAAAGATAAATTTGTGTGTAGGGATTGCCTTAAATATAAGCAAACCTGTGTTACCCACAGTGTTGCCCAACACCAAGAGCAACACTTTGAGACAACACATTGTTTTCAACTTTTGCACATGGACTTAATGGGTCCAATTGAGGTAGATAGCCTGGGAGGTAAGAGGTATTCTTATGTCATTGTGGATGATTTTTCTAGGTCTACTTGGATCTATTTTTTAAAAGAAAAATCTGAAACTTTTGATAAGTTTAAATTCTTACATTCCAAAATCAAAAATATGTTTCGCTCACCTATTTTTCGTATAAGATCTAATCATGGAAGAGAATTTTATAATGTTTCCTTTTCTGCTTTTTGTGAGAAAAAGGAAATTCACCATGAATTTTTGACCTCTAAAATGTTCCAACAAAAATTGTGTGGCCAAAAAGAAAAATAGGATCTTGCTAAAAATGGCACTTGTCATGATGTTTTCCAAAAGTATTTCGAAAATATTTTGGGTTGAAGCATTGAACACGGCTTGTCACATTTTTAATAGAGTTTTTCTAAGATCGGATACAACAATGACACCCTATGAGACTTTGAATGGAAAGAAACCTAATGTTCATTACTTCCATGTTTTTGGGTGTGTTTGTTTTATATTGAATGATCGAAATCATTTAGGTAAATTTAACTCTAAGTGTGACAAGGCCATGTTTCTTGGATATTCTCAAAATTTTCTTGCATTTCGTGTGTATAATTTGAGATTGAGAATCGTTCAAGAGTATGCAAATATTTTGTTTGATGATTTGGCTAGCATTGCTGGTGAATAAGTTGTAGATACTCCTATAATATGGGTTGAATAACTTGAAGAAGTTGCTGAAGAAAGTGTTACCTCAAATGTTGGTCCTTGTATTAAATCTGGTGTTAGACCAAGTGTTGTCATTGATACGGCAACATTAGAGATAACACCAAAAATCTATCCAAGTGCAGAAAATGAAGATGATAAGAACTCCAATGGAGTTAATGATCCAGTGAGGAGGAATCCCCCTTTGAGAATTCTAAAGAATCATCCTATAAGCCAAGTGATCGGGGATTTGAATGATGGGATACAAACAAAACACAAGGAACTGGTAAATTACCAAGACATGGTAAAATATGTTAAGGTAAATCACTCTTTTTTTGTATCTAAACTTGAATCTAAAAGGGTTGTTAATAAATTAGAAAATGATTTTTTGATTCAAGTTTTTAACCATGAGAGATTTTCTAGTTTGAAAAAATCTCTTGGTTTTTGTTTCATTTAAAAACTCCTGGATTATTTTGTTGTATATTATGTTTCATTAATTTTTCTTATTATTTTCTCTTATTTAAAAAAATGATTTTATAATCTTTTAATCTAGTTAGCTTAGTTCTAACCGTGGCACATGCTGACCTTTTTGTTATGGTAGGTTATTACTTAGGTTAACATGTTTGATATCATTCCCCTTCGTATGCTAAAAGTGACAATGTCACTAATATTTTTTATGATAAATAAAAGGCAAAGTCAATTATTTTCATACTATTCTCTCGAGCTCGGGGCACGGTGTTCGTTGTAACGATGTACTCTTGCCAATGAGAATGTATGAGGTGATTTATGCTTAGTATTAGGGACATGGAGTTCGCTACTACAGTGTACCCTACTTGAAAGGCATAAATCACTTTATCTTTACACTTGAAATATAACTCGAGGCACGGAGCTCATTACTACGATGCTTTCTTGTTTAAAGAAGTGTATTGATCTTTTATAACAAGCAATGTACTTAAAAAATATAGGCTTATAATGTCTAAAGTGCATGAAAATTGCTCATCTTGTTTTGCCTTAAGTGTCTGAAAATGGCTAAGCTTGTTATGCCTTAAGTGTCTGAAAATGTCTAAGCTTGTTATGTCTGAAATGCTTGAAAATGAAAATATTTATCAAGGGGGTTTATAGCACATGTATTATCCTAGGTGTTACCCTCATTTCCTTAACGCATTAGTGTGTGCTATATTAGTTTTTTTTATTGGTTATTTTCAAAATTTTGTTGATTAAATTCTTAAAACCTGAAAGTCTTTTTGACTAAAGAGTTTACAATTTTGAAAACGTCTTCAACAAGTTTCCTTTATTTTTGGTAAACTTTATTGAGTAACTAACCCATATTTGTTTTGATTTTGTGCTCATAATTTTCAAAATTAGTTACAAATATTTTGTTTACTTATTTTTTATGTTTTGTTTTACTTAAAAAAAAAAAAAAAAAAAAAAAAAAGCAGTCTTGTACTATTTTTGGGGTTTATTAGGGTGAGTGGTTAAGATTAAATAGGAGAGTTTAAGTGTAGAGGGTTTATAGGGTTTAGATAGATTAGATTTCTAATGTCTTATCACATTAAAAATTATGTTCCCTATCCAAAACCATTAACCACCCTCTTATTTTCTCTTCTTCTTATCTTATCTCTCCCCCTTTACCGTCTCTCTCTCTACACGGTTATACTTTCCTCTTTCACCTTGTTTCTCTTCCTCTCAACCTTTCCTAAATATCCAACCATGGCTTCTCCATCCAAAACTTCTATTGCACCATTGGACAATCACTAGGTGTTGTCTCAAGTGTTACCTATCCCATGGACACATCTCCTGTGTTGACTGAGATGGCTTCACCTAGAATGGCCATGTCCATTGTTGAACCTACATTAGTTACCTCGATGGCTTAACCTATTCCAATGGTTGTTCCATCTTTACCACCCGTTCCTCCAACCAAGAAAACCAAAAGGAAAGTTACTTCCTCTTCCCAACCAACGGCACAACTCACCAAGAAAAGAATTTCAAGATAATTTCTTTCCAAACAGGGGGAGATAGTGTTGGTCCAAGTGGTGATGTTGGTGGTGGTTTGGTCCAAGTGATGTTGGTGGTGGTGATGCTACTGCGGATGTTAATTGAGGTATTTGGTATTTGATTTGGAAAAACAATTTCTGTTTTGGTACAACTTGTATCTTGGTTTGTTTGTTCAGACTTTGATATTTTGGTGGTTGGTATTTGTTTTTGTTTAGACTCTATGTTTTATCTTTGGGTTTAATTACTAGTTATTTGAAAAACTTGTTTTTGTGAAAACTTGTTTTTATAATTAGTATTTTCGATAAAACATAAGTTTCAGTTAGTTCCTCTAATTAAGGGCGAGTTAATCTACATGAAGATGTTATATTTTGACTCTATGCTCTGTTTATGTTATTATGGACTGGCAAATTGCAGGTTTGCAGCACATTAGGTTTGAGAAGAAATACCCAACTAAGGGAGAGATTGTTAGTGTAAAACGCAGATGATATCCTGAATGATTTTCCAGATTTCAGATGATATCGCAGATGATTTCCTGTGCTGGAATTTATATAGTTGTACATTTCTTGATTATTTATTTATATACTAATGTGCTAATATGATATGTATAGTATATGGTGTATGTCCATATTTCAGGTTATAATATGGTGGAGTCATGAGCTAGAAACGTGGAGATGGTTGAAGAAATTAAGTTATGCATAAAACTAGTTTTATGCATAAACTTTTCAAGAGTTACTTTGTGTCAACAACTTTAAAAATGTGGAAAGACCATTTCAAAGTTGTTGTTACTGATTCAAAGAGAGTACAAGGTCAAGAAGCTTGAGTGTACAAGGGAGTGTTGCATGGACTTGGAGATCAAGGAAGCGATTGCTATTTTTGAGGGATTGACTCCTTCTTTAGCTCAACAACAAGAGTGGAGCTCAAACCACTTCCCCACTCTTCATGGACGACCAAAACAGGCCCAAGGCTGTTATTTTGAGTAGGCTTCAAGTCATTTGAAGACTATAAATAGGCAAGGTGTGGAAACTTGAAGATATACCAATTACACACATCTTTCACACTCCTTGCACAAGAGACAAAACACATCTTTGGTTCCTTTTGCCTTTTCTCCCATACTTTGTCTTTCCACTCTCAAGTATTTTGGACTTGATTGTGTTTTGGGTAGAATAGGGTTTGTGTTTTGATCTATTCGTTTTCTACTTGTAATAGAATTAGGAAACTTTCGGCTTTGTAATCATTTATATAGTGAGATAAAGTCTTGGCTTTTGAGCCACCCTCAAGTTATATAATTATATAACTTGAGAAAATTAACTCTTGTGTCTTTTAATTCCGCTGCAAAAATTTTTTAAAAGTTGTTTTATTTCAGAGTGTGTGTGTGCTATCCCAAGTGCTATCGTTGGTGCTGTTATCACCTTAGATATCACTTGTGATTCTGGCCGTAACAATTTCAAAGTATGAAAGTAAATAACTGCCAAAGGGTGATTTTTAATTGAACAACGATGCCTTTCTTTTTGGAACTTTGTCTGGCCAAATAAAGTCCTTTTGATTTCTCCACAAATTTTTAAATGATCATATATTTTTAAACTGCAAATTCAAGAGCTTTGAAAGAACCATTGTGTGCATTAATGGAGATCCTGGAGTTGGAAAAATAAAGCTATCATTGGAGTTTGCTCATACATGTTCTAAATTGGGTGTTCTTCTATTATCAAAATGGGTTGAAGCTTAAGATTCAGGTTGATGCTTAAGATTATGATTTGTTTCTAACTTCTCTCTCCATTTATTAATTTTGAAATATTGAGAATAATTTGGTTAGGGTTTTTGGGCCAAAATCCAAGGCACCAGAAAATTCAATTTTGTTTTACTTTAACTGTTTGTGATTATGGATATGAGACTTATGTCTAACAGGCCTTAAATCATGTTTCTGATACTCTGCTTGCTAATTTGTGGTTTATTTTTGTTTTTTTTTGTTGGTATTTTACTATCAAATTTATGTTATCAAGTCTAGCTCTTCTGCACACTTTTATCATCTAGGTTATAGTTTGTCCATGAATTTAGCTAAGTATTTCTCTAAAAAAAATTCTTATACACTTCTACCACTGTGATTGCAGTTCATCAAAAATGTTCTCATCTTTTGTTAAGTGCTTAGAGAGCAAGAATCACAGCGATGGATAAAAGTTGATTTTGCCTTGCTGTGTTGTACTAATTTGCTGAGATCATAGCGTATTTGCACTCTTGGTTTCTCATCTTAGTAGGAAGGGTCATTTGTTGTCCACTTTGCAATTTACAAAAAATGACGTTTATTTGTTTGAATGGGGGTGGGGGCGTTGTAAAGATCGAACAGGCAATTAACTTCTTCTAATCTCTCAATCGCAAAATATCGTACATTTTTATAGGACGAATCATTTCTGTAATGTCACCATTCATACTGTCACCGTGCCATTGTCACGGGCATAGGGTACTAGTCTATATTGCAATATATATGGGTTTTAACCACCACAAAAAGAGTGTTAAGGATTTAATATTAGAAAAAACAAAGAAGGGCTGATATTTATCCAAACTCCCCACAATAGTAGTTACACTTACACATACTCTTTCCCAAACCGCTGCTCAGTTTTCTCACATTAACTGATGATTGATCTCAAAAATCCTCTCCCCTCCCTCTTCGGCTTGTGACTCTAAGGCTCCGCTCCAGAGTCTAAAAATGGAGGTGAAGGGAAGGAAAAGAGAGGAAATGGGAGCTCATTTCCTCCCATGGCGTGCTCCTGAGTTTTTTTGAGCGAGGAAAGGGAAGGAAATGGAGGCCTCATTTCCTTCCATTTCAATCCTCCCTCCCGTGAGTGGGCGGATTGGGAGGAAAGGAAATGTTGCTGCCATTTCCTCCCCCTCCCTTCACTTCCCCTCCCTTCCCTTCCCCTCCCGTCCTCCCCCTGCAAAACTCGGGAGCGGACCCTAAGCAACTATGGCCGCAGATTCTCATTTTTTTCTCAGGTAAGCGCTTTTGGAAATTTTTAGGGTTTTTTCTTATACCTTTTTTTTTTGCATCTTTAAACATTGCGCTCAATTTTGTAGGGTATTAGTTTAGGGTTTTTTTTGAAGACAGTTCATGGAGCAAACTGACCGCCCGTATTGCTGCTCGCTACAACTTGTTCTCCTTTTGCCTCGACAAGAATAGGTTAGGGTTCTTGCATATGCTTTTGGGATTGAAACTCAAACTGACTATTTTTTCACTTAAATTGTCCTTTCCCTCTAAATGTTTTTCACTTCCTAATTGATTAAGGTAGTGTTTTTACTTTGTGTCTTAATTCATAATGCTTTATGTTGATTTATTGATTTATCTGTTTCCCCTCATGTAGCTACTATGTGGTTGCTGATTTTGATCCTGCACTAAGTACATATACAGACTTATTTGTTGAGAGTCAAAATTATTATTGTTTGTTTTTATGGATTTTTTTCCTAACAGCAATTTATAGAACTATAATTGATTAAATTTAATGGAACACTCACAATTCCATTAACAATCACGTAGATGATATTATTGTCTACATTAGTTTTGTGTATAGTAGTGACTTTTGTTGTTAAGAATGGTTTCCATAGTCGACATGTTATAAATGTGATGGGATCTTCGAAGTAATGGGCTTTGGCAAATACTTATGAGAAAAGATAAAGAGCGGCTGAGATTAAATTTCTTACATTTCCATTGTGTCTTTCTCCATTAACCAGGTCAAGTATGGGATTTGGTAAATACTTTTGGGAGTAGGCCAATATGATCTCAAGGAGTGATTATGTAGTGGTGATTTTTCCTCTCCCATTATTTTCAAGTGGTGACAAACATCTGTTTGAAATAGGCGGTCGTGACTGTTGCATGTGTGTATGGGGGGTTTGCAGTTGAAGACAGGAGCGAGCAGGAGTTCATGGAGGAGTGATTCTATTTGGTGATTGATATATTGTTGAGATTGATTACTAAGGAGGTTTGCAAATTCTCAAGTTTCCAAACTCAAATTTCAATTTCCACCCAATATTTTATTCAATTTCAGTTTACATTTGGATTTCTTTTTATTCAGTGTTGTGTGTATCCTAATCCCTAAACCCTAAAAAATATAAAGTAATCATAAAGCAATATCTGTCATAAAAATATATACAATGGAACGGTTTCTTTTCCTCCTTCCCCTTTTCCCACAATCGTCAATCTTCTCTTCACTCTTCTCTCACTGCACTTTATCGTCGATTCTCTATTGCGATAATGGCAAAATATAGATGAAGAAGGAGATAAATGATGGATTGTAGAAGCCGGTAGTGTTGATCGATGACCTTTAATCGCGTGTTCGGAACCACCATAAAGAGAGCCTGAGATTTACCGAAGCTCTAATCAACTGCCTATGGTTTCTCACATGCACCTTCTCTCAGCTTCAACTCTAAGGTAAAGATTTCTTTTCTCTGGTGAATATTTTTTATTTTATGGACAACAATTCTTTATTATTGGAAGAAATTCTTGGTTTTTGGAAGCAAATTCAAAGGTAAACAACCTTTTTTTTTATTGGGGGTATGTTCTTTTTAGACAGGGGTTTTTAACCAGCAAAGCTATAAATTTTTTGCTGCAACCTTCTCTGTTTTTTTTTCTGTTTGATCTACATCATGTTTGGTCTTAGATTCTACAACATGTGCTTTTTTTTCTTTTTTCTTCTTTTGCAGAAAAGCGTGTTTGCAAACTGATAATTGACAACTTTGTGTTCCTGATTTCTCACCTTTTAATTCATTGTTATATCAAATTTTGTTGCCCTTTCGTTTGAAGTCCTTTTGGTTTACTTGATTACGGTTAAATAAATATGATTTGTGGTATATCGCAGTATATTTTAGCATTACTTTAATGAAATAATTTCATGTTCTTATTCTGAACTTTTGGGTTTGGTTCGCGGATTTTACAGTGCAGATATATTTTCTTGGGCTCATAAAATCTGGAATCGATGCTTGAAAGTGGGGATGATAGGCCTGGATCCAAGGGTTTCTTTGAAGGATATTTAGGAAAGAGTTTCTAAGAACTTTTAGTAGCTTAAGGACATAAACCCCCTTAATAGAGGCTTTGGTAACTTCTTCGAGAAAGGAACATTCATTTAGAAACAAAAAAATTATGGATAATGAGCCATATTTTAGGGACGGAGGATTAACATTCTCTAGTAAATTGCAACAAAAACCAAGTGAAATGACATAACTCTGAAATGTCGCCACCTTAGGATTAGGATGATATGTTGATCAAAGGAACGAATTCAACCAAACTTCTTTTACCTCCATTTTTAGTTTTTTTTTTTTATATATTACTGAATTTGTATTTGTGATTTTGTGTTTGGAAATTTTTCTACTACTTACTCGGTTCAAGGATGGCAATCAGGTAGTTGTAGGTTTAAATATAAAGCTGTTATTATGCCGAAGAGTTAAAAGGGCTAATATCCAATTTCTCTTTTTTCAGCACATTCAATAATGAGAACACAACTACCTTTTTGAGTTTAGGGGCATTTATGCTTATGGTATGTAGGTGGAAGTCATAAACATGTATTGTCAGATCATGGATCATGTATTGGTTATGTTACACTTTTCCACATTTTTAACTATAGATTTATTTCAGTTCATATTTACTTTGCTTACATACTCCTAACATTGTTGGTTTTCTTATAGTGTTAGTCATATTGAAAGAGATGTTTTCTAGGTATCAATGAAAGAGATTGGATCATGCTCACACAATAGTAAGAAGTAAATACAAATCTTCCATAAATGTTTCAAGTAACCTTAACCTTCTGATATTCAACATAAGGGAAGTGTTCTTTTTCGTCAACATCTTCACTTATTTCATACTGCCAACCATGTCATCGGCATGGACATTAGTACTGGGTGGGACATGGGCATTAGTACTAGGTGGGACTGGTTGAGGCCTCAAAGGTAGTAAGGAAGTAGTCGGTCGCTGGAGTGATGTAGGACAACTTATAGATAGAGATTAGGAAGTGGTCGGGCGCTGGAGTGGCCTAGGACAACTTATAGATGGAGATTATATACTCCCTCCGTCCCACTTCAATTGGTCCACTTTCCTTTTTGGGACGTCCCACTTCAATTGATCCATTCCATAAATGGAAAGTTTTCCATATATTTATACTCTTATCATCTCCAAATATTTATAAAAAAACCAATCATTAACTTACTATTCCTCCCACTCATTCTCTCTCCTATTAAATATTTTTAACTTTTACATTCTCTCTCCTATTCCCTACCACACATTTAACTTTTACATTCTCTCTCCTCTAATTTCTACCCACTTTATTTATTTTTCTTAAGAACCGTGAAATAAACCAAGGGACCATTTGAAGTGGGACGGAGGGAGTATTTTTTTTCTAAACATCATTTTCCCCACTTCATCCCTTTTTGTACTGTACCCGTGCTGTTGGCATGGGTATTTGAGTAATATTTATTTTAATATAATAAATGGCTTCCATTTTATTTATTTATTTGGAATGGCTTCCGCATTATTAATATGATTCAAATGGATCCAATTTCTTTTTCTTACAAACTTAAAATATATTTTTTTAACTGTTGGGTTTGGTGTCATCTAAGTTTGAAGACGCCTAAATTAGAGGATTAAACAATGAATTTCGGAATTCCAGACACACCAGTTGGAGAGCGACCGCGCGGAGGCAAGCATGCGACCATGCCAAGTTTTTGTGAAGAGTAAGTGATCGCGCCCATCCTTGGGGTGTTCGCGCGGTGCCCGTTTTGGGGGAAGGGGCGATCACGCCCTAGTCTGATTTTGGTGTGATTCAGCGGTAGATTGGATCAGGGTTTTAAAACCCTACAGGGTTTGGAGTAGACATATAAATATAAATAGAGTCTACCACCAACCATATTTGTAGTTCCCTTGCTCATCTGTTTTCTAGATCTAAGGTTTGAAACCCTGCAGAGTTTGGAGTAGGCATATAAATAGAGTGTACCCCCAACCATATTTGTAGTTCTCTTGCTCAGCTGTTTTCTAGATTAGGGTTTGCACAGACAGGAATTATTGGCTAAAATCCGTACACTAGATTAGAGATTGTAATCTATTGATTTTCAACAGATAATAATATTCTCTCCATCTTCCAGTGGACGTAGCCAACTTGGTGAACCACGTATATCTGTGTGTTGCGTGATTGTTATTTGTTTTCTATTTTTTACATAGACTCTATTCTAATATTAACAATAAACTTAACATATTTTAAGATCATCTATATATAATATTAAAGCAGAAGAATTTACAAGCTCCATAGCGCGCCACGTGTCAAATGCTTATTCACCGATATTTTGCATTTTAGTCCTTAAAATTCTTCTATTTTATCAATTTTTTGCATTTTGATCCTTAAAATTCTTTAATTTTAATCAATTTTTTGCCTTTTGTACCATAATATTATACATTTTAGCCGATTCACATTTTTTGCATTTTGAAACCCTGCAACTTCTTTCACTTCTTAATCTTCCGTCTCTTCTCCATCCAGATCAAACCCTACCTTACACCACGCTGCGTCCTTCTGCTTCTGTTGACAGGCTCCAGCATCTCATCAATGGATTTCGCCATGGATTCCGGCGAAGCAAGCTCCGGCATGGCCTTAATGGAAATTTGGTACTACAAGCTCCGGCGAAGCAAGCTCCTTTCTCCACTCTCACACTCCCCAAATCCATCCTGTCTCTCTCTCGATCTCAAATTCATCATCGTCTTTCCATCAATTTCATTCTTCTCGCGATTTCTGCAACAATTTCCGAAGGTGGGTTGGTTGGAAATAGTCAGGTAATCTCAGATCTACCGTTGGAAAGGTGTGCGTAGAACAATGGGGGACAAGTATAATTTGAAGAACCCTGCTGTGAAGAGGATTTTGCCGGAGGTCAAAGAAATGCAATCCAACCCTTCTGATGATTTCATGAGCCTCCCTCTTGAGGTTTCTTAATTAATTCCCCCAATTATTTTGCTTTCATTCTGCAATTTTATCAGCTTTTTTTGGGGGGATATCGCTATTTTAGGTCACATACTTTGAATATATTATTGATTTCATTTGAAATTTGATTACTTGGGTAATGATTATTAATGATTATTGAACATTGTGTTTGCTGGGTAATTGTTTATGCAATTTTGTGATGATTAAGTTTCCGATAATGCCCTCCCGTGAATTGATGGATTATTCTTCGGTTTTGTTTGGCTGGTTTATGAATTGATCATATTTATACAATAAACACTGATGATAACTTCTTTGAAAGCATTCTTTATTATAGGTTTATGGACTATAGAGGTTTTTTCTTTGGTTGCAGTGTTCTTTGATTCGTTATATAGTTGATGATTTGCTCTTGCTGCCTTCTGGATGTTAAGTTATTTTCCATTTAAATATGTCCTACTTTTGGTCACGGTATTCTTTGTTCAAATGATGAATTTTTGGCTGTACAATTAGCTCCAGTTTTTGGATTTCTGGGTTATACTTCAGTAACAGTTGTAATACCCATTTCTTTCGGGATGGCCAATGGAATTTCAAATATTGTGATTTGAAGCCTTGTCATTTGGAATTCTGGGTTATACTTCAGTTGTAATGAAGCATTGTCATTTGGAATTTTGTAGTGTTGTTTGAATGATTTAATTTTTATAAAATATTATTTGCTCTTAATGATACAAGTGCTCTGATGAATATTTAAATCCTAAAGAAGAGATAAAATTTACCCAATCAAAATTTTCAAATTGACAATTAGATCTTATCAGATTTTAAAAATATTTGAACTAATAAATGAAATATTTATTAACTGTGAAATTAAATGACTTGATATGGAAATTGGAAACTACTACTATCTCTGTCCCAAAATAAATATCGCATTTGATTTGTCAATGATTTATGGAAAGTACGACATTTATTATGGGACAGAGGGTATATATTGCAAGTTATCTGATTTTCTATCTAAGTGTTAAGTGTATTTCCTTTGACCCCTATTTCTATATCGTTGTGATAGCACCATCAATAGCTCAATTCTACTATATTTTTTGTTGCATTTCGACCTCTTTTTCTTCTCTTCTTCAAAATGTGAACTGGAGTAATACTCATATCAATCATCTGTTTTACAGGCTAAATATTTCTGTCAGTTGCTTAAACCTGTTACGTAGTCTGTTTAAGTACAAACTCTAGGAGATAAGGGGTGACAAAGCTCGGGTTATGATTTTGCAGTAGAAAGCAGTACGAATTGATAAGCACTTGATAGCAGCAGTTTAGCCAAGTTGGAATATACACATCTCTGTACTAGATGGAAATAACCTGATTGCATCATTTTCCCGGTCCAACTTTAGGATTTTCTTGTCTGATTAAAAGTTTGTATAAAGATTTACCCATTTCAGAACCAATAGAACCCATGCAGAGTAGCGAGCAGCAGTATTTTTCCCAAAATCCACCGGACCCAGGCCCCCCACTGACTGGTCAGGGGGGGTATAATGGGTATACATACAATAATGATACTCATTTCTCATCGGTACTTAGTGAAATGCCTCCAAATGTCAATCATTTGTTGCCCTTCCAAAATGTGAACTTTCGACCCTCTGAGACCTGCCCCAGAAATTTCATTATATTTGACCGGACTGACAACCGGAGTCAGATTATGTATCACCCAGGTCTTGCCCAAAAATCTTGTTTCCCAGCTGTCTGAATATCGGTTCCCCTTGGCTTCTGCAAGATAATTTGAGAACAAACGAAGTTTTATTTTCCTCTTTCATAAAAGAAGATTCAGATGATATTGAAGCTTTGCTAAGTTTGGAAGAGGAAAATGAAGAAGAAGAAGAAGAATATGAGGACGAAGAAGTTAGCACGGCGAGAACTTGTAGCTATGGAAGTGATTCTGATGATTCGTGTTCTTCAAAACCTAGAAAGAGTAGCAACTTACTACCTACATCTTCTCCCCACAGGTCATCAACTGGCACTGGAAAAAGTAGAAAACATGAGAAAATGAGGAAGATGGTGAAGGCACTAAGAGGAATGGTACCTGATAGCAACAACATGAAGGCACTAACCGGTTATTCCTAATTAAATATGATTGTATATATCTTCTGAAAATATTTTTTATTAGTATGTAAATCAATTCCATGAATTAAGCCAATTCATACTCTCTCTTTCTCTTAGGAAAAAAATGAAATGAAATTCGAAAAATCAAATTTGAAATTCAAATTGATCAATTAACTTTGGATAGTGCCTAAATTAGGATAAAAATATTTGATCAGCCTAAATTACTATAAAATCTGCTTTCTTTAATGTGAGGGCTTGATTTTTCAAAAATAACCTTAAATTCGACAGAGGCAGAGAGAGAAAGGAAATCAATATTTGCCAAATTATATCCTTAAAGTCTATCTTTAAATTTCGAAAATCAATATTATATCCTTCAATATTATATCCTTAATTTATGCTACAAATAATGAAAATCAATCTCCTTAAATATCCTTAATGTGAGGGATGGATTTTTCAAAAAATATCCTTAAATTCGGCAGAGGTAGAGAGAGAAAGTAAATCAATATTTGCCAAATTCTATCCTTAAATGCTATCCTTAAAATTCGGAAATCAATATTATATGCTTCAATATAACGAGAGATAGAGAGAGAGAGGCGGCATAGGAGAGGAGATTTCGGCAGAGGCAGATAGAGAAAGGAACCAGCCGAGCCTAGGGAGGAAGAGGAAGAAGAAATCTTCTTCATTGCTTGGTAGTTTCAACACCAAGGTAAGAACTAATTTACTTGGTGTTAACTGCATAAATTTATTTATTTATATCCTTCAATATTATATCCTTAAGTTGCACATTCATCAGAAAGCCATCCTTCATCATGCAAATCTTTACGTGCTTATTATTTGTTCAGTATATAGGATTAAAAACAATAAAGTTGTAATGGTAAACTCCAGGAAAAAAATATACGTTAAATAACCAAAACCCTATATGCCAAATAACAATAAACAAATCAGTGTAATTTGACTATGAATGTTCTCCAACTATAAGACATTAATTCATTCATAAAGAGATTGTACTGTCATAACTACATGAGAAAAAAATAGGTAACACTGCAAAAAAAAAAGAGGACAGAGAAATATCATCACAGAGATCAATTAAATCAAACGAAGAAAAAAATTTGGACCATAATATGTTTAAAAGTCAACCTATACATTATGAATATAAATCTTATAACCATTGATAAGGTTTCTTAGTTAATACCTGTCTTGCTCCATTATTTCGAACTTGGCAGCAACATGTCAAACACAGCCATCCGTACCATTGTTGAGACATACCAATGGGGTTTTACCAATCAACTGCACAAAAACAAAAACCAGCCAAAATCTTTAATCCAACACTCTATCCAAGATTAAAGGTTAAAAACATATTAACACAATCAATCATAAGCGAACTTACTTCAGTAACATTCTTAGCAATTCCATATCTTTTCTTGAGCCATTCTTTTTTTTTTTTTTCATAAGATCGCTTAAGCCATTCTTTCCCATTAATCACAAATATCAAAACGAAAGACAATTAGATAGTAATTAGACTATCAGGTTCACTATTACTGAACAAATTATAGCAATTTATACAAAACTTCGACCGGACATTAGATCTAGATCACCTTTATAACAATGAAATCTAGATCATCTAAAAGGAGTGAGCAGATATGAATGTAGGAACCCAGAATAAAAGGGAAGCTTACATTTTGTTAGAATCAGCACCAGTGAAGCCAGTTGTCTTTGCTATTGGAATTAACACCTATGCATCACCAAAACAAAGAAGAGCCTAAAAATTACTACAGAATAAATAAAAACCCAAGAATGGAATTTTTTTTTTTTGCATATAATTGGAAGAATATAATGCATTATTACCAACCATGCAGAAAACAACCAAATCCCCCAAATTTAGAGCTATAAGATATTAAAGATAATAATAAAATGAATAGATCTAATCAAGCAACAAAGAGGGGAAAAATGCATTTCGCTTCTCTAACCTGAAGAAGAGCAAGCCAAGTTAATGACAAAAAATATAGGCAATCTTCTGCTATATTGTAAGTTTATAATGTCTTCCACTCTTGCCCTGCTTAATCCTGTGAATTTAAGTCCCTCCAAGAGATGAGAAACAAAGTCAGTTAGCACCATTTGACCAAGTCAAGATAGGTTACTACACAGCAAAACTTAGTCCCTAATTCAAAAGGAAACATAATTTAGGCATCATATATTATGAATGATGAACAAAATCCCAATGGGTATGTGACAAACAACAAAAGATCTGATTTTTACAGAGAGAAAACTCAGTCAGTAAATTACCCAATTTACTGCAGAATGTTCATGCAACTATCCACACACACATACGCACATACACACAGAGAGAGAGGATTCAGAATTAAGAACTAACCTGAGGAGTTAACAAAAAAGGAACAAATACCCTTTTTCTTCTGCAAAAGGAACAAATACCTATTTAGCAAGCTTTAACAAAAAAGAGTATAAATTTTTTTGATTGAACTGTAAATAATCATTATAGCTATAAGCAAAATCAAACTCTTCTGATGGTTGCTTTTATTCCTGCAGAAAAAAACCAAATCCCCCAAATTTAGAGCTATAAGATAGTAAAGATAATAATAAAATGAATTGATCTAATCAAGCAACAAAGAGGGGAAAAACGCATTTCGCTTCTCTAACCTGAAGAAGAGCAAGCCAAGTTAATGACAAAAAATAGAGGCAATCTTCTGCTATATTGTAAGTTTATAATGTCTTCGACTCTTGCCCTGCTTAATCCTGTGAATTTAAGTCCCTCCAAGAGATGAGAAACAAAGTCAGTTAGCACCAATTGACCAATTTATACACTGTCTTTCCTCTTTTTTTTACATGCATATTAATTTGATTACTATTTTTTACATGCAATAGGAGGCAATGGCAACAAACAGTCAGGTGATTACAATCACATCCATTGGAAACAACAAGAAATAAGCTTGGAAAACAATCGCTTGAAATGATATTGATTGATGACGAGGTTAGTGCTTAAGATATTATTTCTTCTTGGACCAATAACGCTTGAGAATAATTCTAATATCATATCATTATTTTACTTAGGGATCTAAAATTCAAGCTACCGTTCCAACAAGTTTGTTGGCAACAATGAAGGAAAAGTTTAGTGAAGGAAAAATTAGGAAGATTTCTAATTTCGCTGTGGAGCAAAACAATCCTATTAATCAAAAGGGGAAAATTAATCATGCATGGAAGATAATCTTAAGTTTAGCGACCAAAGTTTCTGAAATTGAGATTCCTACTCGGATCTCAGACAATGGTTTTATTTTCACTCGCTTTAATGATTTACAGGACTACCCTGAGGAGTTTGTTTTGGGTAAGAATATATCTTATTTCTATTCAAAATCTTAATACTATCATAAGATTCACACTTATGCTATTTTCCTTGAAATGTTAATAGATGTTATTGGCGAGGTTATTCTGCCTCTAGGAGATTTCGAGTTTGTATATGCACCCAATGCTAGGAAAATGGGTGTGACATTGGTTGATAATGAGTACGTTAATCAAAATATCATCATTTGATTAACATTTTTATTATAAGCAGATTATTTTAGTATTATACCAACATATAATTTTTTAATTTCTTAATATAATGACAGGGGAAGGAAATTGTGTTGCATATTGTGGGAGTCATATGCAGATGAGCTCAAGTTTTTTTGTTGACAGTAGAGGTGACAATGCTGATGATCCGATAATACTCATTCTACAATTCGTAGTGATATCAAAATATCGAGGTGAACTTTTTTGAGTTCTGATATGTATATCTAGATTGTTATATAGTTTTGAATGAATGTTATTGCAATAAATGTATATATAGATTGTATTATATTTTATGATTAATCTTATAGTCATTCATATAATATTTATAATTTTATACAGGAAATATTCGCGTTTCTACTATGAAGCATGCATCTAAACTTCACATCAATCCAACTGTTCGTGAACATATGGATTTTATGAGCAAGTATTGTACCTTTTACATAAATTACTTTTTATGATTTTCGACACATTATTTTATTTTGGGTTACACTTACATATGTACATATTATATCTAAATTTAAAGGCGTGGTGACAGAAGCTCATCCAATAGCCGGACGTTGACTACTATCACCAATGACACCAATGTTATTACCAGTGAATGGTTTAAAATTGAATAATGTAGAACAATTACTGAGTTGCTCAACTCTAATGAGGTATTTTGTTGATTGTTCAAAAAATCTATAAGTTTATACATTACTAAATATTTATAAATATGATGAGTAAGTTTATGTTTTAATCACCAGAGATATTTTTTCCCAAGTTGGTGACTATACCACGTTGTGTACCATGTTTGATGTAGACTCGGTTGGTAGGTGGTACTATGATGCTTGCAGCAATGCTAAATATAATAAGTGTTTTGATAAGGGTTTAAATAACTGCAAAAAAATGCGGTACACCCTATGCTAACAATGGCCCAATTCCCAGGTATTTGTTGATCTATTTTTTTAAAATTTATTATTATTTATATTTTAAATATTAAGATTTTGACTCATAATAGCATTTTTATCTTCTTAGATTCAAAATTAAGATTAACGTCACAGATGTGAATGAAGTTGCTACACATTTTGTGTTGTTTGATAGCACTGCTTCTCATTTGCTTAAGAAATCTGCTTTTGAAGTCCTTGCAGAAGTTTTAGAGGTGCGTAATTAGTTGATCTTATGACAATAATCATTATCCTATGTTTCCTAATTAAGATATTATTAATGTATGATGAACAGCCCGTTCAATTGCCCCCCTCTTTTGGGGCTTTGATTGGAAGGCAATGCCTGTTTAAAGTGGCAATCGATCAAAGAACCAAGGATACCTCCGATGAGAATCGAATCTTTACTGTGAAGAAATTAACCGAGGATGCCAATATCATCACTCAGTATATATCACTTACTAATTCTGATGTAAGTTCAAAACCACGTTACATTCTCAAATCATGAATTGTTATGGAATATATCTGTCATTTTTTCATATTTCAGGAGGTTGCTTCTAAGCTAAACTTAGATGATGAAAATATCTCCATTTTGAATGATAATGTTGGTGTAAGTCAATAAACATCTAATTATTTAATAATTTAATTATTAATTATTAAAGTTTTCATGTTATTTAACTTTGTTATTTTTGTTTTTCCTTATGTAGGATAAGCCCTTGGAATCAATGGGGGAAAGTTTTTCAACAACAGTTTATAATGACATTACTCCTTAGAAGTGTTCGCTAGACATTATTTCCATTGATGAGGAGGCACAACTATCCGTGACTAAGAGAATCAAGAAAATAAAACAAGAGAAATTGGACAAGTAGCTAGTAATGAAGGAATCTAACGCTTTTTATTTCAGACAATCAATTTAGTTTTTTCAAATAAGTATGATGTTGGGGTTAAATACTCCTAAACAATCTTTGGTATTTTTCCCAACGTGACATTATTGTGCGTAGAGTGATGTTGATGGTTAACAGATATTTTCTTTGGCATTTTGTTAATTCATTTAGTACTTTGGGATTTATTATTAATACTCTGATTAAAACTATCAAGTTTATTTTTTTTCATTTGGTACTTTGTGATTTATGATTAATAATAGGATAAAAACTATCAATACCTGAGATAACTAGGCAAAGCCATCTGATTCTGGATATAGGAGCAGCTGTAGCAACGAAAATTTATGTGAATACCAATTATACATGAAGTGAAGGGGACATGGAAGTACTTAGCAAATACAATTTCAGATTCTAAAGTGGCAAGAAACAGGGTGAATGATGAATAAAATCACCAATTTACTGGATTTTCTTTTCAATTTATGAATGATGAACAAAATTCCAATGGGTATTTGACAAACAACAAAAGATCTGATTTTTGCATAGTGAAAACTCAATCAGTGAATTACCTAATAACCACAACTGTTGTAACTTAATTAACTCAACTTGGTCTTTGGCCAATTTACTTGGTGTTAACTACATAAATTTATTTATTTATATTTTTGGTTATTCAGAATCCACAAAAGTCATATGGCAAGAAAATTAAATCTGCAGAATGTTCATGCAACTATCCACACATACACACACACAGAGGATTTTCTGTTAAGAACTAACTTGAGGAGTGAACAAAAAAGGGGACTGATAAGCCCTGGGGTTATATGGAGGGGCATGAACCATTGATCCTGAAAAGGGTGCATAGTAGTTGCTAAACTGAGCACCACATTCCTCCATGAACACTTCATCGACAAATTCATTCTTGGCTCCATAAGAGCCAGATCAAGAGTTTGTGACATAATAATCTTAAGGGGTACATGTCTGCCTCCATGTCTGGCTGTTAGACGTGGATCTACATTCCAAAGTGTAATGGAATTGCATCATTTTAAGAATATATCAAGAATATAGATTAACAGAAATGGCAGCTGATTAAAAATCATACTATCTCTGCGCACGGTATTTCCGCCTACTATAGCGGCATCACTTCTACCCCGTAAATTAAGAACACGAGTTCTTGATTTACTGCTGCTTATTCAGGATGCATGTCCACTACTGGCAGCAATCTTTCCTATCAGAACTAAAAACACAGAAAAGTCCATCAGTAACTGGTGTATCACAACCATTGTAGGGTCATTGCATACTTGAGAAAAGAGAATGGAAATTGAGAAGCAGCTCTATAGAGCAAAGGAGCATTGACAAGAAGGCAGGGTTTCAAAGCTTCCTACAAACACATAATCTAACAGGTTAAAGAAAAGACGAATTCAGACTGATTCCAATAATAGCTTAATTAATAAGCTTTAATATTATTTCTCCAAAAGAAAGTGGAATGACGAGCACATAACATGCTTGCCTTAAACAATTAAGAGTATATGGAACGGAGAGAGTATACCTCATAGCCATATTGTGTTCGTTTGATTTCACATCTGAAATTTCTTATATAAATGCACATTCAGATTTTTTTGAGGCATCTCTTTTGACATAATCCACATATAATATTAAAGCAGAAGAAATTCCAAGCTCCACAGCTCGCCACGTGTCAATCTCTTATTCGCCGATATTTTGCATTTTGGTCCTTAAATTTAATCTATTTTCGCCAATAAATCAGCTTTTTGGTCCATAAATAACAATTAATTGTGTTTTAGTCCTTTTAATTCATTTGTGTTTTAGTCCTTTGAAAATTAAATTCCCCAATGAGTTTATTTAAATGAAATAAATCCAATAAGTTTATTTAAATTTTTTATATCAAAATTATCGTCTCACTTTTTTATTGTTGTATAAAAAAAACCTAACATATTGTTTTCGTTTATTTTAATTAAATTAATTATTAATTAAACTTATACATTAAAATAAATCCAATAAGTTTATTTAAATGAAATAATTCACAAATAAGTTATTTAAATGTTTTATATCAATATTATCGTCTCACTTTTTTTATTGTTGTATATAAACCTAACATATTGTTTTCGTTTATTTAAATAAAATTAATTATTAATTAAACTTATACATTAAAATAAATCCAATACGTTTTTTTTTTAAATAATTAGCCTTAAATTTCAACAATTAATAAGATTCATTTAGTCTTTTAAAAAAGATTAATTAGCCTTAAATTTCGGCAATAAATCAAGTATATATATAGTATGGTTTACTCATTGAATTATTTTCATATATTTTCCTTATATTTTTTTTAATCCTTGTATAACTCAAGTATATATATAGTATGTTTTCTTTATAAAAAATAATTGAGTATATGAAAATAAATTGGCTGAACATGACAAAAATATCTTGTATAAACTAAGAAAAGTATTGTAAAATAATTTGAAATTAGAATTCAATTATTAATATTATCAAATTAGATTAGATTTAATTCAAATCTTACATATTTATCAAATGAGTTATATTTCCTTAAAAAACGTTTACATTTTCAATTGTTTGACTAAGTCCATGAAATTCAGTTTTTTTTTTTTGAAAGAATTCCATGAAATTCAGTTAGTGGAGTATTAAAATTACAGGAATTGATTTTTTAAAATTTTGAGCAACAGTGCTATGGCAAGTTAAATTCGGGTATCATAAACTGATCTAATCTTAAAATTTAAAAAGTTTTTTAATAAGGCAAATTTCTAAATGCCATCAAATTACTCATGCAAATCTTCAATGTTTATCCTAATTTAAATATAGTTAAATGTTTTGAATTTCAAAATTATCCTAATTTAAACACATTAATACATTTTGAAGATGTCAATTCAAATTCAAATTTAAATTGATTGTCGTTTTCATGGTTGGTTCATCTTGATCTTATAAAGGCGTAACTTTCAGTAATTTTCAATCATATTTCCATTTGAGTGAGGATTCAGAATAGGATAAAGTCATTTGAAATACAGGTATAGAAAGAAAAATGAGTGATTATATTATATGTTTGTCATAAAGTCATAACCAATAATGCTTGCTATGCTCATCAACTCAAAAGAAGATACATGGCAAGTATTACTGTTTCTAATGGTGTCTTTTGCTTCTTTTTCAGTAAAGCCCATGCTGTTTTAGCAATATTTTATCTCATTACTTTACTTCAAATTCAACACAATTATATCCCTTGATCTCTTTATTTTTCGTTGCTCATCCATAAAGAAAATATACTTTTGATCTAAACCTTTTATTTTTTAGTAACTGGATGACATCAGTTGCTTCATCTCTTTCATAGAGGTTTTGTGAAGAAGATAAAGAATGATATTAAAATGTTTGGATGCTCTAAGGTTTGATGAGAGTGGTTACTATGACTTACAGAGATAATATTTTAGTTTTGGATTGGACAAATTCACAATGGCTTTGGTAATTCTGGTTTTGGCCTTGGTTTTCTGGTTTTGGCCTATTCTGGTAGTGTTTGGCCGGCCAATTGGGATCATGGCCGAAGCACATGGATCATTCGGCATAGCTGGAGTTTTTTTGGGAGCAGGGCACGACTCGTGCTACATGGGATGAGTCGTCCCCACCTTGGCACGACCTGGACGACAATGTCATGACCCTAGCTATCTGGCGCGGTTGAGGATTTCTCAAAGTTACAAGGCACGACTCGTGCCCCACAGGACGAGTCGTCCATCATGGTAATTGTGGCTCGGCCGGTGCTTGGCTGGTATAAGGCGTTCAGGCTTGGCCGATATTGGATGGGCTTGGGCTTGGCTTTGGCCGCCTTGACCTTATTCGGCTTTAATTATTAGGCCTTATGACAAGAAGGTTGTAGCCTGGTGGTAGGCACTCCTCACTTGAGAACAAATGTCCCGAGTTCGAGTCACCAATGGGGGAATATGGGAACATATGTTGATCCTCTTTAGATTAGGAAAAAAAATATTAGGCTTTATTATTTTTAATGAAATAAAATCCCCATACCAGCCTTCCTGGTTCTTCAAAAAAAAAAAAAACGAAAAAAACCCTAACGTTGATAGGAATCAAGATATTGATAGGAAAGAGAAGAGTTAGAAAAATTAGGATTGTAATTCTTGCTAAAAGATAAAATATTTATATATCATAAATCACTATATACATATCCATTTAAAACATTCAATACCTAATAAGCGTATTAAATAAAATAATTATTCGTTGATTATTTTATATTTTTTGCGTAAATATAACTTGGTTAAAAAAATATTCAACCGTGAGTTTATTTTGAATAGGTCGCTGAAAAAGAATTCGGCAAAATAATCCTCCGTTATTGCTCGCTCTCATCTTCTTTCTTCTTCTTGACCTATTTGATCTCTTAATTGTTTTTTTTTTTTTTTGATTTCAGGGACAATGTTTTACTATGATGTAAGCTATTTTAGCTAAAGATATTCCTATTTATCATTTTTATTTTTAGTGAATTTATGGAATCACAAAATTTGATATCTCTGAATTATTTAACAAAGAATAGATATCATGTTAAATGTTTACATAATATTATGCTTAGTGCCTAATCTTTGAATATTCTACTGTTTAATTAAAGATGTTTTGACTAATCTTTCCTAATCAGAAAATGACCCACAAGAAAAATTATAACATTTTGCTTAATGGCTAAAGCCTAACTATGCCCGTCGAATTTCGACGGGTTACTCACTAGTGTTTATATAGAGGTGTAAATTCATATAGGGCAAATTGCAATTTAGGGCCCAAAGTCGATGGGGTGTTTTCCAAACGGGGCCCTATATTTTTTTGTCAAATCAGAGCTCAATATCTAAAATTTTTGTCAATTAAGGAATTTTTGACGAAATTCGTTAAAAACACAGTTAAGTAGCACATGCCACGCACATGAATAACAGATTTGGTTAAATTGAATTGGCACTAACTTTTAAGGGGTTAAATGACATATTTTTATAAATAAGGGATCATAGAACAAAATAAACATTTTATTTTATTGAATTTCTTTTTAATTCTTATGTTATCATAATTTATTAAAAAATTATCCAAATTCAAATATTTAGTTTTTTTAACAAAAAATAATTAGTAAATTTAAAATATTGAAAAAAATAAAGATAGTAGTTAATATGATTTAAAATAATTTAAGATATTAACTATTATCCTTTTTTCTAATAATTTAAATTACTAATTATTTTGCTTCAAAAAAATTACTAATTTTTTAGATTGAATAATTTATAAAATATATAAATAAAAATAGATTAAATAAAATAAATATTTACAAAAAATATGCTTACCCAGTTTATATTTTTTACTTAATCATGTTTTTTTAACCCAATTCCCATATTTAAATAAAATATATTAAATAAATAATATGAATAAAATGTAAAAATACAAATATTTTTACCCAATTCCCATATCCCTTCTTTCTTCATCTTCCTCAGCCACCCCTTTTAGCAACAACCCCCACCTGCCATAACCACCACCACCACATCCTCACCCAACCACCAATATCCACCACCAATACAACCACCAGCACACCCACCATCAATCTCTCAAACAAACACCATAGATTCAATCAACAAATACAATAAAATTAAATATAAAATATACAATTATGTTCAAATATCATGGTGACAAAAAAAACCCTAGCAAAATCAAGAAATCCAATTTCAATCTTCATTCAAAATCAAACAAAAATCGACCACTGGATCACCCATCTTCATAAAAAAAATCAATCTTTCACCACAAACACTCCATCACCCATCTTTTTCAACAAAATCAAACAAGAATCTAGAAAGGGGAGAAGATAGTAAACAAATCAAGAGAACACCGAATTGAAGAAAAACGTAACCAGATCAGGAACGCTGACGGGGATTTGGAACTGGATTTAAAACTGACATAAAGGATTTTGGATTGTGGGAACGAGTGATTTCCTAGAGGTCGTGCGGATGTTGTTGCAGCTTGAGGTTATGCTTCAGAGAAGAACGTCTGAGGTGATGTTGTGCAATTTTTCATCGGAGAATGAGGCGGCGATGTGTGACGGTCTGTGATGGGCAAGGAGGGGAAGAAAAGAAGGGGTTTAGAGTGAGATGGGGCCGACCAAATTTATGTGTTTGGAGACATCGTCAGAGAGCGTGGGATGGATGTCGAAAGAGCGGTCTGAGGTGAGGAAGGGAGAGAGATGGGGAGAGCGATAGGGATTAACATTGACAGGGGAGGGGAGGTGGGGTTTTATTTGGGGGTTAGTTTTATTGTTTCACCCCCACTTTTAAATTATTTCACTTAGCCCCTTAAATTTAAATATCAATGCAAACTAATCAAATCAATTAATCACGTGAGTGGCACATGCTACTTAATTGTGTTTTTAACGAATTTCGTCAAAAAGCCCTTAATTGATGAAAATTTTAGATATTGAGCCCTGATTTGACAAAAAAATATGAGGCCCCGTTTGGAGAACACCCCCTCGAGTTCAGGCCCTAAATTACAATTTGCCCATTCATATAAGATATATTATACCGTGGTAAGATAATAATTTTTAATTTTGAGTTTGCCTTAGATATAGTTAATTTTAATTTTTTTTTTAAATACAAGTATGTGAAACATCATTCTTAAATTAATGTGTGATGAGATTTAAAAAAAAAAAACTAAGAGAAGTATTGTTAAAAAATTAAATTAAATTAAAGGTAGTATATCATTAATATTCACTTTTTAAAAAATGTTCTCAAGTTTATAATGAGAAGTGGATTTTTTTGGTAAGTCTCTCACCTAAAAAGAAAAAAGAAAGGAATATAAAAAATTTAGTAGTAACATATTCATATCAAAGATCATTTTAATTTAAAGTCTTGGCCAACATTTTTTTCCGATTTTACACCATGGTGATTCAGAACATTTTGGACAACCACCCTTGGAGGATTGGTTTCCACACGAAGCTCTTCCTCCACACGAGGAGTCTCGACATTGTTCCCAAAATTGGTTTCCATATTCGATTCTGTAATAACCCGGATTTTGGTTTCTTTTTTTTTTCTTTTCTGTTATTAATTAAATTTTCACATCAAATAATAAGTTGTATTTCTTTCCTAGTTGGACAAGGATTATTGGGCTTAGTTACTAAACTTGGGTTACCTTTTATGGGTTGGACACTATTGCCTTGTGGGTTTAGGATTTAGGAAGCCCAATTAAATAAATTGCATTAACCCTTTAGCCTTTTGATTTTCTTAAACTGATGAAAATCCTCTTGGGTTATTTTAAGCGGCAGAAGAGAGTTAGAAATAGAAACAGCCGCATAAGAAATTGAGGGAACCGCAAAGAGAGAGAAAGCGATTAGAGAGGGAGAAGCGGACAAGGGAATTTCCGTGAAGAGAGAAAGAGAGGTCGAACTTGTAGAGGAGGAAGAAGACTCCATTGTTGGGTGAACAAGACTCAATCCAAGGTAAGAATTAATCCTCTTTTGTTATGATTCTTGAAACCTAGCAAACCCTAGAACCATTTGAATTGAAGCTAGGGTTTGATAAATCACAAGGATGAATATTGGGATTTAATCTAAGTTATTGAGTTTGGGATATAACATCAACTAAGAGCCTAACATTGATGAGTCACGGTTAAGAGTTTGGGCATGTAAATTGAATAAGTTTTGCCTAATATTGCATGCTAGGGTTACAAAAAAAGATGAGAGTTGGTGTGTCTTGGTAGGTATGCCGTGAGTGTTGTGGGTAGAATGTGTGTGTTTTGTGTGCGGCAGGTGTGTGCGTGTTTCTGTGTGTGTTTACAGAGGGTTGTGTGTGTGTGCAGTGTGTGTTTTTGGGCTATGGTGGTGTGTGTGCGTAGCTGTGAAGAGGGTGTACAGAGGGTGTGCAAGTGTGTATGAAACAGTGTGTGTGTGTGTCTGCGTGTGTCTGCATGCGTGTGCAGTATGTGTTTTGTGGGTTGTGGTGGTGTGTGTGCGTGTGCTGAAGAGTGTGAGGGTGTGGATGTGTGTGGGTGTAGGGTATTGTTAGGGTTTAATGTGTGTTAGTGTGTTAGTGTGTGCTGTAAAAAGGTGTAATTAGTGTGTGTAAATGTGTTTTTGATTAAAGTAAAGGGAATAAAAATGTTAGAAACCTAAGGATAGTTTGGGTAAACCCTAGGGGTGTTTTGGTATTTATGTGAAGGGTATTTTGGTAAACTCTAGAAGTGGAAAGCAACTTGAGACGGAGTTAAATAGAATTAACTCATAAGTTAGTGAAGTAAAATAAAGTTAAGTTGGGACGGAGTATTAAGTAGTTAATTCGTACTTAACGGATATTATTTATTTGTGTAGATCCGATCGGAGTTAGCAATTGTTCGAGTACAAACAATCGAGGTAAGGGATTATACAACATTTAAGTAATTGATTTCCGCTCCATTTCATTTTTAGGCTTCCGCATATTTCTTGGCGATGTACGTTTCTTTGATACGTAAAAGCTGACCTCGCGTCAGTATTTGTTTTGACTCCCTCGTTTACCGTTATTTGCTAATCTTTTGCTATTCGTTTGCTTAAATCGTTCTTTGGTTTCGAAAATACGGAAATTTTATTGTCTTTGTGAAAGTTCATATTTTTGTATACAATAAGTTTTGATATGATATAATTTTGTTCCATTAATGATCACTAAGTTAGACAACCTGCTTCGGCGGGGTATATTTAATATTTGGCCTTCGGGCAATCTTAGTACACCGCTTCAAATTAGTGGTGGGGTGTTCCGGATACACTGTTTAGGACTCTGCGGAGTCAACCTTTGTGCCCTTTGTGGGATTTCGAACCCTTTGTGGGTATTAGTGCTCTTTGTGGGCTTTTGTTCCCTTTGTGGGATTTTGGTTTGATAAGGTCAGTGGACCACTTATGTGATCATGATGTCTGTGAGTGATTTGATTATCTACGGCTGGTATGGGACAGTTGTAGATAATTAGATTACTCGAGTTAGCTTTGTTCAGCTTATCAGTCCTTTGAAATTCCTAAAAATCTGTGAGTGGGTTAGTTAGTTAGTTAGTTAGTTAAGGCTGGTATGGGACAGTCTTAATTAAGTAAACCATTCGAGTCAATTTGAATCGATTTCATCATCATTTGAAACTCCAAAATATTTGTCAACTCAGTATGTGAAACCGTTGAGATTTTTAAAGACATTTGGTTTGAGAATTGATAAATAACTATTTCGAATTTGTGTTCTGTTATGTCTTCGTTTGTTACTTGAAATTTGTATTGTTGATATTCCTTCAGGTCAACTCCTCCTTAGTAACCGGAGGGGTTGTATATGAACTTACTGGGCATTGTTCGCTCACCCTTTCATCTTCTTTTCTTCCAGATTTCATATAGGAAGAATGTGAAACGGTTCGGGAGCACTTCATAAGGAGTTCAAGGATCGTTTAGTTTATTTCATTTTAGTCTCTTTAGTTAGTTATTGCAGTTATTTGGGAGTTGTAAGACTTTAAAAGATTTTGTTGAGCTAGAGGATTGTACTAGCCGTTGAAATTGTTACCGTTTTCAGCATTTAAGTTATTTCAAATTGTGGTTAGTTTTTAAATTATGGTTTTAATAGCCGTTGGAGGTTATTCTATTATCAATTAAGTATTATGATTGTTGTGGAAATTCGAGGTCGTTACATTTGGTATCAGAGCTTTGGCTTTAGATCTTTGGGAGTTTAGGATTTGTGAGAATAAGCTCTATCTGAGTCTTAGGTTTGATCTTAGTGTCATTCTGGGAGTGTTAGTGTAGATTGTTATGATAAAATTAGTTGCTTTACCAAATTATGAAAGTTTATAACGTTTATTTCTTAGTGTATCAAAATCTTATCTATTTGGATTTATGACCATTTCCCTTTTGCCATTTTAGGTTAATGGTGAAAAGAAGAGTGAGTACAAGGATTCAAAACCGGAGAGGTCGACAACAGAATCAGACTAATGATGTGAGGGAAGAGGATCATGTTGAGAATGATAACCATGAGGTTTCAGCTGAGAATAGTTCTAATCATAGGGTCGAGAATACCCAAAATGCTCAGGATGGGAATCAAGCTAATGGAACCAATGGTCAGGGGGTGCAGCAACCAGTAGCCCCGGTGGCAGAATTAGTTCCCTTGTTGCAAACACTTACAGGATTAATCCAACAACGGCGGAGTTCAAGAAGAATGTGTTGGTGGTGTCCCACCTAGGCAGAGTAGTGATTTAGCAGAATTTAAAAAGCATACTAGCGCAACCTTTTGTGGTATTGGGGGACCTATAGCAGCGGAGGATTGGGTGCAAGAAATGGAAAAGACATTTGAGGGGATGCGCTGTCGTGAGAGTATTAAAGTGTCGTGTGCCACCTTCATGTTGAAAGAGGGGGCCTATGATTGGTGGCTTATGGAGAAGCGCAAGCATCAGAATGATGAATTTTTGTTTACTTGGGAAGACTTCAAGGTGGCCTTTTATGAAAAGTATTTTCCTAGGAGTGAGCAAATTCAGAGAGAGAATGACTTTATTAAGCTAGTTCAGAAGGACAAGACGGTGTCTGAGTATGAGGCGGAGTTTGCACGTCTTGCCAAGTTTGCCCCTACTTACGTGGCAACCGAAGAAAATTGCGTGCATAGGTTTGAAGAGGGGTTAAAGCCTGCGATCAAGAGGGGAGTGGTACCATTTGAGCTTCAGACATATAAGGACGTGGTGAACAAGGCGTTGCTAGTGGAAAGAGGTCTTATCGAAGTGCAGGCAGATTGGAATGACAAGCATAAAAAGAGAGATAGACAAACAAGTTTTCAGGATAATAAGGATTCAGGAAGTCAGGCAAAGAAACAGGTGACACCACGTACTGATGGTGCCAAGTGTAGTGAGTGTGGGGGTAATCATGAAACCCAACGTTGTTATAGAATCTTAAAGGCGTGTTTCAACTGTGGGAAAACCGGGCATATGATTAAGGATTGCCCTGAACCACTTAAAGAGAGGTTCACAAAGGATCGTGATAACAAGGACAAGGGTAAGGACAACAAGGACGATTCAAATTCAAAGCGTACAGGAAGAGTCTATACTATGAAAGCTAGAGATGATGAGGATGCAAAGTGGACAGTGGCAGGTACGTTAAAGTTTAGAGGACTAAACTTCTTTTAAGGGGGTAAGAATGTAATAACCCGGATTTTGGTTTCTTTTTATTTTCTTTTCTGTTATTAATTAAATTTTCTCCTCAAATAATAAGTTGTATTTCTTTCCTAGTTGGACAAGGATTATTGGGCTTAGTTACTAAACTTGGGTTACCTTTTATGGGTTAGACACTATTGCCTTGTGGGTTTAGGATTTAGGAAGCCCAATTAAATAAATTGCATTAACCCTTTAGCCTTTTGATTTTCTTAAACTGATGAAAAGCCTCTTGGGTTATTTTAAGCAGCAGAAGAGAGTTAGAAATAGAAACAGCCGCATAAGAAATTGAGGGAACCGCAAAGAGAGAGAAAGCGATTAGAGAGGGAGGAGCGGACAAGGGAATTTCTGTGAAGAGAGAAAGAGAGGCCGAGACTTGGAGAGGAGGAAGAAGACTCCATTGTTGGGTGAACAAGACTCAATCCAAGGTAAGAATTAATCCTCTTTTGTTATGATTCTTGAAACCTAGCAAACCCTATAGCCATTTGAATTGAAGCTAGGGTTTGATAAATCACAAGGATGAATATTGGGATTTAATCTAAGTTATTGAGTTTGGGATATAACATCAACTAAGAGCCTAACATTGATGAATCACGGTTAAGAGTTTGGGCATGTAAATTGAATAAGTTTTGCCTAATATTGCATGCTAGGGTTACAAAAAAAGATGAGAGTTGGTGTGTCTTGGTAGGTATGCCGTGGGTGTTGTGGGTAGTGTGTGTGTGTTTTGTGTGCGGCAGGTGTGTGTTGTGTGTGCGTGTGTTTGTGTGTGTTTACAGAGGGTTGTGTGTGTGTGCAGTGTGTGTTTTTGGGTTGTGGTGGTGTGTGTGCGTGGCTGTGAAGAGGGTGTACAGAGGGTGTGCAAGTGTGTGTGAAATAGTGTGTGTGTGTGTGTGTGTGTCTGCGTGTGTCTGTGTGTGTGTGAAGTATGTGTTTTGTGGGTTGTGGGGGTGTGTGTGCGTGTGCTGAAGAGTGTGAGGGTGTGGATGTGTGTGGGTGTAGGGTATTGTTAGGGTTTAATGTGTGTTAGTGTGTTAGTGTGTGCTGTAAAAAGGTGTAATTAGTGTGTGTAAATGTGTTTTTGATTAAAGTAAAGGGAATAAAAATGTTAGAAACCTAAGGGTAGTTTGGGTAAACCCTAGGGGTGTTTTGGTATTTATGTGAAGGGTATTTTGGTAAACTCTAGAAGTGGAAAGCAACTTGAGACGGAGTTAAATAGAATTAACTCATAAGTTAGTGAAGTAAAATAAAGTTAAGTTGGGACGGAGTATTAAGTAGTTAATCCGTACTTAACGGATATTATTTATTTGTGTAGATTCGATCGTAGTTAGCAATTGTTCGAGTACAAACAATCGAGGTAAGGGATTATACATCATTTAAGTTATTGATTTCCACTCCGTTTCATTTTTAGGCTTCCGCATATTTCTTGGCGATGTACGTTTCTTTGATACGTAAAAGCTGACCTCGCGTCAGTATTTGTTTTGACTCCCTCGTTTACCGTTATTTGCTAATCTTTTGCTATTCGTTTGCTTAAATCGTTCTTTGGTTTCGAAAATACGGAAATTTTATTGTCTTTGTGAAAGTTCGTATTTTTGTATACAATAAGTTTTGATAGGATATATTTTTGTTCCATTAATGATCACTAAGTTAGACAACCTGCTTCGGCGGGGTATATTTAATATTTGGCCTTCAGGCAAACTTAGTACACCGCTTCAAATTAGTGGTGGGGTGTTCCGGATACACTGTTTAGGACTCTGCGGAGTCAACCTTTGTGCCCTTTGTGGGATTTCGAACCCTTTGTGGGTATTAGTGCTCTTTGTGGGCTTTTGTTCCCTTTGTGGGATTTTGGTTTGATAAGGTCAGTGGACCACTTATGTGATCATGATGTCTGTGAGTGATTTGATTATCTACGACTGGTATGGGACAGTTGTAGATAATTAGATTACTCGAGTTAGCTTTGTTCAGCTTATCAGTCCTTTGAAATTCCTAAAAATCTGTGAGTGGGTTAGTTAGTTAAGGCTGATATGGGACATTCTTAATTAAGTAAACCATTCGAGTCAATTTGAATCGATTTCGTCATCATTTGAAACTCCAAAATATTTTTCAACTCAGTTTGTGAAACCGTTGAGATTTTGAAAGACATTTGGTTTGAGAATTGATAAATAACTATTTCGAATTTGTGTTCTGTTATGTCTTCGTTTGTTACTTGAAATTTGTATTGTTGATATTCCTTCAGGTCAACTCCTCCTTAGTAACCGGAGGGGTTGTATATGAACTTACTGGGCATTGTTCGCTCACCCTTTCATCTTCTTTTCTTCCAGATTTCATATAGGAAGAATGTGAAACGGTTCGGGAGCACTTCATAAGGAGTTCAAGAATCGTTTAGTTTATTTCATTTTAGCCTCTTTAGTTAGTTATTGCAGTTATTTGAGAGTTGTAAGACTTTAAAAGATTTTGTTGAGCTAGTGGATTGTACTAGCCGTTGAAATTGTTACCGTTTTCAGCATTTAAGTTAATTCAAATTGTGGTTAGTTTTTAAAATATGGTTTTAGTAGCCATTGGAGGTTATTCTATTATCAATTAAGTATTATGATTGTTGTGGAAATTCGGGGTCGTTACAGTTGGTATCAGAGCTTTGGCTTTAGATCTTTGGGAGTTTAGGATTTGTGAGAATAAGCTCTATCTGAGTCTTAGGTTTGATCTTAGTGTCATTCTGGGAGTGTTAGTGTAGATTGTTATGATAAAATTAGTTGCTTTACCAAATTATGAAAGTTTATAACGTTTATTTCTTAGTGTATCAAAATCTTATCTATTTGGATTTATGACCATTTCCCTTTTGCCATTTTAGGTTAATGGCGAAAAGAAGAGTGAGTACAAGGATTCAAAACCGGAGAGGTCGACAACAGAATCAGACTAATGATGTGAGGGAAGAGGATCATGTTGAGAATGATAACCATGAGGTTTCAGCTGAGAATAGTTCTAATCATAGGGTCGAGAATACCCAAAATGCTCAGGATGGGAATCAAGCTAATGGGACCAATGGTCAGGGGGTGCAGCAACCAGTAGCTCCGGTGGCAGAATTAGTTCCCTTGTTGCAAGCACTTACAGGATTAATCCAGCAACAGCAGGTTCAGCAGCAACAGGTTGGTGGTGTCCCACCTAGGCAGAGTAGTGATTTAGCAGAATTTAAAAAGCATACTAGCGCAACCTTTAGTGGTATTGGGGGACCTATAGCAGCGGAGGATTGGGTGCAAGAAATGGAAAAGACATTTGAGGGGATGCGCTGTCGTGGGAGTATTAAAGTGTCGTGTGCCACCTTCATGTTGAAAGAGGGGGCCTATGATTGGTGGCTTATGGAGAAGCGCAAGCATCAGAATGACGAATTTTTGTTTACTTGGGAAGACTTCAAGGTGGCCTTTTATGAAAAGTATTTTCCTAGGAGTGAGCAAATTCAGAGAGAGAATGACTTTATTAAGCTAGTTCAGAAGGACAAGACGTGTCTGAGTATGAGGCGGAGTTTGCACGTCTTGCCAAGTTTGCCCCTACTTACGTGGCAACCAAAGAAAATCGCGTGCGTAGGTTTGAAGAGAGGTTAAAGCCTGTGATCAAGAGGGGAGCGGTACCATTTGAGCTTAAGACATATAAGGACGTGGTGAACAAGGCGTTGCTAGTGGAAAGAGGTCTTATCGAAGTGCAGGCAGATTGGAATGACATGCATAAAAAGAGAGATAGACAAACAAGTTTTCAGGATAATAAGGATTCAGGAAGTCAGGCAAAGAAACAGGTGACACCACGTACTGATGGTGCCAAGTGTAGTGAGTGTGGGGGTAATCATGAAACCCAACGTTGTTATAGAATCTTAAAGGCGTGTTTCAACTGTGGGAAGATCGGGCATATGATTAAGGATTGCCCTGAACCACTTAAAGAGAGGTTCACAAAGGATCGTAATAACAAGGACAAGGGGAAGGACAACAAGGACGATTCAAATTCAAAGCGTACAGGAAGAGTCTATACTATGAAAGCTAGAGATGATGAGGATGCAAAGTGGACAGTGGCAGGTACGTTAAAGTTTAGAGGACTAAACTTCTTTTAAGGGGGTGAGAATGTAATAACCCGGATTTTGGTTTCTTTTTTTTTTCTTTTCTGTTATTAATTAAATTTTCTCCTCAAATAATAATTTGTATTTATTTCCTAGTTGGACAAGGATTATTGGGCTTAGTTACTAAACTTGGGTTACCTTTTATGGGTTGGACACTATTGCCTTTTGGGTTTAGGATTTAGGAAGCCCAATTAAATAAATTGCATTAACCCTTTAGCCTTTTGATTTTCTTAAACTGATGAAAAACTTCTTGGGTTATTTTAAGCGGCAGAAGAGAGTTAGAAATAGAAACAGCCGCATAAGAAATTGAGGGAACCGCAAAGAGAGAGAAAGCGATTAGAGAGGGAGGAGCGGACAAGGGAATTTCCGTGAAGAGAGAAAGAGAGGCCGAGACTTGGAGAGGAGGAAGAAGACTCCATTGTTGGGTGAACAAGACTCAATCCAAGGTAAGAATTAATCCTCTTTTGTTATGATTCTTGAAACCTAGGAAACCCTAGAACCATTTGAATTGAAGCTAGGGTTTGATAAATCACAAGGATGAATATTGAGATTTAATCTAAGTTATTGAGTTTGGGATATAACATCAACTAAGAGCCTAACATTGATGAATCACGGTTAAGAGTTTGGGCATGTAAATGGAATAAGTTTTGCCTAATATTGCATGTTAGGGTTACAAAAAAAAGATGAGAGTTTGTGTGTCTTGGTAGGTATGCCGTGGGTGTTGTGGGTAGTGTGTGTGTGTTTTGTGTGCGACAGGTGTGTGTTGTGTGTGCGTGTGTCTGTGTGTATTTACAGAGGGTTGTGTGTGTGTGCAGTGTGTGTTTTTGGGCTGTGGTGGTGTATGTGCATGGCTGTGAAGAGGGTGTACAAAGGGTGTGCAAGTGTGTGTGAAATAGTGTGTGTGTGTGTATGTGTCTGCGTGTGTCTGTATGTGTGTGCAGTATGTGTTTTGTGGGTTGTGGTGGTGTGTGTGCGTGTGCTGAAGAGTGTGAGGGTGTGGATGTGTGTGGGTGTAGGGTATTGTTAGGGTTTAATGTGTGTTAGTGTGTTAGTGTGTGCTGTAAAAAGGTGTAATTAGTGTATGTAAATGTGTTTTTGATTAAAGTAAAGGAAATAAAAATGTTAGAAACCTAAGGGTAGTTTGGGTAAACCCTAGGGGTGTTTTGGTATTTATGTGAAGGGTATTTTGGTAAACTCTAGAAGTGGAAAGCAACTTGAGACGGAGTTAAATAGAATTAACTCATAAGTTAGTGAAGTAAAATAAAGTTAAGTTGGGACGGAGTATTAAGTAGTTAATCTGTACTTAACGGATATTATTTATTTGTGTAGATCCGATCGGAGTTAGCAATTGTTCGAGTACAAACAATCGAGGTAAGGGATTATACATCATTTAAGTAATTGATTTTTGCTCCGTTTCATTTTTAGGCTTCTGCATATTTCTTGGCGATGTACGTTTCTTTGATACGTAAAAGCTGACCTCGCGTCAGTATTTGTTTTGACTCCCTCGTTTACCGTTATTTGCTAATCTTTTGCTATTCGTTTGCTTAAATCGTTCTTTGATTTCGAAAATACGGAAATTTTATTGTCTTTGTGAAAGTTCGTATTTTTGTATACAATAAGTTTTGATATGATATAATTTTGTTCCATTAATGATCATTAAGTTAGACAACCTGCTTCGGCGGGGTATATTTAATATTTGGCCTTCGGGCAAACTTAGTACACCGCTTCAAATTAGTGGTGGGGTGTTCCGGATACACTGTTTAGGACTCTGCGGAGTCAACCTTTGTGCCCTTTGTGGGATTTCGAACCCTTTGTGGGTATTAGTGCTCTTTGTGGGCTTTTGTTCCCTTTGTGGGATTTTGATTTGATAAGGTCAGTGGACCACTTATGTGATCATGATGTCTGTGAGTGATTTGATTATCTACGGCTCGTATGGGACAGTTGTAGATAATTAGATTACTCGAGTTAGCTTTGTTCAGCTTATCAGTTCTTTGAAATTCCTAAAAATCTGTGAGTGGGTTAGTTAGTTAAGGCTGGTATGGGACAGTCTTAATTAAGTAAACCATTCGAGTCAATTTGAATCGATTTCGTCATCATTTGGAACTCCAAAATATTTGTCAACTCAGTTTGTGAAACCGTTGAGATTTTGAAAGACATTTGGTTTGAGAATTGATTAATAACTATTTCGAATTTGTGTTCTGTTATGTTTTCGTTTGTTACTTGAAATTTGTATTGTTGATATTCCTTCAGGTCAACTCCTCCTTAGTAACCGGAGGGGTTGTATATGAACTTACTGGGCATTGTTCGCTCACCCTTTCATCTTCTTTTCTTCCAGATTTCATATAGGAAGAATGTGAAACGGTTCGGGAGCACTTCATAAGGAGTTCAAGGATCGTTTAGTTTATTTCATTTTAGTCTCTTTAGTTAGTTATTGCAGTTATTTGAGAGTTGTAAGACTTTAAAAGATTTTGTTGAGCTAGTGGATTGTACTAGCCGTTGAAATTGTTACCGTTTTCAGCATTTAAGTTATTTCAAATTGTGGTAGTTTTTAAATTATGGTTTTAGTAGCCGTTGGAGGTTATTCTATTATCAATTAAGTATTATGATTGTTGTGGAAATTCGGGATCGTTATAGATTCAGTAGCCATTGCTGAAACGAAGCACAAGTAATCAGTTTCTGTTTTTTCCGTATTGAATCTGTTTTTCCTTCTTATGAAGGAAACCTCGTAAATTGTCTTAAGATTGTTAGAATAATTACAAAATAATAAAGAAAGAAAACAGATTACAAAATATGAAAAACAGAAACAGAAAATGAACCAAACAGATGATGATCGAGTCGTGTGTAATCACACTCTCCTTAACACAATTTACGCCCCCTCACCGAGTTGTGCTTGAGTTCAGATTGGACGCTTGTCTCCCAGGATTAAACGGATCGAACCGGACAGTAGCCGCACAAAATACCTCTGGCGAACTGAATGTATGCTTGGACAGTATCACCACGCAATGCAAATGCAAGAGGCCAACGGAAGAGGTTTTATCAATATGCAACAAAGGGAGAAAGTGAGAGGAACTGCAGGAATTTCGTGTGTCTGAATTCTCCTGTCTGTTCTAGTCCAGTTCAAAATAAAAAATGGCAAAATGTGGGCTTGTGCGGACAGGCAATTTCGGAGTTCCATTCGTGTCCGCAGGACGCGAATGTGTTGGTCCCAAAGGTGGCAACAAGGGTGAAAATACAGCTAGAGGGGGGGTGAATAGCTGTTTTAAAATTTTCGCCCTCAATTTAAAACTAAACCTCTAAGCTTACAAAACCTCTTGCAGTGTATTAGAAACTGCAAGTAGAGTTGTAAAATGCACAGCGGAATATACTTAATAAAATGCGGTTTTGAGAAGGCGGTTTTGCAAGGCGGTTTTAGTGCAATTTTCTGAGCAGTTGTAAAACTGAAAGTGTAGTTTGACTATGTTAACCCCAAACATAATTTCACAATAAAGGATAACTATATAAAGATCAAACAGAGAAAAGGAAGATAATCAGTAAGCACAAGAAATATAAATGCAGAAAGTAAGAACACAATATTTGGAGTGGTTCAATCGATAAACGATCTACGTCCACTACCAAGATGGTTAGTCTTGGATTTCTAAGAGAGATTTTATATTGAGTATTTGAGAGATTACAAAGTACAATAAAATCTTTTCTATGAAGAACAAATCCTAGACTATAACCAGTGTATCTCAAATGAATAAACTATGTGTTTAAACAAGAGAGGTGTGTGTGTGAGAACAAGATCAAGGCTCTTTAAATCTGTGAGATGTAGAGCACAATGATTCTTGAATGTGTTAAGGCTTGATTTCTGGGCTGGGGAATATTTCTTGAAGTATGAAGATGAAGATTCAAAGTACTAAGAATTTACGGGCGAGCTTCAACTTCTCATGAACACGGCAATTTCTCAAGATTCAAGCAATCTTCAAATGGTGAAGATTAGGGGTATTTATACCCAAGCATCGGGAATATAGCCGTTGGACACAGTTGTTGAAAGGACGAGTCCTTGATGCAATCCCATTGGTCCACAACTACTTTTGTCCTTTGGACTGTTGATGCGGGGAAAGGCGATCGGACCTCGCCAATCAAGGTGGTTAGGACATCTGTTACCTTTTCAAGATCCTTGCAGATCTTGTCTGAAAAGTAGTCACGTGACAAGATATGGTGGTTGACTTTTGATATTGCTGACGTGGATTCCAACGGTCAAAAGAGATTTACTTCAAGTAGCCAATCATTGGAGCGGTTCTGGAGAAAGGCGGTTTGACATAAAAGCGGTTTCACCAGAATAGGATTTCCAACAGTGCGGTTTGCACATTGGGATACAAGCGGTTTCACAAGAAGGCAATCACAAGGCAAAAAGGCGGTTCTGCCAAGCGGTTCTAGAAAGGCGGTTCTGAAGCCTTTTAAACTGCAATCCTAAGATCCAATGATTCTTGAGCCAGTCTTCAAGCCTAATTTTAACCTATTCTATAAAATGGACTTAGTTAAAAAATTGAAGTCTAAGCTTCATTACATAGGGTCCTAAAGTCCTTAAAATAAATAGGAGGTTATGGTATCAATCAAATCTAATACAAAATGGGAGGGTTAAAACATGCATACCCAACAATCTCCCCCTATTTGATTGATGCCATTACCTACTACAGCAAAAGCAATCATTGTACTTGGTAAAAACATGTCCATAAGAATTAACATGGTAAGTCATGTCCCAAGTCAATGCACACACTAGCTTAAGCTATAGATTTCTATACTTTTGAAAGAATAAAAACTTACAAATTGAAGAGTATAGAAATGCATTCAGTGCACTTAAAAAGTATGAGTTTAAGTTCAAAGTGCAGTTTAAACTGAATGTTTAAACATCAATTCAAAAGAGAAATTTTTAAGTTGAAAAATATTTGAATGAGGTTTAAGACCTTTAAGCGGTTTCAATGTTCTACAAACAAGCAGTTTGAATGAACAAAGTTTTTGGAACCATGATGCAATTTCCATTAATTCCTAAGATGATTACAAGTACAGGAATGAAAGGAAATTACAAGATTACAAAAAGCAAAAATGAAGTAAGTTGGACAAAATAAAATACAAAGAAAGTGCGGTCCAAACTTACCAAAAATTACAAGGAAAAAGCGGTTTCTTCTTGGGGTGGCTTGTTCACTTCATGGTCGGCTCCACTAGGCCCGGCTCTTGATTGGTGCAGTGCAAACGCTTTCCTTAGTCTTCTAACTTCCTCTGCGGTTACGGTGAGAGTAGCTTCAAGCTTTTTTAAGGCATTCACGGAATGAGCGAGAGGTAGAATTGGTGGCACCAACCGCTTTGGTGTTTTCCATAAGGTTGTCTACGATGGTATCCAGTGCACGTGGAGGAATGAATAAAGGGAATTGAAAATAGTATGGATCTCCTCTGCACGGCGGCGGTTTGTTCTTGGATAGCTTCCTTCATTGGATCAAGATCAATGGTAACTCTCGAGAGAGGTTTTCGAGTCATGAATTTCGGCTTCAATCTTGGCAATGAATCCGGCCTTCGGGTTGTCCGGGCGAGTATTAAATTCATCCCGAATCTCATTCGGCTTTGCCATTGAGGCATCTCCAACACATTCAGATTTACCTTGGAGTCCACCTTGAATATATCAATTTGCTCCAGAACATCTTCTCTAAGGGAATTCAATGCGGTTTGGACAATACTGTGCCATTTGCGATGCAGGTTTAAGGTGGAAACAAGTTTTGAGGTCGAGATCCCCAAGGTCTTTCTCAATGGAATTGCAGACCTTCTCTTGAATATCACTCAAGGCTTTGACCAATCCTTCTTCAACGGCGGTTTTGATAAGAGACGCGGTTTGATCATCGAGGCGATTGAGGAGGATGGAGGGTTTCTTGTAGATCTCTCCCCCTTAATGGCATCAAGCAATGTTGATTTAAGGTTTGCCATCTCCAGGGATTGAGACTCTACCTTGGCATGAAGAACAAGGTTTGACTCAGAGAGATTTGAGAGAGAGGTTTGGAGGGAAGCATTGGAAGCGGTTAGGATGTCATTGGAAGCGGTCAGCTTAATGACATGACCTTGGTTTATTAGGAGTTGGCTTTGAATGAGGGAAAGGGTTTGAAGGATTTGGGAATAGTCAGAAGGAGGTGCGGTTGAGGTAGAAGCGGTTGGAAATATAGGAGGTGGTTGTGTTTGGGTAGTTTCAGGAGCGGTTTTGGTTTGAGTATTTGTTTGAGGAGGAGACTTTTGGTGATTGGGTGATTTTTGTGGAGGAGGGGATTTTGAAGGAGAGTTGGATTTAGAGCGGTTAGGTGTAGGGGGGCGGTTTTTGTTAGGGGAATTGTCGGGGTTGGATCATCTCTAAGCCGACTTAGAGGTAGCATGTCCAGCGAAGGTTTGGGTTGCCATTGTTGATAGAGCGAGAATGAGTAGGGGTTTGGTTGGAATGTTGTGAGTTTATGAAATGGGAATGTTGGGGTGAGTTATATTGGGATTGAGAAGATAGGGGTGAGAGTGATTTTACGGGGGAAGGAGAAGGGGAATTTTGAGGAGGTGATTGTGGAGGGAATTTGAAGGAGTGGGTGAGGGTTGGACGAGGCTTGATTTTCTTGAAGGGTTTCTTCTTGGCGGCCATTTTCTTCCTCTTAGGTTTCTCCCCACGAGATTGTGCGGTTTTGTTGGGGGAAGGGGTTATGGATTTGGCTTTGGATGGTGATTTGGATTGAGAGTTGGCGGGGATTGGGGTGGGGATTGGTTTGGAGATTGGACGGGGAGAGGTTTGAGGAGATGGAGGCGGTTGGGTTTGGAGGCGGTTCGTAGGGTGAGGCGGTTCCGGCTTCGAAGGTTGATTTTCCCTTGGCACGATACTTCTCAGCTTGCTCCTTGGCCAATCTAGCAATCCTATCTTGGAGAACCTTCATCTGTTCTTCCACAGTCAATCCAGCCATCTCATCCCTAGCCCTTTTGGCTCTAGCCACCAAGTTGGGAATACTTGGGTCTTCCTCTTCTTCATCCTCTTCATCCACCAAGATCATGGTTTCAGGCTGTCTTTCCTTCTTCTTCCTTTTGCTAGTACCGGCTCCATCATCGGTTGTAGGCGGTTTGGAAGGCTGGAGCGGTCTTGACCTTCTTACGAGGCGGTTCGGCTCTTGCTTGGGGCTTTCTGGACCGCTTGGTAGTTTTAGTCTGAGGAGCGGTCGAGGGGTCTCTCAACTCATAGGGTTCCTTCTTAGGGTAGGTATCTGCATCATACAAAGATTTGTATAATGCGTCTCCATTGGCATATCTGAAGGAGTGGCAAGCAAGTA
This sequence comes from Adenophora triphylla var. japonica, assembly GCA_022495995.1. Lineage (NCBI taxonomy): Eukaryota > Viridiplantae > Streptophyta > Magnoliopsida > Asterales > Campanulaceae > Adenophora > Adenophora triphylla. The sequence goes on from JAFEMH010000189.1 coordinate 580,343, forward strand.
GACCTAGGCAATCATCTGAGCAGTCCACCATAAGGTCTGGATTCTTGGTGACCATTTCATCCAAGTGCTCATAGTCCATCAATAGGGCGGTTAGGATCTGCGAAAGGGTCTCCACCTCGATCTTCACCTTTGATCTTGGGTGATATGTCTCTATGCTTTGTCCTTAATCTCAAAATAAAGAATTTTTGGCCGGTGAAGCTTTATTTCCATAAAGATTGCGGCCTTTGTACATCCATTTTTGGGATGTGAAATTGTTGTGGTTCCCAGTCTTTCCAGAAATGGTTCTCCCCACTAGATGACCAATGAAGTTCATCAGCTCACCAAAGTTCTTTCTTGGAATCTTCTTGTACTTCTTGGATAGGGTATCTACTTTGGCGGTTTGGAGAGCAGCAGCATCTTGGATAACTTGATCAATCTCTAAGGGGGCACCACCAACTGCAAATCTGAAAAGTCTTCTTATATCTATGTAGTCAACGGAGAGCTTCATCCCTTCAACTACAGCGTTCAGGCGGGGAGACTCTGGCCTTGCTCAAGAACTCTGGAATCCTTCTTAGCGGTTGCAAAGAATTGATCCACAAAAGATGGCACAATGAAGTTCTGCTTCTTGGTGAACAGAGGTAAGATGCCTGAGACTCTGAGCTTCCTCAGCAACTCCCTTCCTAGAGCATCTGTTTTGAGCTCATCCTCATTCACTTCCCACCCAGGTAGGAAAGTAGTTGGATCCTACAAATTTGAAATTCCAAGTGTTAGATCCATTTGTGTATTCATAGTTCACATGCGGTTTGAGCACCAAGCGGTTGAGCAATGGTGCGGTTTGAGAATTTCAAACCCCAAGTGAAACCATGAATACTCAACAAATAATGAGGACTTGAGAATAAAATTACGTAAGTACGTGGCATTGTAATCCAAACTTATCCCACACTGCAAGCAGTGATTAGAGAGGAATTTCTTGGTTTCCAGCCTATATACTTAGTAAAATCTCAAAATCAAAGAAGGAAGGAAGGAATTTGACCAGCATGCGGTTTCAAAGTATTTGAAAAAGCGGTTTTAGAACATGCGGTTTAGGTTGAATAGGTGAGGAGCGGTTTGAAACAAAAATTCCTAAGCGGTTGCATACAAGCGGTTTCAAACCACCATAAAATCCAAAATTTCTGAAAAAGTTGAAAATATTCTAAGTGTTGGAAAAACACTTTCTCAGAATCAAGGCAACCAAAACATGTGAATTTTTTAAGAACAGTCATGGGTTTTGTGAAGAACACCAAGAACATTCAAGAACACCAAGAACAGAGATACATGAAACTTAACCAAAATGAGCAAATAATATATCAAAATGATCACATTGGGAAGGGGATTAACAATATATCAATAAAATTTCAACCTTTACCCAGAATCATCCAAAAACACCAAGAACACAAAGTGGGTTTACGAAGAACAGTTACGAAAATCACCAAATTAGTGCTCATAACATGGATTGATCATAAAATAAACGACATATAAGAAATCCATGTATAAATCCGAGCAAAACCCAACAGATATCATCAAAAATGAGTAACAAATAAGATCAAAATCACCAAAAGTATGAATTGAAGAATATGAACAGTTTATGCGTGTTCATCCATGGCAGATTTTGAAGAAATCAAGAGTTAGGGTTAGAGATGTTACCATTTCCAGGATGGGTTTCTTAGCCCTAGCAGTGGTAGATGCTCTTAGCCTTTTTGAAGTTGAAGGTTTCGAAGTTGAAGCCATTGACAGTTAAAGGTTTTGAAAATGAGGGTTTTGAAAGGTTTTAGAGTGAGAGAGAGTTTGGTAGAGAGAGTACAGTGTGCAGAGAGTTGGCAGAAGAAAGGAAGAATTTCACCAACTTAGGTTTATATAGGGTGAAGGGGTGGAGGCAGTTGGTCAGAAAGAATGATTGAATTAAACCAACTGTTACACCCTTTCACCTCCTGCACATCTCTCTATGACGGCTGACATAGGGCTTTAAATGCTCATGTCTCCTTAGCATTAAATGCTCTAAAATTTAAATATTTGAGGGAAAATATTTGCAAAAATACCCTTATGTCAAAATAAAAATTAAAGATAAATAAAGAATTTGAACAGTTTTTTTTTTTTTTTTAAATAAAGATAAGCAATAAAAATAGACAGAGATTACTTCATGTTGAAACGCGGTTTTGATCCAAGCGGTCAGACTGCATTAAGCGGTTTGGAAGTAGCGGTTGGATGCAGGCGGTTGGATGTATTGCGGTTTGCATGCAGGCGGTTCAACAGAAGCGGTTTGATTCCCAAAGGAATTTCAACCTAGACTCAACAAACAAGTTAGCCAATAAAAAGTATGGAATTTATTTAAGTTCAAGCATACCCATTTCTCCTTTGAGAAAAGAAAATCTCTTGGAGTCAAGAGCCTTTGTGAGGATATCAGCAATCTGGTTGTCTGTCCCCACGTACTCTAAATGGATATTCCTCTTCTCTACATGGTCTTTGAGGAAATGATACTTGATATCAATATGCTTGGTCTTGGAATGCATGACGGGGTTGTTGGAGGCGAAATTGTTGAAGTGTTGTCACACATGATGGGGCAATTCCCTTCATGGATTTCATAGTCTACCAGCTATTTGCTTCATCGAAGGATTTGGCAACAACAACTACCAAACAATATACTCGGCCTCTCGTGGTTGATCTGGCCCGAAGCTTGCTTCTTGCTGGCCCAAGCAACTAGCCTATTCCCGAGGAAATGACAAGTACCACTAGTGCTTTTCCTGTCAATAGTACAAGCTGCATAATCTGCATCTGAATAACCTACAAGGTCGAAGTTCGAATCTTTGGAATACCAAAGTCCAAGGTTAGTGGTTCCAGATAAATAGCGGATTATACGCTTGGCGCAATAAGATGTGCTTCTCTAGGATGCGCTTGATGGCGAGCACATACACGAGACACTAAACATGATATCGGGCCGACTAGCGGTTAAGTAAAGTAATGAGCCGATCATACCTCGATATAAAGTCTGATCAACTTTCTTACCTTTGAGATCCTTGTCTAGCTTATTGCCGGTGGCCATAGGAGTATCATATGCTTTAGCATTTTCTAATCCAAACTTCCTTATTAACTCCTTGGTGTATTTAGCTTGGCTGAGAAAAATACCTTCTTTGCATTGCTTGATTTGAAGCCCGAGGAAGAATGTTAATTCTCCCATCATGCTCATCTCAAACTTGCTTTTCATTAGCTTTTCGAAACGCTTGCAAAGTAACTCATTAGTAGAACCAAAAATAATATCATCGACATAAATTTGAACAAGTAAAGTATGCTCATTATATTTGGCAATAAAAAGAGTTGTATCGATTTTACCACGTTTAAATCCTTTTTCTAGTAAAAATTTAGAGAGAGTCTCATACCATGCCCTTGGAGCTTGCTTAAGTCCATACAAAGCTTTCTAAGTTTGTAGACATGATTGGGAAATTTAGAGTCTTCAAATCCAGGAGGTTGAGCAACATACACGGTCTCTTGTAGTTCGCCGTTGAGGAATGCACTCTTTACGTCCATTTGATATAACTTGAAATGCTTGAAAGAGGCGTAGGCTAAGAAGATTCTGATAGCTTCCAATCTTGCAACTGGAGCAAAAGTTTCGTCATAATCAATTCCTTCTTCTTGCCTATATCCTTGTGCAACCAACCTTGCTTTATTCCTAGTGATGCTTCCATTCTCGTCCATCTTATTCCTAAATACCCACTTAGTTCCTATCACTCCTTGATCCTGAGGTCTAGGCACCAAAGTCCAGACCTTGCATCTTTCAAACTGGTTGAGTTCTTCTTGCATAGCAACGACCCAATGGAATCTTGGAGTGCTTCATCAATCTTCTTGGGTTCAACTTGAGACAAAAGTGAAGTATGCTCATCATAATTAGATCTCCTTGTTTGAACAGGAAAACAGATCACCAATCACATTTGTGAGGGGTGGCTAGCGACTTCACGAACCTCAGGGGTAAGTCTGGTTGGGTGAGGTTTCTTTGAAGATCTTCAATTGGAACATCGTTAGATCCTTGGCGAAGTCATGGAATCTAAGTTGACGAAGAGGTTCTATAAGCTGGATAGGGGAAGTCCTAACTTCATCTTCCCTTGCCGTTGCATCTGGAGAGGGATCTTCGAGTGCGGTTTCAAAATTGCGGTTTTGGGAATTTCGGTTGAGGGTCTTTGGATTTTGCGGTTGAGGTTCGGGTGCGGTTTGAGATGGTTCACCTGGTTCATTATGCTCAACAAAATCATCAGCAACATTTGGAGCCAAATGTGGCTCAAGGAGAGAATGCTCATCAAAAGTAACATGGACAGACTCTACTATTTTTAAACTAGTTTTATTGAAAACACGAAAAGCTTTAGAATGTTTAGCATACCCAACAAAAATACCTTCATCGGCCTTGGCTCCGAATTTACCTCTATTTTCTCTTCCGTTGTAGAGGACAAAACATTTGCAGCCAAAGATCTTGAAGAATGCAATGTTGGGGTTTCTTCCTCGCCAAAGCTCATAGGGAGTCTTGTTATAGGTTTTGTTGATGAGGGAGCGGTTTTGAGTGAAGCATGCGATATTGATTGCTTCAGCCCAAAAATACTGAGGTAGCTTCGCTTCAGATATCATTGTCTTTCCAGCCTCAATCAACGTTCTATTCTTCCTTTCCACAACCCCATTTTGTTGTGGAACACCAGCTGTGGAAAAATTGTGATCAATCCCATGGTCATCACAATACTGAGCAACACCGTTGTTCTTAAATTACATTCCATTATACGATCGAACACTAACGATGTCATCTTCTTTTTGAGTTTGGAGCCGTCTAAAAAGTGCGGTGAGAATCTCATAACAATCATCTTTGGAAATCATCATCTCAACCCACGTATATCTTGAGTAATCATCCACCACCACTAAGGTATATCTATTTCCTCCAATGATGGCAGTGGTTTCGGGTCCAAACAAATCAATGTGAAGCAGTTGTAAGCATCTTGAAGTTGATGGAGCGGTCTTGCTGGTGAAAGACGACGCGGGCTTACCAAGTGGCATGCACCGCATTTCTCTGGATGGTGGTCAGCCACTTTGGGTAACCCACGAACGAGGTTTTCCCTACCAATATTTGCAAGATACTTGAAGTTCAAGTGGCTTAACCTCTTGTGCCATAGCCAACTATTTTCGCTCACATTCTTAGCTACAAAACAGAGATTAGTAATACTACATGCAGAATTTAGATCAATAATGTAAATATTACTCTTACGAATCCCTGTGAGTAGGGTGACGCCGGAAATGCTATCTTTGATAAAGCAATTTGATGACGTGAAGTTGCAAAGCATTCCTTTGTCGCAAAATTGAGAAATTGAAAGGAGGTTGTGCTTGAGTCCATCAACAAGTGAAACCTTCTCAATGGTTAGGTTTCCTCTCCTTATCACACCATATCCAATGGTCTTGCCTTTGTTGTTGTCACCAAAGGTTACGGATGGACCACTTGCTTCAACGACATCTTCAAGCAATGATCTATCTCCGGTCATATGTCTTGAGCGACCCTTTGTCAAGATACCATTCATTATCCTTGGAGTGACCAGCCATGAAGCGAGAGGACTGAAATGTAAACATTAAGAACGGGGTCCCCCTTTATTCCTTGGGTCTGAAGTTAGCAACCCTTTACGACCCACACTGTTTGACGAAGGAGGTTTGCTCTTCCTGGCATTGGGTGTGAACCGCAAAGGCATTCTGCGGCCTTGTGACCTAAACCATCACACACAGAACATTTATAAAAACTACAAGCATCATGAGGTTTTACTAACTCCTTACTCTTCTTAGGAGTTGCATGCGGTTTGGGACAAGGAAGCGGTTTGGGAGGTGCGGTTCCAGCTAACATTCCAGTGATACAAAGGGATCAGAGCTTTGGTTTGACCACGTATTTCACAGGAACGCTATTCTTGCTTTTGAAGGCGGGAGGAGCGGTCGAAGAAGAAGCGCGGTCGGACACAGAGTTAGCAGAACCGCCTTTTCCACCGAAGTGGTTGGAGCAGGGGATTCTACCAATTCCATAAGCCATTTCCTCTTCGGGTGCTTCCACAGAATTCTTAGGTTTTAACACGTAATTCTTCCCATATTGCTTTCCTTTAGGGTAGACATAATTTACTTGTCTTGCTTTACCCTTTTCCTTAGCATGCTTCTCCTTGGGAATTTCTTTAGTCGGTTCGGAAATTCCTCATCCTTTTCACTCGAGGATGCACACTTCTCCTCTTCCTCGGATCCAAACCCTAGACCATCCTTAGTTCCAGGAGGAACTTGGAAGTCCAAGATTTTATCCTTGGTGGATTGAGACTTGAGCCACGGATCAATAATCTTTTGGCGATCATCGATTTGGGTTACCAAGTCATCATTCCTGAGTTGAAGTGCGGCAACCTTAGTTTCAAGGATGCGGTTTTGATCGACAAGAGGAGTCATCTGTTTGATTTGGTCCTTAAGATTAGAAATTTCGAGACCTCATCACGGTTTTCTCCGTCTTGTACAGATTAAGTTCATCATGAGCTAAGCTTAAGGCTTTCTTAAGATTTGAGAATTGATGGATCACCATTTCGGACTTCCTTGAACATCTTTTCATGTTCCATGGGAGAAACCTCTTCCACCACCTTTTTCAAAATTTTCTTTGGAATAGCTTTTGAAGGTGGAGCAGTTTTAGATGAGAAAATGGGACGTGAATACGAACAATTTCCTATCTTAACGCTACGAGTAAGTTTAATATCATCATCCAATTTATAATTTGGAAGTTTTGCAAAAACCTCCTTTTCCTCCATATCATGCAACTCAAATGATTCAGAATCGAGTCATCGAAGCGTCTGCAACTAAGCAGAGGTTAACCTCTTCGGTTTCACCGTCACTTCCATCCTCAGAATCTGTTTCAATCCAAGTTGCTAATTCCTTGGAATTCTCTTCCTCCTCAGCAACCATTCCCTTACGATGAGAAAATTTCGAAGGAAAATTTTTCTTTTTCATATATTCATATTTAGGTTTGTGGACACTCGGATGCAAAGTGGCCGGGTTTCCTACAATTGTAGCATACCAAGTCACTCTTCTTCTTTGTATCTGCGACCCTAGAAAATGTTGCGGGAGGTTTGCCTTTTGAAAATGATTTTGTGAAAGGTTTTGAGGATTTTCTAAATTTTTGGAATCTTTTCACAAACATGGCAAAATCATCATCATCCATCTCGATGAGTGATGAGGTTGATATGGAAGGATCAGTGGTTTGATTGGATGTGGATGGTTTCTCTTCATGTTCCACTACAGACATAGAAAGCGATTTGGTTTTCCCTTCTATCTCTTCAATATGATTTAATTTAAGTTCATAGACTCTAAGATTGGCATACAAGTTACTTAATGACCAAGTACCCAATACTTTGGAGTCTTCTAGAGAGGTAGCCTTATTTACCCATCTAGAACCTAAAGCGAGATAGGAAAGTCATATTGATTTCCTTATCGGTTAAAGTTTTACCAAGAGATCTACAAGCATTAACTACCTCAACATAGCGATCGTAGGTTTGCCGCAAGGTTTCGTTGGGTTTTACATTGAAGTTGTTGTAGGATCTTTCAACGGTGTATAATTTGTTTTCCTTGCACTCTTCATCACCTTCGAGGTAGCTCTCTATGGCATCCCACATACGCTGCGGTTTTGAGGTACATCACTTTACGTAGAGTTGATACGGGGAGGGTTCCGAAATGATGAACCTCGCCTTCTTTGTCCAAGGCAACTATTCTCTTCTCTTCATCCGACCACTCATCTTTTGGCTTTTTGACCTCTGGAGTTTCAGCATTGGTGGTTGCATCAGTGTTAGCCTTCATTGGAATTAGAGGGCCATTGATCATGCACTCCACCAGCATTTCATCTATGGTTTCCAAATGAATAAGCATTCGGCACTTCCAGATGTCAAAGTGGTCTTCGTCCAACATTGGAATGTGTGAATAGTTAACAGTAGTCATTGTCTTTGAGGTTGCCATATCGAATCGGCACACAAGCTGTTAAGCTTGAAAAACAGTGGTTTTAAAATGTGTTTGCTCTGATACCACTTGTTGGTCCCAAAGGTGGCAACAAGGGTGAAAATACAGCTAGAGGGGGGGGTGAATAGCTGTTTTAAAATTTTCGCCCTCAATTTAAAACTAAACCTCTAAGCTTACAAAACCTCTTGCAGTGTATTAGAAACTGCAAGTAGAGTTGTAAAATGCACAGCGGAATATACTTAATAAAATGCGGTTTTGAGAAGGCGGTTTTGCAAGGCGGTTTTAGTGCAATTTTCTGAGCAGTTGTGAAACTGAAAGTGTAGTTTGACTATGTTAACCCCAAACACAATTTCACAATAAAGGATAACTATATAAAGATCAAACAGAGAAAAGGAAGATAATCAGTAAGCACAAGAAATATAAATGCAGAAAGTAAGAACACAATATTTGGAGTGGTTCAATCGATAAACGATCTACGTCCACTACCAAGATGGTTAGTCTTGGATTTCTAAGAGAGATTTTATATTGAGTATTTGAGAGATTACAAAGTACAATAAAATCTTTTCTATGAAGAACAAATCCTAGACTATAACCAGTGTATCTCAAATGAATAAACTATGTGTTTAAACAAGAGAGGTGTGTGTGTGAGAACAAGATCAAGGCTCTTTAAATCGAGATGTAGAGCACAATGATTCTTGAATGTGTTAAGGCTTGATTTACGGGGTGGGAATATTTCTTGAAGTATGAAGATGAAGATTCAAAGTACTAAGAATTTCTGGGCAGAGCTTCAACTTCTCATGAACACAGCAATTTCTCAAGATTCAAGCAATCTTCAAATGGTGAAGATTAGGGGTATTTATACCCAAGCATCAGGAATATAGCCGTTGGACACAGCTGTTGAAAGGATAGTCCTTGATGCAATCTCATTGGTCCACAGCAACTACTTTTGTCCTTTGGAACTGTTGATGCAGGGAAAAGGCGATCGGACCTCGTTTGCAATCAAGGTGGTTAGGACATCTGTCACCTTTTCAAGATCCTTGCAGATCTTGTCTGAAAAGTAGTCACGTGACAAGATATGGTGGTTGACTTTTGATATTGCTGACGTGGATTCCAACGGTCAAAAGAGATTTACTTCAAGTAGCCAATCATTGGAGCGGTTCTGGAGAAAGGCGGTTTGACATAAAAGCGGTTTCACCAGAATAGGATTTCCAACAGTGCGGTTTGCACATTGGGATACAAGCGGTTTCACAAGAAGGGAATCACAAGGCAAAAAGGCGGTTCTGCCAAGCGGTTCTAGAAAGGCGGTTCTGAAGCCTTTGAAACTGCAATCCTAAGATCCAATGATTCTTGAGCCAGTCTTCAAGCCTAATTTTAACCTATTCTATAAAATGGACTTAGTTAAAAAATTGAAGTCTAAGCTTCATTACATAGGGTCCTAAAGTCCTTAAAATAAATAGGAGGTTATGGTATCAATCAAATCTAATACAAAATGGGAGGGTTAAAACATGCATACCCAACAGAATGCACATGAGTTTGGTAGCTCGAAGCCCATTTCGGTCCATGATTTGCACCCCCCCTGCGCACCTGTACGCAAGAGAGAACCTCTATGCTCTACAATCTTACTCCCTTCTAAAGTATAGGAGTATATAAACTAGCCCACTTTTTCATCTTTTTTCAATGTGGGATAACCATATTTTCCCATTTCCAATTCACTCACTTTAAGCCTTCATATCTCATTCATCCTTTAATCATTTTGGAAAAATGAATATTCAATCTCTATCTCTTCATGGAGTAGAACACAGACCCACAATCAATTTGTAATTTTTACAAATAACTTATTAAGAAAATAACTCATTATTTTCTTCAAAATACAATTTTTTCCAACAATCTATACATTTATAAATTAAAAAGTAAAGTTAATTTATAATATAAGAATACGACTTTTTATGGAATTTGTATAAGTGGAGGGTGCCACTTTTTTTGGGTGGGGGACAGACAGGAGCAGCAACTATGGTATGCTTTATTTTTATTTTGGGTGATATTGTTGAAAAATAGTGTCTGTTGTAGTATTGAAAAGTGCCTCTTGTAGTATTGAAAAATGTCTGTTGTAATATTGAAAAGTGTCAAGTGAATTAAAAAATACATGCCTGTTGTAGTGTCAAAAAGTGTCTTTTGTAGTATTGAAAACTGCCTTCTACAATATCAAAAAATGTCTGGTGAATTTTCGTAAATTTCAAGTGAGTTCAAAAATACATGCCTGTTGTAGCGTTGGAAAGTGCCTCTTGTAGTATTCAAAAACTGTCTTATACAGTGTCAAAATGTGCCGGTGCATTTTTCGTAAGTTCGAGTTATTTACAAAAATGTCACCGCGCCTATTGAAAAGTTCTACTTATTTACAAAAATGTCACCGCGCACATTTTAAAACACGTTCTACGCTCACACGTTTCACCAAAGATTTTGTGAATTACCTCCATCTAATTTGCTCAATTAATTGAAAAGCTTAAATTAATGTGTACATCAGAAATCTTAAATTAAATCATAAACTCTAAATTAGTATCCAAGTTAAAAACCTTAAATTATAAATTAAATTATTTTATTTTTAAATGACAAGATAGTTTATAAACTCGTAATGTATTCTCATATTGGCACTCGAACTGGGGTATACTCTATTCAAATTGAGTCCATTTTGGGGGAAACTTGTTTCTCCATCAGTTATAAAAAGTCCAATTTCTAATTTTGAGTTTCGAGCGTAAAACATTGAGTTTCGAGCTTAAAACACTGAGTTTAGGCGTTAAAATACCTAGAAGTTAAAACATCGAGTTTAGGCGTTAAAACACCGAGTTAAGATTAGTAACTAAAACATCGAGTTTATGTCTTAAAACACTGAGTTTTTGCCTTGAATTTTTTAAAAACAAGACTTTTTATAAGTTTGGGGGAAACAGAGTTCCCCCAAAATTTTCTGATTCAAATTGGGCCTGAAGTTAGGTTTATATCAATTTAGGGGTCGAAAATTGCAAAATATTTTATTTTTGGGTCTTGCCCTCATAAAATTATTGAATTACCCTGTGCATGGCACATGACAATTTAACTTAATTTTCTAATGAATTTTGTCAAAAAGTCCTAAATTAGATTTTTTTTGTTTTTTTTACAATTTTTTAGGCCCTAAATTACCATAATTGAAAAATCAGACCCGTTTGTAAACCTGTTATAAGACTTCAAACCCTATTTTATATTTAACCCTTAAAAAAATGAGGAGCCTAATGGGAATATATATCCCTCCATGTGGATACGACACGAAAAACAAAAAAATATTCCTTTAAATCTGAGAGGGGATTTAGGAAATGAATTGCTTTACCAAAAGTCATCAATCAATAGAAACAAAGAAGAAGAAGAAAAGGAAAACGAAGAAAAGGATCTTTTTTTTTTTTTAGGAATAAAAGAATCTGTTTAACAAGTTAAATTGTACCACCATTGTAATTTTTAATGAATTTATTAAATACAAGTCAAATATAATAATTGAACTATATGTTTTTTGGAAGTATTATACACTTTATGATATATTTTTCTCAGATGTTAAGAAGATTTGTTCATACATAATAATTTTAGATTTTCTTATGTAATAATAATATAGGTTTACTTATCTATACATTTATAAATTAAAAAGTAAAGTTAATTTATAATATAAGAATACGACTTTTTATGGAATTTGTATAAGTGAAAGGTGCCACTTTTTTTGGGTGGAGGACAGACAGGAGCAGCAACTGTGGTATGCTTTATTTTGGGTGCGATCTCAAAGTTATTTTTAGTTCCTGTCTCGAAGTGTCCCAATTTTTTATTTTGGGCGTTCTATTTAAAATGTCTTATATCCAAAAAAGGAAAGTTTTTTCACTATTTCACCTACTCATTCTCTCTCCTACTTTACTTTCATACTCACAACATTCTCTCTCCTAACTATTCCTCCCACTCATTCTCTCTCCTATTTAATTTTTCATACTCACAACATTTAAATTTTTCTCTTTCTTACATCACTTTTCTTAATTCTTGTGCAATTGTCCTTTTCGAACACTTCGATCGGAACGGATGGAGTATTTATCAAGAACCAAAAAATATTTATTTTGGGACATGTTGTAATTTTATTACCACCGCACACTTGACGACAACCTACATGAAAGGAAAAGGGGATGCTTTCCATCTTTTAATATGATTTTTTTGCTTGTTTATAGTCTAAATATTTTAAAAATTTAGGGTATTACTACAATTTATTAAAACTTGAGTATTTATTTGAGAATCTTTGCCGCTTTTTTGTTGTAATTGGAGCTCTTAGCAGCATGACATAGACGTGACCACGGTTAATTAACCGCGGTTAACCGGTTAATAACCGGCGGTTAACGAAGGTTAAAATCATTAACCGGACTTAACCGTTAACCGTTAAGTCACGGTTACGGTTAACCGGTTAACGGTTAATCCGGTTAACCCGGTTAACCCGGTTAATAAACGGTTAATTATTTTTTTATTTTTTTTTTCAAGAATGTCAGATTTTTATCTAAAGTTAAAAAAAAAATAACTTTTTAATAGTTTTTTGAATAAAAAGTTAAGTTTTTAACACTTTTTTTGAAAAAACAGTTAAATATTTAACAGTTTCTGTTAAATATGTAACTGTATATGAACTGTTTTTTTTTTTTTTTTTGGATAAATAAAACTATTTTAAATAGTTGTTAAGACTAATATTTTTTGCAAAAAGTTATAGAAAAATAGGTATGAATTTTTAAAGAAATGAAAACTTAACGGATTTAAAAGAAACGGAAGTATATAAAGAGAAAACTTAACTTTTTTGAATAACCGACGGTTAATTAACGGTTAAGTTAACCCAAGGTTAACCTAGGCGGTTAACCGGCGGTTAACCGGAGTAAAAATTTCTTAACCTTTGTTAACCTCGGTTACACGGTTATCGGTTAGGCGGTTAAGGCGGTTAGACGGTTAACGGTTTAGGCGGTTAAAATCCGGTTATTAACCTTACGGTTAGCCGGTTAACGCTTAACCTTGGACACGTCTAACTTGAGTATTTATTTGAGAATCTTTGCCATGAATCCCACTAGTTATATACTCCCTCCTACCCGTTCGAAAGACACAAATTTCTTTTTTGGATGTCCTATTTGAAAGGGAACAACCCAAAAATGAAAATTTTTTATTACTTTTTTATTTGTGGGACCTATTTATCATACTCTTACAATAAATATCCACTAACTATTCCCTACCCCACTTTCTCTTTCCTACATCACCTTTCACTCACAACATTTATTTTATTATACACTTTTTCTCTTTTCTACGTCACTTTTCTTAATTTCCGCGTAAGGCACAAACTTTGTCCTTTTGAACGGGACGGATGGAGTAGGTGTTATGTGCTAAAATGAGCCTAACTATCTTGATTTAATTGTTTTTGTTCTTGTTTCCTCTTTCAGACTTTGTTATTAGATAGTAAAAAATCAGGCAAGTCCAAAAATAAAGTACTCCCAATGTAGCTGTTCCTTTCATGAATTAACGTAAATGTTTTTTCCTTTTTGGAATTAAACTTGTTAAATTTAATTTAACATTTATTTTAGTTTGTTTTTAGTTCTTTTATGTTGGGTTTATGTTGGGTTTTGTGGTTACAAACGCAGCGAAAAAATTTTGAAAAACAACAAAATCCTAGCTCTATGATCTGTTTAGCATGAAGAGATTAGAAATATATATGAAATAGGATTTACATACCTTAATGCGATTATGTTTGTTTCAAAACGGATCTTAAAAAACGAATCACAAAACGAATCTCAAAAGCGTTGATGAAGGTTTTGATCTTCTCCTTGTTCTTACTTGGTGATGAATCAACGAACGAAAACTTCAAGCTTTTGGTAATAAAGTAATCACCCTCTATCGGTAATCCACACGCGAACGGACCAAGAACTCTTCTTGTTGAATTGCTAGATGATCTCCGATTGTTGAATCAATATTCAACAATCAATGGCTTTTTGGTAGAATGAATCTATGGATTTTGATCTTTGATTCGTAAAATCAATCAATTAGTGTTTCATAAACTCTAATTTTCGTCACTTTTTGTTGGGACAAAAGGGTTCTATTTATACTTGTTATAAATCCCTAACACTTAGGGAAAAGAGTCTTTTTTCCTTGCAAAAACGGGTTTTCAGCGCCGCCAGCACGACTCGTCCCCAGGGGCACGAGTCGTGAGCACGAGTCATCCCTGAGGGGACGAGTCGTCCCCTATTGCATGCCCTCTGATACAGTCGTCCCTTCACAAGGCACGACTTGGGCCAAAACGGGACGAGTCGTCCCATGAGCTCAGATTTCACCCTTTTAGCCATTTTCAATCCGTTGTTTTGTGTGTGACCCTTTAGAAATTATATTTTATGTTGGTAGTAAGTTGAAACATCAACCTCACAAGACATAAGTGACTTCTATCAAATCATTATGTCCACCCAATTAAATATAACATCAAAGTTTGATTCCTTGATAGATCAATGTCACAATCCCTTTGTCCACGATGTTCAATTGAACATGAGTCATGGTCCATGTCAACTCACATGTTCAATGCTTTCTCGATTTCGAATATGTTGATAATCCAAATGCATTTGATCTCTATCAAATCACTTGAGTGTGGCCACACATTTCATCAACAACATTCATCGAGGGGCCCAAGCAAACATCTCTCTCAACGAGAGGGACAAATCCCATCTTGACTTATCATTCTTCCCTACAAGATTACAATTGTGCCAACATAGCCCTTATTGCTATCCAATTAAAGATAGTGTTAGACTATATCAAACACGATCTTCATCATGTGGAAGACGATGATAATCTCAGGTACAAATGATTCAATGACACGACTATCATGAGATTTATTCATGACACATATGACTATAGACCATGGCATAAATCTCATCGGTAGGTCATGTCCAATACTTGTTCTCTAGCAAGTATCCATAAGTGTAATGTGTATCACATGCATATAATCATCTCCATGATTATCCACTACCAACTTTATACTAGTTATTCACAATAACTAGGGACGCAGTTCAATATAATAAACATGCAAACATATAGTGAACCAAATAATACTTTCTCTATAATAAATGATAAAGACGATTACATAGCGATTTAGATTATAAGTCAAACATAACTAAACGCCTAGGGCACTACACCAACACTTTATACATTGATATTGGCTTTAAATTTTGAACGAATAATCCGAGTACGACCTTGGGCCATAAAACGGGCAAGGCCTATAAAACGGGCAACTCCCAATGGATTAAGCCAGACAGAAAATATGCACAAGTACTAAATACGACATAGGTAATAAGTTTCATTACCTATGCCCGACATACACTCCTCGGCTTATCAATAAGTCGACCAAGACACAAAAGAGGCTTCTTTGACTACATGGCTGGAATGTCGTCATAAACCTAGAACGACCACGGCGTCGTCCTAAATCGACCATGAAGATATCAACCACAGTTGAGCCCACCAGGGTTATATTTAAGATAACAAAGGGAGATGGTTTTCCAACCTTTGGAAATCATCACCTGCTCGGCATAGCCACTATGTCGACCAACATACGAATGATCTCTATGCTGAAGAGCACTCCTCCCCGACATACGTCCAAAACCACAGTTATAATCCTAGTCTAACATGGACAACATGGAATTAGGATTTTAGTAGGATTAAACTCTTTATTCTCTTCTAACTTCCTATCCAAGGCAGTAAACTATCTCTTACACCTATATATACAAGACATAAATAACGATTTTCTGTTAACGCATTATTTGACTCTAAATTATTGTCAATTGATTTGATTTCATAAAATACCAATACTTACTCTCACGTCGGAGGGTCTTCGCCGGTGAAGCCCCGCTTAGTTTACGTGTTTGTTCATATTTTTCAGGCTATTCAAGCCAGCAGGATATATCTGAACCACTAAATTTGGGCTGATCCGACGTTTTTGGTATCATCAGTTTGGTTCCATTGCCGGGAAACGATCGTAATATCCCTTGAATAGCCAAAAAATCTGCTCAAATCTAATGGAAGACGAACATACTGCTAGTTTGATACCAAATGCAGATAATCAGCATATGGAGGAAACTCATGGCATCGCCGGGACAGCAATTCCACAAATTAATGGTGGCCATCTACCACCTCCTCCACCTTTGAATGGTGGACGGCCACCGCCACCACCCCTAGGCATGAATCTGCGATCTAGTGGGCAGCCTGTGGTGGAGATCCCCCTGGACCACAACCGTCGTCGATGACGGGGAGGACGCCCTACAGCCAGCCAGATGGGGTGGAATACAACCCAAGGGGGTGCAAACTCATCTCTTCCTTTGACTGATCGCAGAAATCTGCTACACCGTCAGATGAACACTCTGCAACGCATCTATGAGACACAAAACGCCTTGCTAGAAATAGATCCGGATAATTCTTTGGCTGAATTTATTCAACCCACCAGGACAGGAATTTCACATGGAGGGGAAAGTCGCGCTGATAGGCGAGGTAGACATGGGAATAGGGAAAACCTCCCCCTGGCCAAAATCATCCACATCGCGACGCTGCAGGTAGATCCAAGCAGCTACCCGTTCAGGATGTCTGTCCACTTAATATGGCTCCTAGACATGGGAGTGCCCGTCAAGGAGGAGACATAAGGGACCATTTAAATAATCAGAGAGAACAAAAGGTCAATTCGGCTAATCTAAGAGCCAGACTTAACCATGTAAGGCAAAAGACTCCTCCCCATCGAGATCCCTCTCCTCGACATATGAGCCCTCCTCATCGTAGGAGTCCTCCCCGCCCAGAGATAGCTCTAAGGAGGAACATAATTCCTCCTCGTCATTCCAAACCACCAAATCCACGAAATGGCAGAGCACCATCTGGACATGGAAACAATCATCTCAGTCACCAGCAACGGGTAAAGAAAAGTTGGGTGAACACTAGATCATTTTGCAACTGATGGTAAGAGGAAAAAGAGGTTGACTGGCATGGCTAACATTGAGCAAGGCAAAAATGAATCAACTCTAAGTTATTACAATCGGTTTCGGGCTATGGCCGACAAGGTGGAAGAGAGTCTGATAGATCGGGAGGTGATTGTCTGCTTTAACTCTGGACTGGTGTTCGGACAGTTAATATATGAGCTCTCTGCTAGGGATCCAAAAACAAAATTTGACCTGTACAACCGGGCCTATGCTATAGCCATGGCGGAAGAGAAGAGTAAGAAAAGATTAGAGAGAGCTGAAATGGCTCCGACTGGCACGAACGAGGCTTCCAATGGAAGCAACTATAAGGGGAAGAATAGGACTCGGGCTACAGAAAAATCTTAGGTATTCACCCCACTTACTAAACTTATTACGGAGATCATGTAGCTGGTAAACCTACCATAGCTTCGGCCGCTAAGTGATAGGTCACAACATTTCTGAGATAATTCTAAATAATGTGCCTTCTATAAGGATCACGGGCATGACACGAAAAATTGCATCTCCGTTAAAAGGATGATCCAAAGGTGGGTTTATGAGGAAAAACTTGATCGTTATGTTATGTGAAAAGATAACAATCGAGGAAGAGAAGACGATGATAGAGAGGAGAGAGAGGACCATCCTCCTAGGGTAAAGCCCCACGTCATAAGGGAGGAGGTCGTCTCCAACAAGAAGGGGAAAGATAAAATACATGAGCTAAGTAAAGTCTACCACATCCCTGCATTGGGTCCACAAAGAAGATGAAGTGATTAGCTTCCCTCTCAATGAGCTAGTTGGAAGTCGGGTAGCCCGTGAACAACCCTTGGTGATCAAGGGGAGAATCGATAACTTTGAATCCAAGAGACTCCTCATTGACTCGGGGGCCTCTAGGGATATCTTATACTACTCGACGTTCCAGAAGATAAACTTGAAAGATAGCGTACTTGAGCCATACTCTAGTAGGTTGGAAGGCTTCACCAACCATAGGAGTCCCAGATCTTCCTCTTTGAGAACTACCACGGCCTTTTTGACGAGCACCAGCACGTGTTCCCTCGTCAAAGGCATCGACAATTCCCCCCGACGTAAAAGGACCGGTTGGAGGATGGGCAACACCTTGACCTCTCCCCGACATATCTGCAGGAGAAACAACGGTATCAGGGTTGGAAAAAGAGAAATATAATGACGAGGATGAGGAGGTATTCCTCCCCATCTCACCCATCAATGTCGAGGAGGGAACCTTACCTACCTGACACTCCAAGTGCCTGGCTTTCAAGTAGTACTAGTTAATATGGTCAAGGATTTTTGTCCATCCTCGAAACAACACCACATTGGAAGATTTAGGATCAAGTCGATCAATCCTAAACCGACTAGGGTAAGCCACGTTGGTTCTAGGAGATTGGTACCTTGTCAAAAATTTCCCAATCTCATTTAAACGCACCATCAACCATGGGCCATTGATTCGTTTGTAAATCCGAAGGTTATGGGTATGATAGTAGTACAAGGCATTTGGATTACTCCTCCACATTCGTGCCATGGTGGGATTTAAGGAAACTTGATGAAGCAAGAAGAAACTCGAAGAACAACGATGGCGGCCCCCAAAACCCCCCAACAAAATTCAAACTCAAAATGCAGAAAAAACGTTATTTGGAGAAGAAATTATACCTGATTTGTAAGGTAAACCTAATAACAATTGAAGAGGTAACACAAATTTCTGAGGAAATTGAACTGAATGCAAAAGCTCTCCAAGATTTCGCACCTTATGGGTGTTCTTCTCAAATGCAAAGGGTGATGCAAGAGTGAAAATGAGAAGGGTTTATGCTTTTATACCCATATCTGAGTTGGTATGGGTCGGCGAAACAGGTTGCATGTATCCCCACTTCCCGAATTTAATTTTGGTGCGTGTTCCCAAGGCGGATGTCGTATCAATAACAGGTGTGCCCATCAATGTCTAAATCTGGCTGATAAAACTAGAAAACCTCTTCATATTCGTAAGTTAAGGACGAGATACACTTTCTCCTCGGCATAGCCAAGCTAGGAACTCGGGGGCCACTGGACGGTATAAACCGAGTACGACCTTGGTCCATAAAACAGGCAAGGCCCAATGGATTAAGCCCAACGAAAAATATGCACAAGAACTAAATAAAAACATAGGGAATGGGTTTCCTTACCTATGCCCGACATACACTCCTCGACTTATCAATAAGTCGACCAAGACATTAAAGAGGCTTCTTTGACTACATGGCTGGAATGTCGTCTTAAGCCTAAGACGACCACGACGCGGGCTAAGTCGACCATGAAGATATCAACCACAATTGAGCCCACCAGGGCTATATTTAAGATAACAAAGGGAGTGGTTTTCCCTGCCTTTGGAAATCATTACCTACTCGGCATAGCCAATATGTCGACCAACATACGAATGATCTCTATGTCAAGGAGCACTCCTCCCTAACATACATCAAGAACCACGGTTCTAATCCTATTCCAACATGGACATCATGGAATTAGGATCTGAGTATGATTAAACTCCTTGTTCTCTGCTAACTTCCTATCCAAGGCATGAAACTATCTCCTATACCTATAAATACAAGACATAAATCATGATTTTCTAGTAACGCATTCTTTGACTCTGAACAATTGTCAATTGATTTACTTTCATAAAATATCAATACTTACTTTCACGCCGAATGACCTTCGCCGGTGAAGCCCCGACTTAGTTTACGTATTTGTTCATCTTTTTCAAGCTATTAAAGTCACCAGGATATATCTGAATCACTGAATTTGGGCTGATCCGTCGTTTTTTGCATCATCAGATTTTTTTAAAAGGCCTAAATCTTTAACAAAATAATTTATAAAAATATAAAAACCTAACACTTTAATTCAATAAAATTTATATTTATTGATTAAAGTGATTAAAAGCCAAAGCATATACTTTAGTTTTACACTTTTACTATACAAAGTATATATTTATTAAATGAAGTATATATTTATTGAATAATTAATAAAAAAAATTAAACTAACTGAATAAGTACATCAAATTGAAATAAAAAGCTAAAATCTTGCAAAAAAACTAATTTTTTCGTAATACAAAGAAAAAAAAAACTAGTTTTAAAGCACTAAATCTAACTAATAAGAGTGATGAACAAAACTAATTTTTTATAACATTTTGAAAAAAAACTAGTTTTTCACAAGAGTTACTCAAATAAAAATGTGAAATAAACTCTAATTTTATTAAGTTGACAAAAAAAATTGAACGAAATAATTAAACATATTCCTAATATTACAATCTAATAGGGGTAAGAAGATCACGTATGATTTTTACTAGTGTCTTTTTAAATGAGACATATCCCCTTTTATTGTAAATTCTAGGTGTAGTTTACAAATTTTGCACTCGGCAAAAGATTTATCAGATTGATTGATAATTAAATTAAAAAAAAAACAAAACAAACCATACTTGGATGCTTTAGATTTCTTAGGTACTGTAGTAGCAAGAGTTTCATTGGTTAATATCTTGGATATCATCTTCATTAAATGCCGCCATTGTACCTAATTAAAGAAAAAGTATTAACACTTGTAAATAAAGAAATAAAATCATTTGAAATAAAAATGTGAAATAAATTTTACTTTCATAAAATTAACCCAATAAAATACAATAAAACATTAAACATAGTCAAAATTAAAAAATATAGGAAAATGAACATTAACTTAAAATACAAATACAAATACAAATACAAATGAGATGCTCCATTTATAGTCTTGAAAATCTTCTAGTATCCATGCATAGTATAATCTTCCTCAAGGTTGTCTTCTTAAAGGTTTGAATCTTTGTCATGTTAAAGCTCCCAATCACTTCCTTGTTTCCTTAGAATGCGTCGTTTCAAGACAAGTTAGACGCTCCATCATCTTCGGAGACAGTTGATTCCTCATTGGCGTACCAACCTTTTTAGCAACACTAAAGGGAATTTCGAGGCTACGAACATTGGAGGGGTTAGAATATCACGAGACATGATGAAAAGTATAGGATAAATAGTTTGGTGTGCTTTCCGCTATTGGAGGATATCTAGGTTCTCAACACTTGAATAAGCAGGGTCATAATACTTACTCCCTCCGTCCCATTATTTGGTTCACTATTTTGGCTTCGGCATGCAAATTAAGGGTGTAGAAAATGTTGTGAGTGTAATAGTAAAATAGGAGAGAGAATGAGTGGAGGGAATATTAAATTATAATGGTGTTGTGAGTATTAAAATAATGTAGGAGAGAGAATGAGTGGAGAGAATAGTAAAAATTCTTTGTCAAAAAAGGAAAGGTGAAGTTTTCAATGGGACACCCAAAATGGCAAAAGGTGAAGTTATTAATGGGACGGAGGGAGTACTTTATAAGTACTGAGACAACTCATTAGACGAGCTAGATGTGCCCTACAAATTTTGCACTCGGATTTTTCTTCACCGAATTCACCGATAATCATGTTAAAAAGATCTCATGCTCGGAAGCTCTAGGTTCCTTAGCCTTCCCTTCCCCTTACCTTGCTACCGCTAGGACGACTACTCGTTGTCTCTCCCCTATTAGGTAGATTTGTAGTAGCTCGAGCTTCATTAGCAACTCAAACATCATCCTCATTGTCTTCTTCCTCATCATCATCAAATTTTATGATAGTTTTTGGATGCGTAATTATATTGTAATAGTAGGGATTCAAAAGAAAATTTAGGAGTCTGATCCGGAGTGAGATGACCAGGAAAATGAGGGGTATTCACTTGGTTTGGCCCTACATATGATCAATATTAAAATATTCATGGTCAACTAATAATAACTATTATTATATAAATAATAATAAAATGGAAAAAATTTAAATTAAAAACACTAAATTCGAGCAATAATAATAAAATTGACAAAATTTGTAGATAAGAATTAAATAAACATATTATAGTAGCAAATTAAAAATATAAATTTACCTCAATCAATTTGATGACTTTTTCTTAAATACAAATTGCCCAATTACCTTTATTTTTCTAAATTTTTTTTTTCAAAAATCCAAAAAAATATTATTTCAAGAGTTGAGACTTGACTAGACTAGACTAGACTAGGGAGTTGGCCTTCTGGGGGGATTGAGAATTGAGAGAGTTGAGAGGATTTGATAAATGTTTTGGTGTGAAAAATAATTAAAACGCCATCAAATATTTATATCAACTCAAAATAATTTTTGGACCAAAATTACCCCTCAAAAATGTTGTTGGGAAAGGTTAAAAAGTTAAAAAAAAAAAAAATGTCAAACAAATTATTGTGTACATTAATTTTTAGGACGAACCCCATTTTTATTTGATATCAAATTAGTTTGAGGTTATTTTGGACAAAACATACAAAACAAAAAAAAGCTAAAAACTGGAATATTTTAGAGACAGCAATAGAAGCAGTCCTATATATTTTTATATTTTAATAGGGATAAAAATTGTTATTTTTGTATTATTTGTAACACTTATTTAATGAACGAGATTTTCTATTTATGTCATTCTTTTCGTCCCAATTCGAAAGTTTTATAGGCTTTTTTTAGATTTCTTTTTTAACTAATCCAATTAATCATGCATTAATCTTTTAAAAAAAAAAAAAATCTTGATAGTCAGTTTCACATATAGAGATGGGTAAAGTAGGAAACATAAAAAAGCAAAGATAATATGATTCCCTCGCAAATATTCCAACTTTTGAAAAGAAAGTATTATTGGCATGGACCACAAAGTTGCTTTTATTGGTTCTTTATTGAATAATTGAGTTTCGTATATCTATACATATACTTGCATGCAGCTCCCAAATGTAAGATCAAAGTTGATCATTTGCAAAAGCACAACGCAAAGTGAGATGATTTGGTTTTTGTTTGTTGTTTTGGTGCATAACTTTGATACAACCATTGGCGCCATTGGCGGCGCCATTGGCGGCGCCAACGTGATTACCAAAGGGGGTTGTTCATCTGCTTATAGATCATGCAGATCAGGCGGCTACTACCCGGGAGATCCTGGGTATCCGGGATCAGGATCTGGAACTGGTTCATCATCTTCTGCTCCTCCTGCTTCAAAGGCACTTCTTCCTTATTACGAAGGTAGTTTATAACCTTTTCTTTTATGGTCAATCGAACAACATATGCATCGTACTTCATCCATTTGCATCAAATAATGCAACGTAATTCTTAGTTAGTTTGTCTAAAAAATGCAACGTACTTTTTACCTTTTAAGGGTAAATCAGTCAACCAAAATTCAAATCCAAAAGCCACGTTCTTCTTCCACCATCCCTAACCTCGAAACTCCATTTTCAAACAACTCACTCACTCACCTCACCTTCCCCCTAACTGCAACTCCTCGTTGCAATAGTAGAGAGAGTGGTCACAGTGTCCGACCAAAATCAACAACCATGTGGCGGCGCCGGTGACGACCAGCCCGGAATTGATGGAGTTCTGTCAAGCGTGACAGAGAAAACGGTCTAAATTGATGAAATCTTGGCCGGAATCTATAATTCTTTGCCTAAGATGAAACCGACCGGAATAAATAAAAGTTCCCCGGATATGGAGGCAGAGATGGGGTAGAGGGGATAGAAGGTGAGAAAGATTATTTTTTTTGTTAGGGAGATGAAGGTAAAGGGTTAAGGGAGGGAAAAAAAAGCATTAACTATCGTTAAATATTTAGTTCATGCTAATTTCGTCACAAGGTGTTAACTATGTTTAATGTCATCCATTTTTAACTTGAAAATTGCATTATGTGAAAAAAATTTATAAAAATACATTGTATTTTTAAACATTAAGAACTACGTTGCATTATTTGATGCAAACGTGTAAAGTACGTTACCTATTACCTATATAAGAGTCATTTTCTCCTCGCTCTCTCTCTCTCTCTCTCTTTTTACTCATCTCGTTTACTTATTTTTTGAAAATGAGTGTTTCTAATATAATTCAAAAATTATATTGTATGGAATATAATTATTCTTTTTATTTGTTAAAGTATATGTTTTGTTAGCATTTTATTTGAGTTAATTATTTTTTAAAAGTATATAATATCAATACAACCAATAAAATATATCCAACTCATTTTTTAAGCAAAATTTTGTGAGTTTATTTTGTGTCTCTGGCATTACTCTTTAATAAAAAAAGCTACCATAAGTTTTTTACAATAATGGAAATTTCCGAAAAGCCCTTTACTAATATTTTTTTATATATACATAGCTACTTTTTAATGATTTTATCATTAAGGTTTATCAATTTTCTATATAAAACCATTAATACTTGAGGTTATAAGTATTTACTTAAATAATGATGTGACATATGAAGAAAAAAAAAAAAACTATCAAAATACTCCCTCCGTCCCACTATACTTGACACTTCTTTCCATTTTGGGCCGTCCCACTATACTTGACACCTTCCAAAAATAATAAAGTTTTTATATTTTTATATTCACTCTACCCCACCACTCATTCTCTCTCTTCATTTTCTACCACACATTTATTCAACCAACACTACTATTTACCCTACTCATTCTCTCTCTTCATTTTCCACCACACATTTTTTTATTTTATTCTTTTTCCTTGGTTTTTGAACCCACCCCTTGGGTGTCTAGTATAGTGGGACGGAGGGAGTATGTTCTAAGCTTAAGGTGAGGTACAAGTCCCCGGCCCTACACTTTAATGGTAAGGTATAGATAACACATTTATTTTCTTGTCACTAATAATATAAAAAGTGTTTGATTCAAAATAAAACTCAACTCGCTGATGTAATTACTAAATCATTTTGAGGAGATTGCATCCTAGACAATACATAAATACCAGTACATCACTTGAAAGATATCATATGCATCTCAAGTAGTATTATGGATGGTGAATAACCAAAATATTTAACGTATTTTTACGATTTTTACAATCAATGCAATATAATATCTAGTGATATCTTAATGCAATGTACTTTATTAATTCGTTACAAATTATGTAATTTACGTACTAGTTTTATTCAACGTAATTTTCAATTTTGACTCAAATAATGCAACCAAATTGCATTATTTGTAACAAAATTAGAAAGTATATTGCATTATATTATCACTAGATAGTACACTACCTTTATTGAAATTGAAGTTATAGTATACTCCCTCCGTCTCACGTGAATACAAACTTATTTCCTTTTTGATCCGTCCAACGTGAACACAAACTGCCCAAAATGGAAATAAATTTATTATTTTATATTCACCCACCCCACCCACTCATTCTCTCTCTTCATTTCCTACCACACAATTTATTCAACCAACTCCATTCATTCTCTCTCTTCATTTCCTATCACACATTTTCATTATCTTAATAATATCTCTTAATTATTGTGCCTGGAAAAATGGTTTGTAATAAGGTGGGACGGAGGGAGTATTGAATAAGTTGATAATTATTCCATAGTATTATTACATACAACTTTCAAAAAAATACTATATTATTCCATCAAATATATATGGGAGTATATGTAACTATTGTCATTTTCTTATATATATATATATATATATATATATATATATATATATATATATATATATATATATATAAAAGTTACTCATTAATTATTTATATTATTATTGAGTTTGATACCTTTGAGGATTGGAGACGCCTAATCGTGGATCACAAGCAAAGATCGTAATTCGGAGAATTTGGGTTTAGCACGACCATGGTGTTTAGGCACTAGGGGTGGAAATGGTTCGGTTTAGCTCGATTTGGGCAATTTTAGAAGTCAAACCGCTAGCATTGGTATGGAAAAAATTCTAAATCGAGCTAAACCATAAAAAAATCTGAACCGAGCTAAATCAAACCGCTATGGTTCGGTTTGGTTCGATCTAAACCACGGTTTGATTTACGATTTGATTTTGCGGTTCAGACCACGGTCCAAACCGCGATCTAGATCACGGTCCAAACCACATTTCAAATCAAAGATGAAGTAGCGGACTGGAAAGAAAAACAAGAAACCCTAGTTTTGAAATTGAGTATCTAAATCTATCTGGAGGACTAAAAGATGCGCAATAGCTTATTAGATGCAGAAAATAGCAGAACAAACCAGAGAGAAACAAAGAGGCAATCCTAAACTTGCTAAGGATAGAATAGCTTCTAACCAAATTCACCCATAAAAATGAGCTAAGAGCAGTATAACCTTTCACAAGGATATGTAGGTATAATTTCAATAACTTAACGATCAGCAAGCATAGGTTTATTTCAAACTGTTAGACCATCCCAATTTGAAGAAGACCCTTGCATTGTGGAAATAACATTACACATTTTCGAAAGTATATTATAGAAAAGGGTTCAAAAGGTAGTAAGTACGTGGAGGAATGAAAGATGCGCAATAGCTTCGACATAGTTGAGGATGTGATCGACGACGGAGCCGGAGGTAGTCTGACGAAAAATTTTGAATGCTGGAATGAAGAACAAACGTTGTTCGAGAATCGAGAGTGTTAACGATGGCCTGACGAAACGCATCCCTGCTACTACCACCGGAACCAGAAATATTGGATTTAAGAGATCTCGTCATCGATTAATCGAAGAGAGAAACTAGAGACGACGACGAGAGAGAGAAAAATGGAAAAACGGTAAGAGAGAGAGAAAGGATTTGGGAATATGAAAGTGGGCGCTGAGGTTTGAAGTGTTATCTAGGGTTTTTTAAAATCAAAGGCTGAGATCAACTAAGAATTTGAAGGGACGCTCAGGATCGCGGTTTGACGGTTCAGCTCATGGCTCGGTTTGACGGTTTGGCTTAATGTTCGATTTTACGGTTTCAAACCGCGGTTCGGTCTCAAACGGTTCGATTCAGTTTGGCTCGGTTCGGTTTAGGAGTGCCAAACCCTAAGCTGAGCTGAACCACATGGTTTGTTAATTTCTCAAACCGAGCTAAATCACTTATGTCTAAAAACCGAACCAAACCACACGGTTTGACTCGGTTCGACTCCAAACCGCGGTTTGAGCCGAACCGCTTCCACCCCTATTAGGCACGACCGTGCGGAAGTTGTATGACCGTGCCAGCTCCAACGCACGATCGTGCCGATGGTGTTTGCCAGATCCAATGGACATGACCGTGCGGGCCAAAGGGTACGACCGTGCCTAGCAAAGTTGCACGATCGTGCAGGTCTATGGGCACGATCGTGCCGACGTGGTTTGGGCTGTGGGTAAACTGGATTTATAGTAGGACTTGGAAAACCCTGCATGATTAAGAATAGGGATGTATAAATACTCCCCTCTTCCTTAACAACCAGAAGTAATTCTAGTGTGATAGGCATATCAATAATTCTAGGGTTCAAGAAGTTCAGTTGCTCATCTGTTTCTCTAGATTATGGTTTGCAAAGTCAAGAATTCTTGTGATCAATAATTCGTGCAAAATAATTAAATATTGTAATCTTTGATTTCTCAATTGATAATAATATTCTCTCCCTATGCCCGTGGATGTCCAAGTTGGTGAACCACGTATATCGTTGTGTTGTGTGATTGTTGTTTGATTGTTGTTTTTATTGACTCTGTTCTAACAAACTGGTATCAGAACCAGTTCTGGTTAAGAAAGGTCTACGGGTATTCCGCTGCAGAAAAAGATGTGATCAGGAATAGAATCTCCAATTGATAAGTTCGATGGGAATAATAGTTTTAGTATTTGGCAAATCAAGATGAAAACCTTGTTGAGAGACAAGGGTTTGTGGGCTCTATTGGCTGCTGCAATCAGGGGTCGTTAGGATCCAAAGGGCAAAACAAAAGTTGTTTCCACAAGTGTTGTTACGGCTGCAACAGCACAGAATTCGGAGAAGGACAATAAGGCAGATGAGAAGGAAGCAACACATCTGATCGTGCTAGATAAGAGGGCTCACTCAAAAATTATAAGGTGTCTAGATGATGATGTTTTGGCGGATATTGCAGATACTGATTTTGGACGTGCTTTGTGGCTTGCGTTGGAAGATATGTTTCTGATACGATCATTGACCAACAAGTTGTCTCTGAATCAAAAGTTGTATTCTCTTCGAATGAAGGAAAGTACGCCGATTAGGGATCACCTAAATAGATTTACATCTTTATTACTTGAACTTCACAATATAGATGTTAAAATTACGGATGAGGATATTGTGATAATGCTTCTTGTTTCATTGTCTTTATCATATGAGCACTATGTTGAATCTAGTATCAATGGTAAGGAAACGATCACTCTAAAGGAGTTGAAATCCTCGCTCAAGACTAGAGAGTTGCGTCGAAAGGCAAGTGGTAATAGTAGTACATATAACCAGTTAGCAAGTTTGGTTGCAGAAGGCAGCAGAGTTTAGCAGTAAGAAGAAGAAGAAGAAGAAGAAGAAGAAGAAGAAGAAGAAGAAGAAGAAGAAATCTTCTGGCAAGAAGGGCCCGAAACCTGGGGATGTTTGTAGCTATTGCAAGGAAATGGGACATTGGAAGACCGATTGTCCTAGGAAGAAGCGAGGCGAGCATCATATTCATTCTGAAGCTAATGTTGTTGTAGTAGATAGTAGCAGTTTTGATGAGGATTATGCTCTAGTAACAAAAGAATCTGCACGACAATCAGATGCGTGGATTCTTGACTCTAGAGCTTCTTGCCATATTAGTCCGAGTAGAGAGTGGTTTACAACTTATAAGCAGGTAGATGGGGATAATATTCTTATGACCAACAATGTAACTTGCAAGGTAGTTGGTATTAAATCTATCAAGTTGTGGACTCATGATGGGAAGTTCTGCAATTTGAATGATGTGAGACATGTTCCACTTATTACGAAGAATCTGTTTTCTCTTAGTCAGCTAGACAGCAAATGGATACAATTTCAAAGGTAAATGTGGAGCAGTTTGTGCTTGCAAAGGTTCTGAAGTGATTCTGAGAGGCCTTAAATGGGGCTCCTTGATTTTCCTTCAAGGTATAATGCTTTTGGGGTCAGTATTGGTTGCATCATCTGAGGTGGTCAAGGAGGACATGACAATGTTGTGGCATATTAGGCTTGGGCACATGAGTATCAGAGGGATACAGATACTGGAAAATCTTGGTCTTCTTTATGGCCATAAGGTCAAGGACCTTAAGTTTTGTGAGCATTGTGTACTTGAGAAGATGCAGCGAAGCAAGTTTCCAAAGGGGGTTCATAGAACGAAAGGTAGTTTGGATTACATTCACTCAGATTGTTGGGGACCTTCATGTCAGGAATCATTGAGGGTCACATGTATTTTCTTGTCTATGATTGATGACTACTCGAGGAAGACTTGGGTTATTATTATGAAACACAAGAGTGAGACTCTCACAAATTTCAGACAGTGGAATACATTAGTGGAGAATCAGACAGGGAAGGAGATCAAGAGACTCCGAACAGATAATGGGTTGGAGTTTTGCAGTAATGAGTTTGATGATTTTTATAAATAAGTATGGATTTCTAGACGTCTCATTATCAGGGGTACACCACAGTAGAATGGTGTCGCAGAACGCATGAATCAAACTTTGATGGCTAGAGAAAGGTGCATGCTCTACAATCCAGGGTTGTCTAAACGGTTCTGGGTAGAAGCGGTTAGTACAACATGTTACTTGATAAATTGCGAACCTCACACAGGTATCGACCTTGGGTTCCCAATGAGATATGGTCAGGTAAACCTGTTGATTATTCTAATTTAATAGCTTTTGGTTTTACTACTTATTATCATGTGGATGATGGAAAGCTAGAATCGAGGGCTAGAAAAAGAGTTTTTATGGGTTATGGAGATGGTGTCAAGCGATACAGAATTTAATCTCCATCAAAGGGTAGGGTTATTATAAGCAGGAATGTTATCTTTGATGAAAATTACGTGTTTAATCCTATTATAAGATATGTGGTTGTATCAGGTATTGGTAGTGTTAATAAACAGGTGGAGCTACAAGATATTACAGAGTTGGGCAGTCCATAGTCAGATGTTAATCAGGATCTAACTTCAAAGACAGAAGTACCAGACAGTTCATCACCTATTCCTGAAGAACATGGGTTAGCTCAAGAGAGGTCTAGATGAGCTAATTTCGGGAAGACTCCTGTGAGGTATGGTTTTGAAGACATGGTTTCTTAAGCACTTCAGGTAAGTGGAGCCCAACCTTACGTAGCTAACCACTTTCAAGGAAGCAGTTACATGTTCAGTGTCTGCCCAGTGGCATGCATCTATGCGAGACGAGATGGAGTCACTTCACAAGAATCATACATAGGAGTTAACCAAGAGGCCCAAAAGCAGAAATATTTTTACTTGCAAGTGGGTTTTATAGAAAAGGAAGGTATGTCACCATCAGAGGGGGTCAATTATAAAGCTCGTGTGGTTGCTAGAGGTTTCACGCAGAAAGAGGGTATTGAATACAATGAGATTTTCTCACCTGTAGTTAGACACACTTCGATCAGAATGCTATTAGCAATGGTGGTACATCAGGATTTGGAACTCGAGCAGCTAGATATGAAAAAAAAATTTCTAGATGGAGAGTTGGAGGAGGAGATTTATATGACACAACCAAATAGGTTTCGGGTTCCTAGGAAAGAAGACTACATGTTTAAGCTTAAAAAAGTCCTTGTATGGACTGAAGCACTCGCCTAGGCAGTGGTATAAATGGTTTGACAGCTATATGGAAGAGATTGGTTACATAAGGAGTCATGTATCATAATAGGTCGGTAGATGGTTCGACTATCTATTTGGTTCTTTATATTGACGATATGTTGCTAGTTGCTGTCAAGAAGTCTGATATTTAGAAGTTGAAGGGTCTGCTATCTGTTGAGTTTGAGATGAAGGTTTTGGGTGCAACAAAGAAAATTATGTGTATGGAAATCTACAGGGATAGAAGCCAAAGAAAACTATTCTTATCCCAGAAAGGTTACATCAAGAAAGCTTTAGAAAGGTTTTGCATTTCTACAGCAAAGGTTATATATTATTCGAGTACAGCGAATGCACATCTGTTTGTTGTGTTTGCACCAAAATCATCTGAAAAGCAAGAGTATATGGCTCGAGTACCTTATGCTAGTGAAGTTGATAGTTTGATGTATTCTATGGTTTACACTAGACCGGATCTTGCACATGTTGTTAGTGTTGTAAGTAGGTTCAAGGGGATCATGGTAAGGAACATTGACAGGCAGTGAAGAGGATCTTAATGTACCTTAGGGGTACCCTGATGTTGGTCTCATTTATAGAGGTGGTACATAATGTGCAGTTGATGTGCAGTTGAGGATTATTGTGATTTAGACTACTATGGGGATGTTGATACGAGGAGATCTATGACCGGGTAGGTATTTACTCTTGGTGGGTCAGTTGTCAGTTGGAAGGCTAATTTGCAATCTAAAGTGACTTTGTCGACTATAGAACCGGAGTATATAACATTGACATAAGGTGCTAAGGATGGAATATGGCTAAAGGGTTTGATCAGCGACCTCAGGTTACATCAGGACCAAGCTACAATATTTTGTGACAGTTTGAGTGCAATATGTTTTGCCAAGGATCAAGCACATAGATGTGAGGTATCATTTTCTGAGAAGTGAGAAGCGGATTAAGGTGAAGAAAGTGGGTACTGCGGACAATCCAGCTGACATGTTCATGAAATCCGTTCCAACTAGCAAGTTCCAACATTGCTTGGACTTGCTAAATATTCGCAGCTGTTAGACAACATCTGAGGCAGAAGGGAGTTGCGATTATTGATTGGAGCTCAAAGTCAAGGTGGAGATTTGTTGGGTTTGATGCATTTGAGGATTGAGGACGCCTAATCGTGGATCAAGACAAGTAAAGATCATGATTCCAAAGAATTTGGGTTTAGCACGACCGTGTTGTTTTTGGCATAACCGTGCGGAAGTTGCATGACCATGCCAGCTCCAATGCACGATCGTGTCAGACGGTGTTTGCCAGAACCGATGAAGCACGACCGTGCAGACCAAAGGGCACGACCGTGCCAAACAAATTTGCACGATCGTGCATGTCTAGGCGCACGACTGTGTCGTTGTGGTTTGGGTTGTGGGTCGACTGATTCAGAGAAGGATTTGGAAAACCATGCAGGGTTAGGAATGGGGTTATATAAATACTTCCCTCTTCCCTAACAATCAGAAGTAATTCTAGTATGATAGGCATATAAATACTCCCCTCTTCCCTAACAATTAGAAGTAATTCTAGTATGATAGGCATATAAATAATTCTAGGGTTCAAGAAGTTCAGTTGCCAATGGATAATGTGATCTTTCCCATTAAGTTCAAGTTCTCTAATAAAATTTTCACAAAATTACTTTATATTTTTACTCCTACAAGTATAATTTAATTGAAATTTACACCCATCAAGAGTCAGAATTGGGGCTGGAATGCTCAACTCCATATTACATCTTTCATAAATGAGTGATCTTTGGACAAATTAGAATTTGTGAAATCCAACCTCACAGACAGACAGGCCACCTGTTTCCATTGAAATCCTACACACTCCTTCTAAATGCTGCAAATTTCTATACAATTTTGTCGATAAATAATTTGATGTATAGAAAATAATTGGGTTGAGATTGGAGGAAAGAACAATAGATGTGGCACATCTCGCTGGTGCTGAAATTCATTTGCCACGGTTGGTTGAATTTGGTGTCCGAGGAGACCAAATCTCCTGTACCACGTTATGTAACACAAGTGATCCAACGGATATGCATCATCCATGATATCATGATGATGTCGACCCTAATACCTCATATCCATTGGATCACCTGCGGTACACAATGTGGTACAGAAAAATGGTACAGTAGATTTGATCTCATGCAGGAAGGAGGAAATTCTTTAAAGGAGGCTAAATCATTTTTCTAAATTAAAAAAGGTCACATAAGATGTGTTGTTTTTTTCTATATAAATGAAATAAATAAGGATAAGTTTCAATAAATTACACTAAATATTTAAATTTTAAAATATTGATAATAACAAGTTTTTAGGGAGGGGCTATTGTCACCGAATCTTTTGCTTATCCATTACATTCATTAATACAATTTAATCTCTTGACTCAAATTCCCTTCAATCACTTTCTAATATCATGGTATTTTCCTCTCTCTATCTTTTTTTTTTTTTGGTAATATTGTTTTATCTTTCATATATTGTATTTCTTTTCAATTATACCAAGGAAAATAAACGTATAGTAATTTTTTATAAAATGAATTATAAAATTAATAAAAAATATTGTAATGAAAGAGAATCATTCATCTTTCCCCAAGTTATTTTATAAATAAATTTTATAAATATATTACTTTAATTCAATAACATTTTATCTTGATTTTTTTCTAAATGATTGAAATGAAGATTCCAAAATTGATAAATAAAATATGGAATTTCAAATTAGAAATTATGTATTTTAAGTATGAAATTTTAATTGTGAACTTATAAATGAATATTTTTTATGGTAGCATTACGATCCTAAATAAAAAATAATGTGAGAAATAAGTTTTTCCTAAATAATAGAATAACCAATTTTATGATTATATTGTCAATCCACCAATTAAAATTGTTGATTTCAATATTTTAATGTTTTACATTATAAATAAGAATGATTTAATCTATTAATATTACAATTAAAAATCTAGTAAAACTTTGAGACTTTTCATATAGTAATTTCACAATTTTAGATGACACGCAAATTGATATTTTTAATTAAAATTGGTAGTGTTTTTTTAGGCAATTAAAATTGGTTGTGTTAAATAATAGAAATCTTTATTTTTCTATCGTCATGAAAATAATTTTTTTTACAATACTTACTAATTTGTAATTTACTTTAAATAAAAATAATTGGTGAAACTAAAATAATTTGAAGAAGTAGATAAGTTTTAAAAATATGTTGTACAGTTCACAACATTGATAAATATTTTTAATGTTATGTGAAAATTATTAAGTCTTTTTTTTTTTTTTTGAATAAAGTGTTATGAATCAGATATAATTTTATTTGAAAAAATAACGAAAAATCATAGTAAAAATAAACTAAAAATTATGTGAAAATGGAAAATTAAAAGATAATTTACGATTGAAATTTATTTTCTTATAGAATGCTTCATTATTTTCTTACAAAATAAAAAAAATGGATATGTCTATTTACAATAAAAAAAGGATAATTTTGTCTAATTTTTAAACTTTATAATGAAAAATTAAAAAAAAAGTGTATTGACAATATTCCCTTTCCTTTTTTTTAATTATAGTTTGATTGCCTCATAAACTCTTGAGTTGCTATGTCAATTTGGATTAAAGAAATGGGTAGATATATAAAGTTATTTTTTGGTACATGTGTGGACGGGCATCTTATCTCATCTTATTGTATACTCCCTTTGCCTCATTCAAAAAATCATAAATTTTTCTTCTACTTCTTTATTAATGAGATCCACTTGTCATAATCAAAATAATTATCAATTTACCATTTTCTATCCCATTTTCTCTCTCCTACCTCAATTTTCATACTCATATTAATTATTCCACTATATACTCCCTTTAATTCATGTGCAAGATTATGTCTTCTCAAATGAGATGAGACAGGGTGGTAATGTGTAAATTTTTCGTCTAACTTATTTTCTTTCTAAAAATCTATTTGTTTCAGTTAATGCAATCAAATATCTACTTCGAAGTTCAAAAAAACCTTGGGATGAAGCCGACTTTTCAGCTTCTGATTGTGATGTTCGTAACGAAGTTAATTGCATTTGTGACAACACCACCAACATTTGCCACATAAACGCAATGTATGTTATTTATTTCATTCTCTTATTTTCCTATATTTTATTCTCAATATGTTTATGCTTTGTACTATTTGAAATCAAAGATAAGTTCAAAATTAAAATGTTATTTTATTACACAAGATTTTGGGGAAAACTAGTTTCTCCTTAAGTTATAGAAAGTCCTGTTTTATAAACTGTTCCTAAATATTCACTAACTACTTGCAAGTAGAAAAAAAATAGACTTTTTATAATTTATGGAGAAACTAGTTTCTCCCAAAACTTGCTCATTTTATTATCTACTAACAATTACAAAAACTAAAACCACATCCATGATCCATCTACTGAAATCCACTCTGGATACATGGCAATACCTAGTGCAAAATCCGTCTAAAACACTTGCTAACATCACCCTTTAATTATTACTATCTCCTTTTCAGTTTAATTTAATGTTATTAGTTTGACTTTACATGTAATTAATAAAAAGTAAATATTATAATTATGAAAAATAAATATGAAAGAAAAAGTTGATAAAAAATAGTAAGTGAGTTATTTTTGTGACATTGAAATTAACCCTTTCAACAACTCAAAAATATTATATAACTATTTAGCCTACAAATTTCCCTTCCATCCTTTTATTTTCCCAAAATATGCTTATATCCTAGTTAGGCTTTTCAAAAAGTTGAAATTATGATCAAATATTAATATCAATTTAATTGTTTGTAAAAAAATTTAAAAAAAAAATTATGAGTAACTCTTGTGAAAAATTAGTTTTTTTCAAAATGTTATAAAAATTAGTTTTCAGAACGGTTCATCACTCTTATTAGTTAGACTTAGTACTTTAAAACTAGTTTTTTTCTTATGTTACAAAAAAAATAGTTTTTTACAAGATTTTGACAAAAATTATTGATAAATTATTAAGTAATTTATAAATAATAATTTTTTAAATTTTATTAAAATGATTAAATTGACATTAATGTTTAGTTAAAGTTCACTTGAATTAATCATCAAAAACCAAATGTGATCAAACAAAATAAACGGAAGAAATACCATTATTAGCATTAAGTTGCCATAATCAGTCAAGATTTTATTTATTTATTTATTTATTATTTTTAAAGCACGCTCAACTACCTAAATTATTTATTTTCCCTCTGTCCTCTTTGTACTGAAAGCTCACACAAAACAGCCACAACCCCGCCCTTTTTTTAAAAAAAATATAATGTGTATATATTATAAATTAACTGGAGCCATTTTATTTTTAAAAGCACATACGGCATAAAATCAATATCATTCATATATTTTATTCCATCCAAAAATAAAATAAAATTCTAATATGTTTACGCATAAATTGAATTTTGTTTTCACACTTATTTTGGGACGGAGGAAGTTAAAAAATATAAAATAATACTATCTCCATCTCGGATTAAACTTTTTAATTTGATTATACACCGTTATTAAGAAAAAGAAATATTATGAATATGAAAAGTAAAATATGAGAGAGAAAATTGATAGAAAATAGTAAATGATTTGTTATTGTGATTGTACCAAATGAGTCTTATTTTCTATTTTGGGAATAAAAGAACTAAGAATTTTAAATTGAGAAAGACTAAAAATGAAAACAGGAACTTTAAAATCGGACTGAGAGAGTATTATTTAACCATAAAATTAAAACTAACCATTCCTTAATTAAATTTCTAAGCATCTTAACACAATTACAAAAGCCTTTATTTTAACCTTTTCCAAATTCACTCTCAGTCACTTTGTAATGAATGGAAGCTTCAATGGTATTCGTAGAATCCTAATAATTTTATCTCAGTTAATAACTCAAAACACATTTCACCCATGATAGAAAGCATACTAAGCTCATATCCTAACCTTTAAAGTCACCTAGAGATCACCAAACTCATTTCGTTTGCAGGACTTGATAACAACAACAACCTAATAGAACATACATAAATGTAAAAAATCAATGTTAATTTACACACATTTTACTATAATTAATCTTGACATTATACCTGATCCACCCTGTCAACAGTATGGCATTTCTTCTTGATAGAGTTTAATGGATAATATGTACCCTCTTTAGTCAAAAATTCCATTGCAGAGAGCCAAGAACTGTCTTGAAAAGCTTCATCCTTGACCGAATCTTCAATCGCTCTCCGTATATATTCCTGGGTTGCGATCGGTGTTTGTTGTAAAGAGAAGTTTTGACGGTCGTAATTTCTCTGACGCATGGCGGCCTGTACGGCACCGGCGGGACCAGGAATAACACGCGATGAAGAGGAGCCTTCACCGCGAAAAAAAAAATGCTGCTCGTTAGGATCCATTTTTTTGGGTTTAATAGAATTTGGATTGAGAAGATTGAGTGAGGGTTGCTAGGAGAATACGAGAGAGAGAGAATGAATGAACGAGGAAGGAAAAGGAAGGAGAGGAAGAAGATAAATGAATCTGGAAAGCTGGGGGTATTTATTAAACTTAAACTCGCTACACCGTGTAGCGAGTTTGACTTGGGTGTTCAAAATCGCTACACGGTGTAGCGATTTCAGTTTAATTAATTGCCCTAATTAATGACCAACTGCCAAATCCTAATTACATAAAACTCGCTATACGGTGTAGCGAGTTTGACTAGCCCAAGTCAAACTCGCTACACGGTGTAGCGAGTTTCAAAAAAAGGGACACTCTGAACAATACTTTGAATAGTAAGTTATTTTGGTAAATAAAAAAAGTAAAAAGTGATTATTTGAGAAAAAATTCAAATTTTTCCTTATCAAGTAATTTTTTTTTTTGGTAAATTGATGAGCAAAAATTAATTCAACTGCTTGAATGATAAAGAGAATTTTTGCTAAAATCCTAGCTAGCCAGTTTCTAGTTAAGGGCTGAAGTTTTTAATTAGAGATGGTGAAATTCAAAAGTTTAAGCCAACAAACTAAACCCTACATTAAATTGGTCGAGTAAATACATTAGGGGGTATGCTTGATACAATTTGGCTTGATTTTAGGCTAAAACCGTTATCGAATCAAAAGTATTCGGCTTCTAATTTAACAAACCGCCACCACTCAATGGTTTTAGGCTAAAACCGTTATCGAATCAAAAGTATTCGGCTTCTAATTTAACAAACCGCCACCACTCAATTTTAGCTCGGTTCGGTGTAGTCGATTTTCGGCTTCGGTAAGTATCGGTTCGGTAATATTCGGTCTTGACACCTTTACTTTTTATGGCCGCTGATGAGTTCAGGCCAAGCTTGGACCAAACATAAACATTTTATCATAAAAGTACAAATCTCATATTAGCTGGATCCTCTAGTGCTGCTCCAAGTAATAACCTCTTGGCTTCAATCATATTAGACTCACCCCAGCCTACCTGCAACACTACTACTTAAAACCAATCCGCCAAAACAACATACACAACCAACTATTAGTCATCTTTTGTAAAGCATAACTAGTAATTCAAGGTCACTAGTTTTATATCAATTATCATATTTAAATAGATATTAATAATTGTCAAAATAACAATTCTAATAATTCATCCAATCCTGATTTCAAAAAGTAAAATTAAAAATTCATCAAAAATCCAAAAGATGACAAAACATCTTCAATGCAATGACTAAAATCCTTTAGAAAATAAAATGCAAATGTCCTGTTCTTAAAGTACTCAGTAATTTTTGCATTATACTTTGCACCAAAACAAACTTCAAACGTCCATTGAATTGCTTGAAAAAAAAGAAATAATAGCGAAACTAACGTCAAAATATCATAAACTTTTTATACTTCACGTGATTTATTTTTGCTAGAGATAAACTAAAGAAAGGATAATCGAATAAGGGAGACCGATTACCTGTAGAGAATCGCCGACTTCAGACTTGGGTTGAACGTGAAATACGATTGAAGTCCCGTAGTTAAGTTTAGGATTATATAAATAAGGAGAGAAGGCTGAGATGAGGATGGGATGTGGAGGGCGTGCCGTGTATGGCCGAGGGAGAGGGGAGGTTTGCTTGCAAGGTAGGAGCGGCGTGAGAGGTTAGAGGAGGAGAGGAGACTAAATGGGAGGCAGTGCGAGTCACTGCGATGGAGGCGATAGCGCGATGGGGGAAGCGAATACGAATAGGCATCACTCGTCAGGCTGGTAGAGAGAGAAAAGATATCACCGTTTCAACTTTCAAAAGGATATTTGGCTAATTGGCTTTGACAAGATTTGCTAAATCTTGTTAATCTTGAAGATAATTTTTATTTATTAATATATATGAAAATTGAATAGATGTAAAACTATAGTAAATATTGGAAATATTTATTATTTAGAAGAATATCGGTATGATTCGATGTGAGTAATCGGCATGAAATCATGTATCCCAAATCGAATCGATAGATTCGATTTTTCAATATTTCATAAACCGTCCTACCCAATTAACTGTTGGTACGGTTTATCGGCGTCAATTTTTTCGATTTTATTCTATTTTTTCGATTTTTCGATTTTTCTGCTCACCCTAAAATACATAGTTATGGTAAATAAATGCAAGCGAGATTATTTAAATCTATATGAGATTATTTCAATCTATATGATGTAGCTCAACAATATCTCTTACTTAGTACTCCCTTCTTCGTCTCATTTTAAAATACATAAAATGGATTTTGCATGAGAATTAAAGAATATCTCTTACTTAGTACTTTCTCCGTCTCATTTTAAAATAAATAAAATGGATTTTGCATGAGAATTAAAGAAGGTGTATACTCTTAATGGAATACTCTCTCCGTTTCATTTTACTTGACACTAAAATTTTTAATGCAAGAATTAAGAAGACGTAAGATAGAATTAATGTAAAGTGGTGTTGTGAGTAGGAAAAATCAACTAGGAGAGAGAATGAGTGGGAGAATAGTAATTTAATTGGTGTTGTGATACTATAAATATAAAAACTTGTCATTTTGAGCAGTGTCAAATGAAATGAGTCGGATCAAAATGAAAATTAATGTCAAATAAAGTGAAACGGAGGAAGTAAATGCTGTGAATATAAAAAGTAAGACAGGAAAGTGAAGTAAAAAATAGTAAGTGGATAGTTATTGTTACCGTAACGAGTCCCATTAATAAATAAGAATCGAAAACTTTCCATTCTGAGATTGTGACTTTTTTAAATGGGATATGAAAAAGGGCTTTAGTGCCTTTCAGATGGGAGATGGGACAAGAGGGAGTACCAGATACTTGATCAAATTTGGTTTAATTTATTAAGGCTTCCTCAGGCCAAAACAAAATCTATAAACACTTGCAAAACTTACTAAACCACACTGGTCCACACATACGCCTGAGATTCAAATCAAAATTTTTTATCTACCCAACACCTCCTTGACCCGGCCCGCTTTTATACATTAGTAGGAGTGAACAAGTTAATATATACTTCTTCCGTCCTGGTAGTAAGTTCACAGTTATTGTTTGCACATAAATTAAGAAAAAAGTTAGTGGAGAAAATATTGTGAGTATGAAAAGTGAGGTTAGAGAGAGAAAGTGAGGTAGAAAATAGTGATTTGATTGGTGTTGTGAGTATAAAAGTAAAGTAGGAGAGAGAATTAGTGGGTGAAATAGTAAATATTTTTTGCCATTTTAGGAAGTGTGAAATTTGTAATGGAACACCCAATGAGAAAAGTGTGCAGGTTGTAGCGAGACGGAGGAAATATATATATATATATATATATATATATATATATATATATATATATATATTTAAAAAAGAAAAAATTATTTTTCATATATATTTTAAATTTTTTTTCCTAGTCTTATTAGGTGCATGAGCGAATTGATAATAAAAATATATTGTTTTCTTTTTCATACTGACAACACCTACTCCATTCATTCTTTCTCTTTTTATTATATTAGTATTTCTTAAACTCCGTGCTGAGAGAGAAAATTCTAAGTAGGATGTGACGAATGAAGTAAGTTATATGAAATAGTGCCACTTCTTTTAGTGCCTCTCATGCGAGATTTAACATGACACCAGATTCAAAATACCAAATACATCCCTTGCTGCAAAAGACTGAACTGTCCTAATATCCAAAATCTTAGTCAACTCTTATAACTAACATTTAATACCAGTCGGCCTCTTATAATTAAAGTATAATAGTCACTTTTTTCACTTTGTTTTCACTAAAATAAAATAAATATTTTAATATTTTATTAATGTTGACTCTCATATTTGGTCAAACAGCAAATTATCTTTTATAACTGACTTATATGACTACTTCATCTCCTATAAATGACTTATAAGATTAATTTGTCTCTTATAATTGAAGTATAAGACCAATTTTTATTAAATGAAAAGAAAAATCATAGATTAACCACAAATAACATTTCAAAATAGTTGTACAAACAAAACAACCCCAAAATTAGACTCTTTGTACATTAAATCCACACCAGTAAATTGATTCCAAAAATACAACAAATTCATATATACATCATACTCGCATTTATCTAATTTGAAAGCGCAGGAGTGAAATAATTTCAAATCTCCAAATGTACCTTATTTCCATGAAACTTTCTGCAAGTGCCAAAAATATAGTATGAAAACTCAAATTTTTCACCTTTTGAAAAAATGTGCACACACAAACTATTACTTTTCCTTTGGCAATCTGATCACTAACAACTAGCTTCTTGTGAGTGGTGAGCAAGCAAGGAATTTCTCGCCCAGATCTGGGAGGAAGAGAGACGCTAGTGATGGAACGGAGGGGAGCGACGATTGAAGAGAGACGTCGGGGATGAAAAATAAGGCTACTGAATCTATGTCGATCGGAGAAAGAGGCGTTGGTGTAGTTTCGCTGGAGAAGATGATGCAAGGTGCGAAAGAGGAGCGAACTCGCCGACAACTAGTAAGGATGGTCAGAGGAGAGGAATCTGGTGGATAATACTAATCGGAGAAGAAAGGGGGTGGTAGAGTTAGGGTTAGGGTTTGGGGAGTATGGGAGATTACTCTCTGTGTGTGCGTGTTTAGAGAGAGAAGTGATAAAATGAAGTTGAGGGGAGCGAGGAGAGGGAAAGCATAGGGATGTCTGGGAAAATATAATCTGAGTATAACTCTTTATTTGAGATTATAATTTTTTTTTTAAAAAGAATAAATTATAGAAGAATTTTTCCTACGAAATATTCAATATATAATACTCTCGCCGTCCCACTTTAAGGTTTCTACTTTCCTTTTTGATCCGCCCCATTTCAAGGTTTTCTTTCATAAATGGCAAGTTTTGAGTATATTTATTCCCTTATGATTTAATATAT
Source organism: Adenophora triphylla var. japonica (assembly GCA_022495995.1). Classification (NCBI taxonomy): domain Eukaryota; kingdom Viridiplantae; phylum Streptophyta; class Magnoliopsida; order Asterales; family Campanulaceae; genus Adenophora; species Adenophora triphylla. The sequence goes on from JAFEMH010000189.1 coordinate 622,217, forward strand.
TTACAAAAAAAAAAAAAAACATTCATTATATCCTTATAAAGTTAATATATTTACAAAAAAAATCAATCATTAACTTACTATTTCTCCCACTCATTCTCTCTCCTATTAAATATTTTTAACTTTTACATTCTCTCTCCTCCAAGGCTCCATTTGTTTTGACGTAAAACATTTTTCGAAAAACGTTTTCCGAAAAATATTTTCCTGTAAAATGTTTTACTTAGAAAGGGCGTAAAATGTTTTACGGCGTAAAATATTTTACATAGGAAAATGTTTTACTTATGATTATTATTATTATTATTATTATTATTAATTTATTATTATTATTATTATTATTATTATTATTATTATTATTATTATTATTATTATTATTATTATTATTATTTACTTTTATTATTATTTTAAATATTATTATTTTATTGTTATTATTATTTTTTATTATTATTATTGTTATTTTTTGTTATTATTATTTTTTTATCATTAATATTATTATTTTTATTATTTTATTATTATTTTTTATTATTATTATTTTATTATTATTGTTATCATAATTATAATTATTATTTTATTTTATTTTATTTTATTTTAGCTATTATTATTATTTTATTATTATTATTATTTTATCATTATTATTATTTTATTATTATTATTATTATAATAATAATAATAATAATTATTTTTATTATTATTATTATTATTTTATTTTTTTATTTTTTTATTTTTTTATTTATTATTATTTATTATTATTATTTTATTTACTTACTTATTTATTTATTTAATTATTATTATTATTATTAGAATGAGGAAGTAGAATGTTGTACCTTGTGAAATATGAGTTGTACATGAAGGGCACCATTTTTTTGGAAAATATTTTACTTAGGATAAGGTTAGTAAGTCATTTTACTTAGGAAGAGCATAAAATGTTTTTCGAAAAACGTTTTCTCAATTTTTCGAAAAACAACCAAATATCGGAAAACGAGTTATTTTATGGAAAACATTTTTCGGAAAACAACCAAACACAGGAAAACGAGTTATTTTAAGGAAAACATTTTCCGGAAAACAACCAAACAACGAAAAATGTTTTACGATTTTTCGAAAAACAATCAAACAACGAAAAACGAGTTATTTTACGGAAAACATTTTTCGAAGAATATTTTACGGTGAAACAAACGGGACCTAATCTTTTACCCATTTTCAAAAAAATGGGTCATTAGCTACTATTTTCTATCCCATATTTAAATTTTATATTTTCTTTTCTCTAATTTTTTATTCACTTTTAAAAAATTTTCTTAAAAAACACGTGAAATTCACAACAAAAAATCTTAATGTGGGACAGAGGGAGTAATTTTTTTTATGATTTTTTGGTCCGGGTCACGAGGGACCGTCGGTGCCGAAGCCCTTCAAATTTACGATTAAAGTAGCTTTCAAAATCATCAAATTTAGAAAACCCCCCCGAACCATAACTGATTTATGGAAAAGGTTTTAGTTCTCTACCTCCAACAAACAAACACTGTCGCCATCACCAATCGGTAACGGAGTCGACTGTGCCATCGAGGCTTACCTACGGTACGAAATTAGCCCCCACCAGCTATTGCTTCAAACTCGACAAACCCCAAATTAGCATCGAGGAAAATGAAGAAATTAGGGATAACTTCGATCAGAAAAACCTCAATACTCCATAGTATTTTACTGCGGTTTCCATGCATATTAAGAGAAAAACTGGAAAGATCGACGGAGGTAGGTGTCGCACATTTGAATATGAAGCAGTTACGATTTGTGCAATTTGTTGGGATTTGACGGGGAGATGTCTTGACGAGGGCTTAAGTCAAGGAGAATGATTGATTGGGTAAATTATTCTTTTCAATTTAAATGTTTTTGTTTTCGAACATTTCCAGTTTCAATTTTCTGGCTGAATTTGCTGTGTGTGAGTTTGAGTGCATGCTATTGTGGGTGCGTTTGCGGGTGGATGTTGGTACTAGATTAAGAACTTAATTGAATACTATACAAAAACCCATAGAGTTCAACAACAAAATTGTTGTGACATTCTTATGGAAATAATAATTTCATAAACCCGTAACACACAGATTAAGTAGAGTGATTGACATATGATTAATTACTAAATTGCTCATTAAAAATTTGAATTCAAACAATGAGATAACATTTGAGTTCAAACTAGTCTGGAAACGAAGATTGTGTAGTCGCTTGATTGAAAAAGGACCCAAAAAGAAAAGTTACCAAAAAGAAATGCACATCTTTTCAAGGGGGTCATAGAAAATATAAATATAAAATATTTTAAAATTAAGAGCGCTAGACATAGGAGATAAATACCTTTTTCGTCCCTCAACAAACTATGTTTTTACCTTTTCGCATTAGACTATTTTCTTACATAAGAGTCCTTAACCTTTTCTATTTGGTATTAAGTAGTCCTTCCGTTAGATTGCCGTTCACATGGCCGTTAGATGATGCTGAGGTGGCAACATGACATAAATTATGAATTTCCAACTGCAAAAAAAATGTCATGCCAAGGCACTTGACTTTCTTCCCCAACAAAAGGGTGAAAGTATAAATTTTGAAAAGCTAATTCTATCTTCCACTCCCCTACCATCTTCCTCCACCACTATCACTGCCATTACTACCTAACCACTACCACTACCACCAACACCATCATCATCACAGCCACTACCACCATCATTTACAACCACCACCACCATCATTACAACAGCCACCATATCCACCTCCAAAAATCAAAATAACACCCATAATAAAGTCAATAGTCTCCTTCAAAAATCCAACCCAGGAAAGCATCTGAATTCATTAACCCAATTCAATATCCTTACTTAACCAATTTCTTGGAAATAAACCAAAATCAAATCTCAAAAACTTCACTGTATTTTTTTGGAAGGTTCAAATAGAAAATATCTCAGATCTAAAAATGTTGAAATCAAAATTTGAAGTGGTTAGTGAAATAAAAACTGGAAGTTTGGACAATAGCCATTGATGAGGAAGTTGGGGACAGTTACGGTAATGGATTGGATTGTCCAAAAGTACCAAATAACAAACCATAGATCTGATTTATCCAAGCCTACTAGTCAGAGCTAATATGTTTCTTTGACCCATTGAGAAGAACACAGTGATGGGCGAGCTCAGAAAGGTCTATATTGAGTCCTTGGGTTTCCGAAATAGTGTAAAAAGAAGTGCTTCGAATCATTACTATTTGACTCGTTATTCGAACTTTCTTTTTCATTCTTGATTTCTTTTTTGATTCGAACTTTATTGAAAGATTTTATGGGATACCCTCATGCGGGAGCGGCTTATCTTATGTGTTTTTAAAGAATTTAAGTTTTCTTATTCTGGTGTTGTCGAGGCAGAAGGAGCCAGCACGAGCGATTTCCCGTCTTACACAGAAGCGTTCGCCAACTTTGATAGGCATAGCATTGCAAGCAAATAGAGCAGAGAGCTTACCCTTTCTATTAGAGTCGCGAGCTAGTTGTAGTCGGGGGAGAACGTATCTGGTCTGATGATACGGTACAGTACAATACGAGACAATGGGATGGATGGTAGAGGGCTGCCTGCGCCCAAAAGCGGACGTTGCAAGATATGTCGGGGAGGCGTCCGTTGATTGTGTACGAACAAAATACGAGTCCAGGGGCACCAAACACATTCTATAATATTCGCTCCAAAGACCTTTATACTTCCTCAAGCGGCGGAATACCCCTCAAAGGATTCATAATATTCTAAATAAAGAATTTCGTAGTAGAAGTGACATTTGGGATCAGTAGAATTCTCAAACTACGGAATCAACTGCTTTCACACCGGGAGAACAACATCCGGAGCAAGGACCCCAACAGTTTGGAAGAGATCTAACCTTGTCCAGAATCCTTCTGGACAAGTCTTTTGGGGCCGCAGGATGAAGAGAGAAGGTCATGAAAGAAAGCAATACTCAGGGCATGGCATTAGATTAGGAAATGCTTTTTTGAACGAATCCTAAGAAGAAGTCCAAGATGTCAGTTTTACCTACTATTGGATTTGAACCAATGACTCTTGCCGTACTTTGATTTGATGCGAGTCCAATCTTCTCCTTAAGGCCGATTGGTAGCCTTTGAATGACGATTTCGCGGGAGAGGCGCTATAAGCCCCTCGGTGGATACCACTTGCTAGTTTTGGACTTCTTCGTGGGTGCGGCATCTTGGGCGTGATCTAGAATTGGGTCAATCACGTTTATTAGAAGTGGACTGGTCCCGGAGATTCTGAAAGCAAGGATTCCCTAGAACCCGGACGCCTCGCGAGCCGGGCTTTTAGAGATGAGTCTCAAGATTCTTCTTCAGCTCCTTGAGATTTTGAGAATGGGTTGATTGAATTTGAAAATTTACTACTTGGCTCTAGCTATTAGCTAAAAGGGAAGCTGACCTATTAGCTTACTAGGCTCAGACTGTTCTTGTCTTAAATCCTGTAAGATAGCCGGGGTTGGAAAGGCAGCTTCCGAAGTCTAATCTTTCTTGTCGATTTGAGAACAAAAGTTCCTTTCTTCTTGCTAGTGCTGAGAATAATTTCTTGAAAAGCGGGGCTGTACCGTTAAAGCCTAAAATAGCAAAGAAGGTATGCTTCGGAGCATATTCTTCTCTTTCGTCTAGAGCAGCCCCTTACCCTAGAATAGTAGGAATGCTTACCAAGCCCTGCTGCCAGCTTTCACCCATTCCCAGGGCAAAGCCTGACGAAAGCGAACGGTAGAACGCGGGTCTCCAAAACCCGATGTCGTAGGTTCAAATCCTATAGAGCGTGATTTCGAATCAACACGTAAGGTAGCTTTCTATCCGAACAACTACGATATACGCCGCTTCGTTTTCCCGAGTGAGTAAGTTTGGGCAGTAGCTCTCTCGGCTTGGTGATCTTTCCTCCATTCGTGTCTGATACTCAAAACAGTTTTAGGCTTGTAAATATTCAAGATATCCAAAAACCAATGCCAGATTTTCGTTAATTTCTATTTCTTGTTATCGTGGAATTCGTCATCAAGATGGACCACCCTTACGTGGTCAATTTAGAGAGTTCTTTTTCGTTAAGCGCATCAAGCCGGGAGTGGACTGACTGCTCTGCCATTGAGCTACGGAGATTTGACGAGTTATCTCTAGAGGATACCACCACACGGAGGAAGGATCGAAGCATCTCTTCCGTTCTCCATCTTGATCGATAAGAGGAGGGATAGGAGCTTCTAACTATATGAAGCGTGAGCTTCGAAGGCTCTGGAGCCCCAGCCGTTGCCATGACGCCCTGCTCGTGCACCACGGCTCACTCCGAAAGAAAGAAGAAAGCCTTGAGTTATTAGTCAAGCGCGTTAGCGCCTTTGCAATCAAACTAAAGCGCTAACACCCTATCTATAGTATAGTAAGGGGCCTCATCAAAAGGATCTTTTGCAAGGCCTCCTCGATCCTTTTCTCGATGGACGCCATTTGCCTATCGGATGATACTAAACAGCCGGAAGGTTGCCACGAGTAAGTCAGTTTGGGGGACCGAAGGCAGTTCTCCGTGGACCGGACACGAGCTTCTTGCTTGCGATTGAATGCTTTAGCGATCGGGCCGGTGGGTATAATTTCACACGCGAAATGGTCCCGAAAGACATGGGTCTTCTTCTCCGTCCAGGCCTACGTCAATCGGGATGAAGAAGATTTTCTTTGAAATGTAATTTTGTCATCTTTCTTTCTTTTTCCTAAGCTTTCCCTTGGTCGTTTATGGTCCAACATGCTAATCTCTCTTTTTATGCTACTCTCGATCCCCTCTTCCCTTGCTAACCCTGGTGTAGTGGAAAAGACTGCCGGTCGCGAAGATCTAATCCTATATAAGTCTTGGTGTGATGAGCATCTTCGTCCCTCGTCCCTCGAGTCACAACTTCTTCCCCGTACGCACGCAGGTGATGCTCCTTTGGAGTTGCCCCTGGCAAAATCCCAAAAGACAGAAAAATAAAGAAGTCCTTTGATAAGAAAGTCCTGTAGAAGGAGTCTCAAAATTTCTTTGGATCAGGGAGCCCATAGATTTAGAATTCTTCTAACCCGGAAATTTTCGATGATAGATGATTTCTTTCTTTGATCATCTAAGTAATTTGGTATTGACCGTTGCAGGCTTGCAGCAGAGTGGACTGCCGGTTTTGACGCCCGCCAAGTCTCGAAGCGAGGTAGAATCAGAAAACACATCCCCAAGTTCAATTACATTAACTTGTTGTTGGCTCATGGCTCTCAGATGAGCAATCCTGCTTTCTCTAAAAAAATCCCGAATGTCTAGAAAAAAGCCGGATTTGAATAGGTACTTGCTTTCGTCCGATGTTTCCTTATCTAGGCATGTTAGCTCCATTTTTGGAAAGCAAATATCAGTAGCCGGTGGAACTGTGGACTGAAAGCCCACTTCTTCCCCTTTCTTTCTTAGTTGGAACAACCCAACCGGCGAAGTCAATTTCTGCCATTTTAGGAATTTAAAGGGGCATAAATGCCATTATTTTCACATTCTACTATTCAATTAAGTTCCTGATCCACTTCGTGGCTCACTCACTCTAGGAAAGAAGTAGGAAGTTGTACCATTCCGGCACAATATGCGGCAGGGTGGGCCATTTACTGCAGCTCCTCATAACTACCAAGGACCAGTCCTACTCTATTTGAGTAGCCAGCCCCAAAAAGAGTCATTGTCGTTGCCAAATCCTTACATTTAAATAATGGCTAAAAGGCTTTCTTCTCCCCACGAACTCCCGAGGACTATTAGAGGATCACTCTCTAAGTCCTCTTTCTGCTCTTCGAAAGTGGATCGACACCCATGCATGAAACTTCTCTTTTGTTCAGCGGTGAATATTTCCTCCTTTTCTTCTTGTTTTAGCAAAGGTGAAGATCAAAAGGTAGATTAGAACCTTTTCATGGTCCTTCGCTGTCTTCATTTCTATCTTTTCGAGAAAATGATGCGAGAACCCGCGGTGAAGAAATAAGGAGATTCTTCTACATCGAAATCTCAGTTGAAAAAAGAATAGGAAAATTCCGGAATCGCCCGGTAAGAATGTGGAGAAGAACCAAAACAGAATGGTTCCGCCTACTCAAAACAGTACATAAAGAATTCTCCTGTCTCTGAAAAGTGCGAGTTGCGCTACACAAGATCCATTTGGATCTCGTGTGTAAAGGAATGGGCAGTCCCTACTTTCTCCAAAGTTTAGAACTTATTGGGTTCTAGTCCTTTCTTCTTTTATCTCTTTTTATCGAACCTCTCCTCAATCCACTCGACCCAAGCTCTCAACACCCTGCTCACGAACTAACTAACTCTCCTTTAACTTCGCGACCTGGGAATGCACTTATATAAAGATTTAGAAAACTATCCCTTAATAACCGGGAGAGGGTCTTGGTAGATGGCCATATTCTTGGAAGGGGCGTAAGTAGAAAAAGCAGTGCCCTTAAGCTCACGTCGCAACAAAAGCATGCTGACTCTTAAGGAAGAAGGGGTCTGCACAAACATCTCTTTTGCAGGACGCGGAGATCGATTGATCCATACGAGCTTTTAGGGCAAAGGCGAAAGAGCTTCTTTTAGCAAGCCTTTACTTCAAACAAAAAGGAATAGAACCGAAAGCTTTGATGGTAGTAAAGTCAGCACTTTTTTCGTTGAGAATTCCTCGTTCCCTTTCGATAGACCAACGGCTAATTCAAAACTTGTGGGGCCCTATCTATTCTATCTCTCGAGCCCCAAAGAAACCCCCCCTCCCCTTCGGATGATGCCACTGGATTCTTTCTTCCGTTGGGCGACAGAAAGACTCTCTATACTTTGCTTGTCGTGTCTCTATACTTTGCTCGTCGTGCACTGGATTTGCCTCGCCTCCGGTGAATATACTTGTATTGAACTTTAACTACGGGATTGTAATTCTGTTAAGTTTGAGCTTCCATACGAGTACGGACTAGGTGCAGAACACTAGCGGTTACATCCATAAGTAGCTTGGTCCACATTTATTCCATTTCATATACTCCCTCCGTCCCAGCTTAAGCTTCACCAATTACCCAAAAGGGCGTCCCGTTACAAGCTTCACATTTCCTAAAATGGAAAAGGTTTATTAATATTCTATTATACCCACTAACTTTTCTCTCTCACACATTTAAATTATGAGTCCCACTTGTCATATCCACTCACTTCTTCCCTCTCACAACCCTTCTCCCACTCCCATTATTTTTGAATATATATATTGCTTTCTTAATTTGCGTGCTTCACCAAAATGGTGAAGCTTAACCCGGGACGGAGAGAGTATGTCTGAGGATCCGCCTGAACGGGTGACTCGTATCTGTATCTGACAAAACTTTTGATAAGCCACTCTCAAGCTCTCATCTATTTGTCGTAGCTACAACAACGAATAAAGATTCAAAAGCCCGTAAAAAACGGTTGAAGTACAAGTTCATCAAAGCCCGTAATGAGGTGCCTAAGGTAAGGCCAATCCCAACTCTCTTTATTATCTGGCATTGAAGTCTCATAGTCTAATCCATTGGTAATCTCCATTCATAGTCTGTCAATACCGACTGAAACTACCGGTACCCTTCTAAAGGTTGAGTCTATACCAAGAAAGTTCAACTTAGCTATTCGTTGGATCCTTGAAGCTGCTTTCAAACGACGTATAAGACTTCCGAGCTACAAGTCCTACGAGACAGGAGCGGGTCGGGTCGGGGCTTTCTGCCTTGTTATCAAAAAGGGAGTTGGGTAAAGCAAACTCCCTCCTTGGACGAGCACGGGCTCTTGAAGCTCTTTGAGTAGATAGCTGGCTTTCCGCGATGGTACGCGCACGTACGCGCGCGCGCGATTAAAAGGCTCCTCCATTTATATCAACTTTTTAGTTAACTTTTCTTCGCCCTTTCAGGCATATCGACGTCGAAGTATAGTTCCTCGGGAAGAGCTGAATCAACCGTCAGAGTGGGAAGACGAGTGCCATTAGCGCAAAATTGTTCAACAACTACCCTTTGTGGCTCCTAACTTAGAAACTCCTGCTTTTCTGCAGGTAGCTTGCTTACTTCTCAGCCACTAGTTAGAAGGAAATCCCTTGACCTCCCTTTCTTAGTTTTGACCTCTCGATCTTGAATAGTCTCCCTCGTCGCCCCTAAGCCCTTGTCGAACCTCATACAGGGCAGGGGAAGATCTCAAGGCAGGGTAGCCCAACTTCTTTCGCAACACTTTCACAACCCAAGAGAGAGCTCAGCGAGGCGACAGAGTTGGCTGCTGGCACAACAGGGTGGTGCCTTGCAGCACCGCAGGCGGACGCGCGGTAGCGTTCGTGGTGGTGCTTCAGGATTCCAATGTACTGCGTCCAAGATCAGAACGAGCTTGCTGGCGGAACACTGTCATCCCATTCTTGAGTGAGCTGGAGCGCAACCCCCCCAAGGAGGAGATAAAGAAGCTGATCGCGAGAGAAAAGAAAGAGTGGTGGAGAGCTAGGATTGTGGAGAAGAAGATAAGGGGAGATGATAACGTCGATTGCGGAATGAGGCGAATGCGACGGTGACGAAGGAGGAGGATTTCTTACCTAATCTAGATACGTGTAGGCGACCGAAGATGGAGCCGGGTGTAGTAAATATTGAAGTGTGTGGGTTTGGCGAGGCGGAGGTGGAAGTGGGGGTAGGGAGATGAAGGCGGAGAGGGAGAGATTCTGTCGATTTAAGGAGATCTAGAAAGGGGTGGGTTATAGGGTAGAATATTATTGCTATTTTTTTCATTTTAGGATACTTAGTTTAATAGTCTACATTTTTACCCCGTATATTTTCAAATCAACAAATATTCCAGATTTGAGGTTCCATGTAAGCAAACATTGCCACATCAGTATGCCATATCAATAGGCCTAACGAACATGTGAACGTAAGTCTAATGGAAGGACTACTTAATATCATATAGCAAAGGTTATGGACTCTTAGGTAAAAAAAATAGTTTGGTGACGAAAAGGTAAAAAGATGGTTAGTTGAGGAACGAAAAAGGTACTTATCTCCTAGATATAGTACTCTTCTTTTATAATAAAGATTGGATTTTTAATCAATGAATGACTTAATCTATTACATGAGTGGCACTTGAAAGTGCTAGAAATTGCATTTGGTAGGGTTTGAACGCTTCCCTCTCGTTAGAAAGTGATATCAGACGTCGATTGAGATAGAGCTGTTTGACCCATAATTGCGAAAGGCTAACGCCTCTCTCGCCCGTCTCGCCGTTTTGGCGTCTTTAGGGGTCGACCGTCTTTTGGTTTTATGGCGGGCTGTTGTGCGTCTTTAGGCCAGATGAGACGTTTCTTGGTTATGGTGAGAGGCGTGAGGAGTCCGCCTTTGTCAAAAGGCATAATAGGCGTATGTGTTGTGTTAAAATAGGTCATTTTGTAATTTTAGTTTTAATAATTTAACTTACCCAATACGTTGTTTTGGGATAATATGGAGTAAAGATAGCTTGTGGCGTGCATGAGAAAGAAAGATATCCATAATTTCTCTCGAGCGATCAAAAGAAAATAAGTGTGATAAGTACAAATTAGAACGACGACAAAGGAGTGGAAAAAAAATACTACAAATAGCTTGCTTTATTCAAAATTTTAAAGGGAGGTTTGCAAATTTTAATATGTTTACTATTTTAATTTGTTTTTTCGCTTTACTTTGGGTCTCATTTATCATTTAAAGTTTTAACTATATCTTATGTTTATCTCTCTCTAGGTATGAAATTATACATTTGAAATTATATATTCGAATTCACCTATTTTCACGCTTTTAAACAATTACTTGTTTACTGATTTGAACATAAAATGTGTTTTTGTCTTAGAATTCTCACTTTTGGGTGTTTTAGTTATCTTAAGCATAGTTGCGAAAGGCTAGCGACTCTCTCGCCCGCCTCGCCGTTTTGGCGCCTTTAGGGGTTGACAACCTTTTGGTATTATGGTGGGCTGTTGTGCGCCTTTTAGGCCAGGCATTTCTTGGTTACGGTGAGAGGCGTAAGGAGTCTGCCTTTGTCAAAAGACATAATAGGCATATGTGTAGTTAAACTAGGTCATTTTGTAATTTAGTTTCTATAATTAAACTTACCCAATGCGTTGTTTTGGGATAATATGGAGTAAAGATAGCTTGTGGCGTACATGATAAAAGAAAGATATCCACAATTTCTCTCGAGTGATCAAAAGAAAATAAGTGTCATAAATAACAAATTAGTACGACGACAAAGGAGTGGGACAAAAACACTAAAAATAGCTTGCTTTATTCAAATTTTTAAAGGGAGGTTTGCAAATTTTTATATGTTTACTAATTTAATTTGTTTTTTCGCTTTACTTTGGGTCTCCTTTGTCATTTGAAGTTTTAACTATATCTTATGTTCATCACTAGGTATGAAATTATACATTTGAAATTATATATTCGAATTCACCTATTTCACAATTTTAAACGACTACTCGTTTATTGATTTGAACATAAAATGTGTTTTTTGTCTGAGAATTCTCACTTTTGGGCGTTTTAATTGTGTTAAGTTGCTATTACATGTGAAATTGTGACATTTATTTAATGCAAAATTCTTGTTCTTAACATATTTAATCTTTGTTTAATATATTTTATATATATATTATTTTACTATTCCTTTTGATCTATTTTACCGCCTACTCGCCTTTCGGCTGCCTTTCAACCGCCTCGCTATTCGCCTTTTCTAGGAACTTCTCGTCCGCATCTCGCCTTTCGCCTTTAACAACTATGGTCTTAAGTTGCTATTACATGTGAAATTGTGACCTTTATTTAATGCAAAAGCCAAAAACTTATAAAAAACGCATTTTTTGTTAACTTAACAAAAAACGTGTTTTAAATAAAGGGCGGGGCGTCTCTCTCTCACTTTCTCTCTTCTCACAGTCTCTCTCTCACTAAACGCAAAGCCGTTCTTCTTCACCGCAAAGCCGTTCTTCTTCTCCGACCCAACAACGACCGTCTTCTCCGATCTCAAATCTCCCTCGCCGGCGACCTAATCTCCTTCAATCTTCCGAACGCCCTCACCAATTCCTCCAATTCCAATTGCCATCACCGAGCTCCTTCTCTCCAAATCAACCGGCGACCTCCCTGAAGAAGAAGAAGAATTAAATTACCTCATCGGAGTCTAATAGCCTGGAATCCCTCCGATCAATTGTCACCGGTCTTCACTTCATCGGAGGACAATCAGGTTTTTACCGATGGATCTGCTGCGATCGGAACATATTTTTAAGCTTCTCTTTTCAGTTTTTGTTGCAATGGACACATATGGTACATCTCTTTATTACTTCACTTCTTCTGTTGAGGACGGTATTGGGAATGAATGTACCAGTTCATTTTAATTCAAGTGCCAGATTATATGTTGTTGAATACCAGTTTATAAGTATTTGAGTACCAGTTTGAGAATTTGATGCATTGGTGGACTGGGTAATTAGATGCCAGTGTATGTGTTTTGGAGTGCCAGTCCATTTATTTTGGAGTGCCAGTTAGTGTATAATAGAGTGTCAGTAAGTGTGTAACTGAGTGTCAATGTATTTTTTGAATGCCAGTTCTTGTAATTTTAAATGCCAGTCCATGTTTTTTTGAATGCCAGTTCATATTTTTTTGAATATCAGCAAAAATAATTATCAATGTTTTTGAGTGCCAGTATATGCATTTTTGAGTGCCAGTAAATGTGTTTTCAAATGCCAGTCCATGTATTTTTGAATGCCAGTGCTTGTATTTTTGAGAGCCAGCAAAAATATTTGTGTAACAAAGTGCCAGTGTTAGTGTAACAGAGTGCCAGTGTGAAGAGTGCCAGTTCATATATTAAAAAGTGTCCGTGTAAAAAGTGTCAGTTTCATGTTTATAAAATGCCAGTATGAAATCACTGGTCATTTGTAATATTAACACTGGCATTTATCATGGTTGCCAGTAATTACAAAAATGCCACCGTTTATTTTGAGCATGGTTGCCAGTAATTACAAAATTGCCCCCGTTTATTTTGAACAGTGCTTTGGAAAACACGTTTTTTGTTAACTTAACAAAAAACTAGTTTTTTATAAGACCAACTCAAATTTTTGTTATGAACATGTTTAAGCTTTGTTTAATATATTTTACATTACTATTCTTTTTGTTCTATTTTATTGCCTTGCTCGCCTTTCGGCCGCCTTGCCATTCACCTTTTCTAGGAACTTCTCACCTGCCCCTCGCCTTTCGTCTTTAACAACTATGCTTTGGCCTAGACATAGTACTCCATGAAATACCATAATCATTATCTCTTCTAAAGATAAGTACATATTTCCTAGACTTCTAATCTGAGGATATATCTTAGTAACCGTAACACATTTTCGTTATAAAGTCTAGACAATCAAACTAGTTTAAATAATTTCTTAATCTCTTTGAAAGTGTTTAGTTTTGCTTATAAGTCCGAAGGGAGTAATTTAGAAAGTTCAAATTTAAATAGGTGGTTAGTTACTTATTTTGGAAGTGGGTTTTGTAATGAGAAAAGTTGGAGGAGAGGGTAGTTAGTACACTGAGAGTCCAAGAGTCCAAATGACTCATCTCCCCTAATATAGATATACACAAACTAAAAATGCGGCCATATTTAACACAAAATAGAAACATTATATATGTTTGCACAAGATATTTTGTGAGATGTAACTGATATAATTGCAAACCCCTAATAATTAAGGTGTGCACAAAGTGATGTCCTTATTTTTCGGGTCAGAAAAGAGTGATATCCCACCTATATCATTATGTATATCTTCAAAATTTTGATCATTCTTTCTCCACTTTGAATTTCTAGAATCGGCTAATGCTATTTGTGTACTAATTGCATTTTAGTTTATGCGACGATCACGAGCTGAGTGGCACAATACCTGAAGAGCTCGGAAATCTTTCTTCGCTGCAGACACTGTAAGATGATTGCTTATTATATTTTTAATCCAGATTCCAAAATTTGGTTGGAGCAACTCTAGAAAAGGGTTTAACAACTTTTCTCTCTTCGTTTGTTATTTTATTTTTTCTTCATGCTCATTTTCATTCTCTTTGTGCAGTAGCTTAAGTGGAAATAAGCTCAATGGTCCCATTCCTAAATCATTTTCCAAGTTGTTGAATCTCATATCAATGTAAGTATTATTAGTTGTTAACTCAAACTGGACTCACTCTTATTACAATATGATAAAATATAAGAAAGCTGTATTGTGAAATTTCATTCTCTCATAGCACAAAAGTTCCATTAAATAAATTGGATATTATATTCAAGTAGGCTTTCATTATGTACATCATAACATGAGATGTATCTTTTATTCATTATTTGGCATTGGCTGTCAAATTTTTACGATGTTCTCATGAGCTTCTTTTGATAATCAGAGATCTTGATGATAACTTTCTGGACGGACCCATACCATCTTTTCTTGGTAATTTGACAGCATTGACCTCCTTGTAAGCTTCAATAACTTGCACTTAGTAGATTTTATAAACTTGAGCTGCCGATTCACAAGTATGATTATGCCTTTAAACAGTGTACAACTTATTGTATGTGGTTTCTAGAATTCAGTCCAACATTCTCAGCAATGAAAGATGCAAGTTGATATTTTTTAGTGCTAATCATTTTCGCAAAGCATGTGTTTTTTGTTTTATATAACGACTCTAAATGTATAGAGATTACAAAATACTCCGTACTAAAAAAACTCCCCAGTTTAGTTCTCATTAAAGACTGAAAAGTATATGAACCTATGAATGTATCAAAATTTATATGCCCCTACTTTATGGTATAGAAAGAAATTAGTGTTTCCCTCAAGATGATCTCAATATGAATCACTAAGGGATTAGAAACAAATTTTTTCCAAGCAAACAAACACAACAATGACCAACTTTGGTGCCAATTGCCAAGTGAAAGGAAGAAATGAAGGAAAAGAACGTCTAGAAAAAAAATGAAAGAAAGAGATACAATGGTCTGAATTACTCAATGTCGTCATTTTGTATGATGGCGTGATTGAGGACCCTTCTTCCATATGTCTATTGTCTTCTTATTTCCCTTTGAAGGGAAAAAAAATTCTAACTGTATTGAGAATTTTCTACAATAAATAGGTCTAGATTGCGATCATTGTCTTTTCACGAACTTGATCCACTGGAATGCCACTAATGCTAAATTACAATTTTCAAGAGGTTGTCTAATCTAGAAAAATTCAATTCTAGGTCATCATCAAAACTAGCCTATCATTCATTGATCTAACAAAAAATCTTTGTATGTGCGTATTAGTCCTAAAACAGATTAATCTAGCTCCAACAAAGACATAATTCCCTGTAAACCTTTTCTTCATTTTAGTTAATACTTAAGCAAGTCTTTTCACGAACTTGATCCACTGAAAATATACAGCTCACTTTGAAATATCCCCTTTTCAAGATAAGACATGAACATCATACCCTGTTTGTTGGACATTTAAGAGGTGACATAGTTAAATAGTTTAACTCACTTGAATTATTTTATTACTTAATACTCTTCAAGAATACATCGTTTTCTTCTAAGAATGTAGGTTTGACACATTGTGAAATCACACGAGCCAATGCTACGTTCTTGTCTAACAAGGTGATAATATGTACTTCCTCTAAGACTTGAATACAACTAGTAAATAATTTAACAATACGAACATTGTGATAAAAAAATATTGAGTAAGAGTCTTAAGAGCAGCATTTATGCATTGTCAATGGTAAAAGTATTATAACAAATACCTAAGATGAGATATGCTCATTATACAAATTTTGATTAAAGGCAAAATGATTAATGTTAGATTTCATCAAACCAAACACCATGAAAAATCCTCCACTCACTCAAATGAGGTACAGAGAATTTCTTATAACGGGATTTGTTCTACTAAAGTTAATATGATCTACTATGATCACCATAAGCAACAAACTAGGTGGTTACTCCATATATAGTACTTACTTTACATCCATGAAGAATATTGATGTTTCATTTAATTGTTGAAGCGTTCATCCATGAAACCACGAAGTGAAGAAATTAGATGCCTATGTCCTTGAGGAAGAAAAAAATTCTTAAACTTGTAGCCCATAAGGTTAAGGGTATCATTTGCTCAAATAATAGTGCCTTGACATAAAATCCAATTAAAGAAAATACGATACTTGATGGGGGATACATTGCTGTAATTAGTAGTTAGTGAGGGGAACATTGCTTCAATTAAAGTTGAGGGGGCAGTTCGAAATCAACCGTAGTTGAGCCTCTAATTAATTTGAACAATGCATTTCGGTATATTATTCTAAGACCATTACAGTTCTTGTTGAACATTATTACTTAGTAAGTTTTCATTTTTCTGTGATCTGTAAAAGCCTAATATATCCTAATAGTTTGTTTGACCAAATGCACTGCTTGCACTTCAGTCATACTGTATGTTTATACTCCCTCCGCCCCAAAATAAATGTCGCACTTTCTATTTTGGTTTGTTTCAAAATAAATGTTGTGTTTCCAAATAAGGAAAGTGACTTGGTGCAATTTTAACATTGTACAAGTAATTTACAAACTAATAAAGCACCTTCCTTAAAAAAAAACGTTGACAAGTCAACCGCGACATTTATTCCGGGACAGAGGGAGTATTCATATTCCTAAAGTTCAAATCTTTATTTTATTTTAGCTAGTTGATATTTAAATCACTTTTATCCAATTCACTTGTACTTGCCATGCCTTCATTCAATATGTTAGTGCTTACCAGAATTTACCCGGTGATGCCTAGGCTGTGCTAAAGTTTTTAATGTCATTTTTATATATGTTAAAGGGATTTGATATTCTTCATTTTTTCCATAGCTTTCTTTAGATCACACATTATTTGCGATAATTATCGTGTTGGTCTATTTGGAATGATAAATCGATGCAATTATTTCTTAGTCTTAGTAATAGATGAAATAATTCAACAAATGGTTGAAAAGATGGATCTCAATAATTAAACGGAGCTCGTAGAATACTTTTATAAATTTTGGCTCAGCTCAGCTGGTTAGTGGACTATGAGAATTTACTTAAGGTCTTTTATTAGACCCTCAATGGTTAGTTAATGGCATACATTGCTGGATTGCTTGTGATCTTAGTTATGAATAAATTATGATATTTGTACCAGTACTACTCAAAATGGTATCGTTCACTCTCCGTTTACACTTTAAGCTACAGCTTTTCTACTTACAACCCAGATCTTTCAAAGACAACTTGTTCCATGGTCCAATTCCTGATGCATTGAGTAATCTTCGATCCCTTCAATATCTGTGAGTTTTATTTGTTTCTTGTCTCTATTCATATTCTTAATCTATCATAGTTAATTTGTGATAATTGTAGAGATAACTGCTAATAAGTTCTGACTGATGTTAACGCTAGGAACTTGGGCCAAAATAGCTTGTCAGAGAAAATCCCATATCAATTAGGAAGCATGACCAACCTTGAACTATTGTATGGCTTCAACACAACTCTCGATGACACTATTATATTCTAAACTCTTGTTATTTTTAATATCATTTTAGTTCCTTATTCATTTGTGTTTGTGTGTAGGCATCTTTATGATAATCAGCTTTCAGGTCCACTGCCACCTCAGATCGGAAACCTTTCAAATCTTACATCTTTGTAAGCATCTTTTGTCATTCACTTTCTACTTACTGAATTTAATTAGCAAAATTAACAACCAATAGTATTGATCAATGTATATCGTTTGTGAAGTACAACTATATTATGTAGTTTACTAGACTAAAATTATACAAAAGCATTTCGCTTTTTTTTCTTTCCCGAAAGAAAAGCAATGCTGTATAAATAAATGTGAAAAAAACCTGAAAAACGATTAACAAAGTGGTTTGAAAATCCTTAAAGCAGCTAGAGAGAAATGCATCTTTGTAATGCCCCTACAAACCTTACATAAACTTGTCTACAAATGCAAAAGCAAAGAAATTTCACGTCAAAGTTTAGAGTAACCACCATTCCATCAAATGCTCTGAAGACATATCATCCAAATATTCATTATGGCTACTTATCTAATTATTAGTTGATCAAAAACTTGAATAAACTACAAGTTAATGAAGCTAACCAAAATTTAAAAAGATGAATCAGTCAAAAACTTGAAGAAAACCTTCCGGGGCATCAGAATCATCTTCAATCCCTGCCGTCCCATCGTTGATCAACCTGAAGCCGAAACAATGAATTGGCTAGTTGGTTGCGTAGGAGACGCCGGGAGGTCTTTTCCGCATGCATAAAGGAGAATGACAGACTAGAGCTGTTAGGAATGTAAATTCTAAAGAAATTTAGAGCTAATTTTTTTACTTATAAGCTCATATGTTCATAAAATATACCAAAAATAATACGAATCAACATATTTTTCATTCCAAAAACAAATTCCAATGCATGGAACCCACTGGTGTTATGGTTGGTGTTGGTCTGTCCCTACCCTCATTTATAGCTTGAGTTTGAATCGGTCCTCATCAACTACTAATTTAAGCTATGTGCTCCAATCAACTGTCGTTATATTTTCTTTAATCGTACCTTTGTCAAGGTACTGCTATATGAGTTGACGAACAATGTCAGAGTGACACTTATATGACTTGTTGACTCAGCACTAGCAGTCTCTAGTAAAGAATTTTTGACACAAGCGGTCTCTAGTAAATAGTTCTATCACAGTTGAGGATAAACATTTTTTATGTAATAATCAGCAAATAATGTCCAATGGCAAATGATGAAGTAAGTCTATCTGTGTTGTTTTTGCAGGGCTTTAGAGAACAATAAATTGATTGGTCGATTGCCCTCGAACTTTAAGCAACTACAAAACTTGTTTTATGTGTACGTAAATTTTGATATTACAGTTTTCATTCATAAATAATTTCCTCCGAAAAGATGTCCCTTTAATTTTTCCTTCAGTAGTGGCTCTTTTCTTTATTAATCAACTGCTACAGAAATCTTCGAGGTAATAAATTCACTGGAAAAGTTCCCGAAGACATTGGCAACTGGAAATATGTTCAAACATTGTAAGCATTTAAATCTACCTAGCCTAGCTGTTTGTGTTACCTTATGCCTGAATGCTTATTTAACAAAAAACTTTTGAATTTCTTAAGGTGGCTTTTGGGGAACAATTTTGAAGGGCCGCTCCCTCGTGCAATATCTACATTGGCAAATCTTACGTACCTGTAATTCTCAGAAACTTAATTTCTCAAATAATCAATATTAAATCGTTGTATTATCATTGATAGATTGTTCTTTTGTAACTTAATTCAGGGGTGTTAGTGACTTGATTGATACCTCTACGGAAAAAAGAGGTTTCCTGTTCCCGGATATCTCTCGAATGAATTTGAGATTCCTGTGAGCTTTTAAATACAAAGCATATGAACTATTCTAGTTGTACTATTCAGCTTTCGTGTGCTTATTCAATTTTAATTGATGCAATTTATGATATTGTTTTGTAGGACACTGAGGAATTGTTCAATTACAGACCAAATTCCTGGTTACATTTTTCAGATGCAAAACCTAAATTATCTGTAAGAGAATTTCATGATGTTGACTTTTCATATCAATTCATTTATTTTTTACATCGTGGAGTTTGTTTAAATGATAAAAATAGAGTAATACTAGAGTTCTAACTATATTGTCATGATAATGGATCACATTTGACATGGCAGGTGCCAAATCAGTATAATCTTGTTACTCCCTTTGTCCCAAAATAAATGTCACACTTTTCACTTCACTTTGATTTGTCCCAAAATAAATGTCACGTTTCCAAATACGGAAAGTGACTTAGTGCAATTTTAATGTTGTACAAGTATTGTACAAACCAGTAAAGCACCTTCCTTGTAAACGTTGACAAGTCAACTCGACATTTACTTTAGGACGGAGGGAGTACTTTTTAGCAAATATAAGTGGGTCAGGCTAATATATCCCCGGCCATGTCAAGTGTGATATATTCTCATCACAATTGAGTTGGTTATCTTTTCATTTTTATACTTTTGGTTTGACAATGAATGAACATAATAGCTGACTTGATTCTTTCACCTATTCCAGCGACTTGAGCTTTAACAACTTGACCGCTGAAATTCCAGATCCTTCCTCAGGGATGAAGCCAAATGCTTCCTTACCGACTCCAAAGTTCATGTAAGTTTGGAGAATTGCATTTTAATGGAGTTATTTAAGTTATTTTATTCTAATAAACTCGAGAGCGAGAAAGTGGAAATCAATAAAATGTCTATCTATTGGAATATGCATAGAAAAAAATATCTACACACTTTTTAATAAGTAACTTTACAATATTTATGTCATCACATTTTCTTCAGAACTATGAGAATAGCTTAGGTATCTCCATTATGTTGACAACTACTGCATAGCTTTAAATCTAAAAGTCACTCTTAAATCTAAAGCCCTTGTGGATCATCATTGTGGAAAAAGGGGTACTCCAATATATAAACATGTGGGATTAGAAAAAACTCAATAAGACATAAAATGCTAATGGGCGAAAAATCATAGTGTTTGTGTGTGTGGGTTGTGGGGGAAGGGGGTTAAACGTATTTTGGACCACTTCTGAGATTAGTTATTTTAAATTTAGATAATAATTAGTGTTATAATGTCAGCATTAAAAATTAGCTAAAATATAAAATATTATTTAACGTCTGTGTGCATTTTTTTCTTAGAATTTTAACGTCTGTTGGGCAGAGGTGGCTATGTGGAACGATTTTATACGTGAGGTACCAAAGGGATGGAATTCGATCGATGGTGCAAAGTGGGATTTGGTGTATAGTTAAGGGGTTAACGTATTTAGGCCAAAAAAGAATGAACTAAACACATAAGAAAAACTGTTTCTCTACTAGTTAATATTGTGCTTGGTTGTTTGTTACAGATTCCTCCGAGGAAACAAGCTCAGCGGATCATTGCCGGAGTGGATAATTAACAAAAAATATTCTTATGTGTAAGCGTTTGCTACAAGAATTTTCTTTCTACCTATTTGGTTTTTAGCGTATTTCTAGACAATGTTGACCAAGTAATGGGTTGAGACGTTAAGTGGATCGATTAGTAAGTTTTTTAAATGCAAGCCATGATGAGCTTTCGACTATGATGAACTGTAACATGGAAAACATGAAAACTGACATCTGTTATAAATAATCTGACACTTTTATATACTTGTTAAAAGTGTCGGTTTGAATGTTAAAAGCATCAGTTTTCATGTTAAAGCTCATTATAAAATCTAGCACTTTTACCATTTAATTGACACTCTTAACATAGAATTTGGCACTTTTAACACTCATTAAAAAGCGTCCAGTTGAATGCTAAAAGTGCTGTTTGAATGTTAAAGCTAGTATAGAAATTGAAACTTTTAACATTCAAACCGACACTCTTGCACATTCAAATTGGCATTTTTTTAAGGAAGCCATAAAAAAAATCTAACAACAAATCTGAATAATTTTTTTTTTTTTTTTAATTGTAAAAAAACTGGCACTTTTATGTTTTAACATCAAATATGACAGTTGTAACATTGAAATTGACTTTTAAGGGACATTTCTTTGTTTAAAACTTAAAAAAAAAAACTAAGTAAAAAACTCTTGTAAAATATTGGTACACGTAACATTAAAACTGACATTCAAAGAAACAACATTAAAACTGACAGCCATTAGAACTTGCACATTTAAGGGAATATTTTTTTTTTTAAACCCGGTTTTTCTTATTGAACAGAACCGTGACTCTAAAAACCTGTGTTTTGTTTAGAAAAACTGTGTTTTTATTAGATTTTGCGACACATATCTATCTATCTCTCTCTATATATATATATGTACGTGTGTGTGTATATATACACAAACACACACACACACACACACATATAAATACACATACATCAAGATTGATGCATTTTACTAGTACTTCACTACTCCCTCTGTCGCAGAGTAAGGTTCTTACTTTCCTTTTTGGTCTGTCCCATAACAAGGTTCTTAGTGCTTTATTCCTTAAAATGGATAATGAGACCCACTTGCTACAATCACAATAACAACCCACTCACAATTCCCTACCAACTTTCTCTCTCATATTTTACTTTTCGTACTCACAACATTATCTTTTTCTTAATCTCCGTGCAAAGTCAAACTTAGAACCTTATTATGGGACGAGGGAGTATGATTTTTTTTAGTATTCCACTTAATATGAAATTTGAGTTGGCAACATTGATTATATTTTTATCAACTGCAGGGATGTCTCTGAAAACAATTTCACCCCAAGAGAGCTGACTTCTGCCCACATATCTAAGAACTTGTGAGGAAAACATGACTGAATCATCTTGCTTTCTCCCTACAAATATGTTGCTTTCTATTGGACTAAGCTTCTCTTTTCTTTCTCAGGAACTTGTTTGAATGCGCCAACAACGCTACTTCCAATATGTATGCTTTGTTCTCGCTTCCCAAAATTTTCATTTCTCCATTCATTTTATTTTTATCCTAATAACTCCTTCATTGTATTTCTCCTTGATAGGACGGAGAAATGGCAAATAAATCCTTACATGTGCCAAAATAAAACAAAGCGTAAGTGAATCTATCTTGAGACCTCGTGATTGACCTTCTATAAGGATCAGATTTATTTTTGTCTTTCTTGTTCGGGATTAATGGAAAGTTTTCTCAAATGAAATGCTTGCTGCAGATAGTCGCTTGTTCATAAATTGTGGTGGTGAGGAAACACCAATAAATGGAACTAATTATGAAGCTGATTTGGAACCCAATGGAGGAGCAACGTTCTTTCTGAGTAATAACGGAAGATGGGGTTATAGTAGTATGGGAACATTCATTAACACCAATCAAGACATGTTTCTAGCAAACCGAACATGCAATATGTCTATGGCTGATTCTCCTTTATACACAAGTGCACGCCTAGCCCCAATATCCTTGAAGTACTTTGGGTTTTGTTTAGAAAATGGCGAATACAGAGTGAAGCTTGACTTTGCTGAAATTGTGTTGGACCCAGACCAAGGTCTTAAAAGCAAGGCGAGGCGAGTTTTTGATATTGAAATCCAGGTAAATAAAGGTTGGGAAACATTCATTTTTATCAATATGCTTTTCATCCTATTTTAACATGTAATTTTTCGAAAAAGGTGTCGAGAAACCCAACCCACATTGGTGTTATAAACCTGAATGAATTTGCTGATGTGACATTTTTTTCTTAAACGAAGGATGACATGTAAATAAAATCAATTTCAAGATATTATTCAGTGTCTTTGGTCTATTGGCATCCTACGAAGCTAAAACATTGACATGCATGACAATGCAGTTTTGTAATGACTCTTAGATTTCGTGAGACTTAGTAATAGCAAAGAGACGAGATTGAGTTTCTTGAGACTTTTTTTCTGTAACATTTAACGGTAAAATAAAAGAATATTAAAAGTAAAATATTACAACATTAAAGGATGGGCCTTTCGAGAAATTGTGATTTCAAACCTGGACTTTTCCCTAAGAATATCCAATCTGTCACACTACGATATTATTGTATCCAATCAAACCATCTCTACAGGGCGAAAAGGTTGAAACCGATTTTAACATAGCAGAAGCAGCAGGAGGTGTGAATCAAAATATAACCAAGGAGTACAAGACATATGTGAATAATTCTCGGCTTGAAATTCACTTATTTTGGACCGGGATGGGCTCTATTTACGTGCCAACAGTATACTATGGTCCTCTTATATCTGCTATTTCTGCAACTCGTGGTATGTTTTGTTTCTCCCCAGCCTCTTTCGGTTCTTTCTGTTTTGTTGGTATGAATGATGTTTTGTTGTTTAATGCCTGAACACAGTTGAGAAGAATCATAACAGCCTATCTCCTTTGGCTATTTCCGGGATCGTTGGAGCTTCATTACTTCTCCCTCTATTAGTTCTATTAATTTTGTGGAGAAGGGGCTACTTTGATGCAAAAGATCCCGAGTTAGAAGGCAAGAACTAACTTGAATTGAATGGCCATATCTTCTATATACATGAATAAATTCTGATCATGACTTGGCCTCAAAATTGCCACATAACTGCACCTTTTTGGCTTGATTTATTGGTTTTTGTGGATGCTTGAACAGAGATAAAGGGAGAATTACAAGGAAAATTTTTCAACTTCCAACAAATAAAAGTTGCAACAGATAATTTCAGCAGCGATAACAAGCTCGGTGAAGGAGGATTTGGATCCGTTTTCAAGGTCCATGCTGCTTCTCTTTTTCTTTATGTTTTGCTTATGCTTCAGTACTGATTTCATCCCAAAATGAGTGTTTATTTCCAAAAATTTTGTCGCTAAAGGAGTCCTTATCTTTGAAGTTAATTTTAACCCTAAAGGGTTGTACTTAATACTAAAATATTTTAAAGCTCAACTTGCTCAAAAATGCCCCTCAAAGTCAAAGTCTTAAATGGACATTCATTTTGGTAGTTCCTAGTTTTATCTTCAATGGTTCTGTTAAATGTCGATGTGTGGACATTAATGCAGGGCATACTGTCTGATGGCACTGCAATAGCTGTTAAACAATTTTCGGCAATATCAAGGCAAGGAATTCGGGAGTTTGTAAATGAAATTGGTACCGTTTCTGCCTTGCAGCATCCAAATCTAGTAAAGCTATTGGGATGTTGTGCAGAAGATACTCAACGCCTACTTGTCTATGAGTACATGGAAAATAACTCGCTACATCATGCTTTATTTGGTAAATTCGACAAGCTTTTCTGAGCAAATCATTCAGTAAGTTCATTGTGCACAATTTATTGGTTTAAATTGCATATATTGGGTGTTGTAGTTTCAGAAGAACTCAGGAAGAGACTAGATTGGGCTACCAGGGTAAAAATTTGTCATGGTATTGCAAAAGGATTGGCTTTCCTCCATGAAGAATCTGAACTGAAAGTTGTTCATAGAGACATTAAGCCGACAAACATTCTTCTAGACAAGGATCTCACTGCAAAGATATCTGATTTTGGATTTGCTAAGCTTTACGAAGGAGAAGCATCTCATATCATCACTCGCATAGCTGGAACCACGTAATGAATGAAATACAACTCTCTCTCTCTCTCTCCCTCTCTCTCCCAATTTTCATCAAGTTATCCATTGATCTTTCATCTTTGAGATATTTTGCAGGGGGTATATGGCACCTGAGTATGCAATGAGAGGTCATTTAACCTACAAAGCAGATGTTTACAGCTTTGGAGTTGTCTTGCTCGAAATTATCAGTGGGAAGAATAGTGCTAGTTATCTTCCAGATGATCAGAGTGTCTATCTCTTGGATTTGGTGAGCCTAACACTATATATTATTATCTGAAAACAATGCTTTAATGATATACTCCCTCCGTCCCTAATTGAATGTCCAAATTTCACCTTTAAGGGACATTCATTTAGTGATGAAGGGAGTAGTATTACATTATTTTATTTTTTTCCGTACATCTCTAACAAATTTAAAATGCAGGCGTGTGTTTTACAAAAAGAAGGAAATCTAATGGATCTAGTAGATCCATCACTAGAAGACTATGTTTGGGACGAAGCCAATACATTATTGAAGTTAGCATTGGTGTGCACAGATCGTTCATATACGTTGAGGCCAACCATGTCTGAAGTGGTGAAAATCCTAGAGGGAGAGAGTAAGATAAGTGATTATAGTGTTGGGGATCATTATTCGATGGATGATTCCGCAATGGCGAAAGTGATAGCTGGTCTCTCTCAGTCAACTCATTCTGGGAGCACTTCTCATGCAGGGAACTCAGCTGTATCACTCTCTGCTGATAATGGTGGAACATCAAGAAAAGAGACATCTGCTTCCTGAAACTTTCTCCTACTTTATTGTTTGTGTGTTTTGTGGTCCAAAATGGTTGTGATGTATGAATGTATAATTAAACTTTTTCGTCCGAGACCAAAATAACTGAAGAGAAAAGAACAGAAGTGAACATACAAGTGTGATCATAGTTAAATTCCATTCCGCCTGGGCTGCTTCGGCGAGAGGCTTTTTTGGTTGTTATGTTTGATTTTTTTCATATTCCGGATTGGGTTCGTCTATGGCTAACCGATATTGCACACCATCATCCAATAGTAGGTAGGATTTAGGCCCTGTTTGATAAAACTGAAAATTAAGCTCTAAAAATATGGAGCTGAAATTATTAAGTTGCTGAATTTTAATACTTGAATTTGTTTGATAATGAAAAACCATTTACATTTGAATTTACTCAATATTTCAACTTAACAATCATAAATTATTTGAATAATCTTAATGATTGTATAATAATAATAAAGTCATAACAAACATAATTAGATTTTATTTTTTTAATATTTAAATATTTTTTATTGATATTTCCTTTGTCTTATTATAAATTTTATCTTCACTATTTTGGTCAACTCGATTAAACTTCAATAAAAAAATGAAGAAATTTAGTTATGAAACTCTATTAAATATTATCAACAATTTAATATTAAGAAAATTATATTTTAATATTTAGTCAAATATAATTTATATGAGAAGTTAAAATATTTCAACAAAAGAAAGTAGCAATAAATAAATAAAATATGTTGATGGATGGATTGAGAGATTTTTTTCTAAAATAATTCCTTTTACGTAAACAATTTTGAGAATTTTACGAGAATTTTATTAAAATATGAATTTGTTACTGTTAATATCGAGTTTAAATTAATTAAATATGTTTTTGGATTAACTTAAACTCGCTAAAGGCAATAGCGAATTTAAATTCGCTACTACCATTAGCGAATTTTCTGTAAATCTAAACCAGCCAAATAAAGTCAGTTCACATCCCAACTTTATAACAAAGTTGTATCAAAATCTGTGACAAACAAACACATTTAATATGTACCAATCAAACACATTTCAACACCCTTGACAAAAAACACATTAAACAATACATAAATAGAACAAAATATTATTAAATGACCACAACCCGGTCACATAAGAAATGTCTCAAATGTTCATTTAGGGATCAATTTTTGCCTATGCTTATATGTTTTTTCTTTATCGAAATATATCCCCTCAACTTGCGTAACACACTCACCCTGTGTATCGTGGGCTCGTCTGTTATGAGGTGACTCACCTTGTACCTCCATCGTTGTCTGAGTCTCGGGAAGTGTATCTGTCTGTTATGGAGTCTCGGGAGGTACATCTGTCTGTAATGGAGTCTCGGGAGGTGCATCAGTCTGAGTCTCTATCCGAGCTTCCTGGTCCTGCTCCGGCTGTCGTTCTTGGTACTCCTCTTGCTCATCCACTAAATGTTGACCGCGTTGCATCTGTGGCACTCTCTGCATGCGACGAAGTTGAGGCCGTGGTTGTATGTGTGGAATAGCCTGGACGTGATCAATTGGTGCCGGTGGTGCTCGAGCATCAAGCCGATGTTGCTGTCGTATATGTGCAAGAGAAGATATAATGAGATGCCTCATTTGAAGCCTAGAGTTATCCACCTGCAACTCATGGGCGATGCTTCCCTCATTAATTTCATGCATGCTTGGTAAGTTTTGCACCTGTTAACATCAACAGGGCAAGAATGTTACTAACTTATTATTACAATCAATAAACCCTAATATTAAAAAGTGTTTAAAATTTTATTCACTTACCAAACCCTCGAAGACACTGGCATGTGATCTGTACCCTATATCCTCTATATGGATCGGGTTCAAAATTAATGAACGTGTGATCTTCTTGAACCAAATCATGTATGGATGGGAGTAATCCATCACCACTTCACCCAACATACCATTCAGTACGATCTGAGCTCGTGCATTCCATAATGATATGTACTTACTATGTTTTGAATCCCAAGCCACATGTCATCTACCTCGGCGATCAATACTATGTAAATCTTCCTGTGTGTCACATGGATCTGGGACCCGATGTAGCATGCCAAACTGCCTCATAAATCGATCAGGTAGGTGCCATTCTACCCTGTCAAAGCACATAAGAGGCACCCTCGTCCTCCATACGGCCTATTCCTGCCTGCAATAATCTGGAACAACTCGATCTATATATGGCTGCCAAATAATATGATCCTCAGTGAGAGACACTAGTTGATCCCGATAGGCACGTAAGTTATATGCGTTAACATGAAAATACGATAGGGATCCAGTCCACCTGAAAAGATTAAAAAATACAATTTAAAAAAATCTAGATAAATAAAATATAATATAAATAAATCAGATAAATACAATATAATTTACACAAATCAGAGTGATTGTAGTTTACCTACACCCCAATGGACTGTCGGGTAAGTTCGGTTGCACCTCCTGATCTCCCCTAACCACTATTGGTTGTGTGGGCAACAACCTCTCCCATGCCCAAAGCTGTATGTATTATAAACAAATCACATAAATACAATATAATTTAAAAACATACATAAAACCAAACATATATCAAAAAATATAATTATCATACCTGCACAATAGAGAGCAATCCACTACGGTTACTGTTGCCGGGCAAAGTCGCAATACACATTTCCCGATAAAGAAATGCTAAAGCAGCACTACCCCAACTATAATAATGTATCAACTTGATATCTCTAAGCAGTAGGAGATCCATCAACTTAACCTTATTACTAGTGCGATCATGCATCGCAATCGACCCGAGGACTGCCGATATATACGCACGTGTATACCTAATGACCAAATCCTGTGTCGCATTTTCTGGAAGCTGTCTAAAATGGGGAAACTGACTTAGAAGCCACTCAAGCTTCAACAACCCTGCTTCTATCTCACTCTCCGGTGATCTAACACCTAATAACCCCTCACATAAGTCGCACCAACCCTGAAGCAACCTCGTGGTGTCAGAACCAGTAGCAGGAAGTTCATCAATCGGTAACCCTGACAATATACCCATATCCTCTAAACTAACGGTCATCTCACCAATAGGAAAGTGAAAACTGTGGGTTTCCTGACGCCATCGCTAAATCAACGATGTAAGCAAACCCCAATCAAACGTGATTTTTCCTAACTTGTAAACCCCGTGAAATCTTGCTACTACTAATCTCTCCTGGATCCTCACGTTCAATACTTCCGGCAGAGTCGAACCACGACGAAAAGATAACTTCTCAACATGTCTTACGACCCATATATATTCAGTTTGATGCTTATCCTGTAATCTCAAAACATCTCGTTGCAAAGGACCCGGATCGGCAAACGGCTCAAGAAGCTCTCCATGTTGATGTTCTACATTCATTTGCAACACAAAATTGATCAAATTTAAAACACATAGATATCAGTAGAAAGCCAAGAGACAACCATCATGTCTAAAAAGAAGAAAGACAACTATTGTGAAGCATATTTCTACATTCATCTGTAACACAACAACACAATAGACAAAATTGATCAAATGTAAAACTCAATTTAACAAAAATGCTAACTGAACTAACGAAAAACATAACTGAACTAACGAAAAACCTAACTTAACTAACGAAAAACCTAACTAAACTAACAAAAATACTAATTTAATCAACAATACCATAAAAAATCAAGAATAACTAATTAAGTAAAAAAGAATAACTCATAAATCAATCAATTCGAAACCCAATGTTGAATCCATTTCAACCCCCCCCCCCAAATCAATAAATTTCGAAAATCATAGGTTGAAATAATGCTAAATTGATTCAAAATATAGGAGGGGGCATGAAATTAGAGACTTACACTAGCGAATCTGAAGTCGTAATTGCAAATCACGAGTTATGCTCTCGTCGTTCCAGTTTCCCCCCTCTCTCTCTCTCTCTCTCTCTCTCTCTCTCTCTCTCTCTCTCTCTCTCTCTCTCTCTCTCTCTCTCTCTCTCTCTCTCTCTCTCTCTCTCTCTCTCTCTCTCTCTCTCTCTCTCTCTCTCTCTCTGTGTGTGTTGGTAAGTTGGGTGAGTAAGTATGATTTGTATGTGTGTGTTATACAAAAAAAAAAGCTTCTCTAAACTCGCTATTGTGAAAAGCGAGTCTTTAAAGTAGCGAGTTTACCTATCTATTTAAACTAATTACAATCTTAATTAACTAATCTATTATTTTTAGTAAACAGTAGCGAATTCATATTTTAATAAAATTTCCGTAAAATTCTCGAAATTGTTTACGTAAAAAAAATAGGAAAATTAAACTCGCTACACGAAGTAGCGAGTTTAAGCGATTTTTTTAAAATCGCTACACGAAGTAGCGAGTTTAAAAAAAGGAGTCATTTTGTTCAATTTTTTGAAAGGGTTATTATTTTGGTAATTATTATTTTTAAAAGGAATTATTTCAGAAAAAAATCTAGATTTGAACACATTCCCTTTTTTCTCTTTCTATCTTCCTCTTATTTTCTTAATTTTCTTAAAACCTCCCTTTCCAATTTAAAATTAATAGTCTTTTATAAGACAATCTTAATTAATTAAGTGATTTAAATTTATCTTACTAAATAAACTTAATTTGAATCTGTTAAAGTATTTCAAATTAAGAGTTTAATTGGATTACCAGTAGAAGCTTTCCATTTTGCCATTTTGGGTGTCCCGTTAAAAGCTTCCACTTTTCTTTTTTGGCAAAAAATCTTTAGTATTTCCTCCACTCATTCTCTCTCCTACATTATTTTAATACTCACAACACATTATAATTTACTATTTACTCCACTTATTCTCTCTCCTGTTTTCAAATTACACTCACAACATTTTTTCTTTCCACCAATTTTCTTAATTTGCGTGCAAAACCAAAAATGGGAAGCTTATAATGTGTTGTGAGTATTAAACTAAATTAATAACACAAACAAAATAAAACTAATAAGTGGTCGGAGAAATACAGAAATTGTATCACACAGATTTTCATTGGCAAAACTATAAAATTTATCATTGTATTTTGGGTTCACCTACAGATTTGCCAATGTACTTTATTTTCAACAATTATGCCATTGTACTATGAGTTTTGCCGTCATTTTTTTCTTTCACCCAAACGGATGTTAGGAACTTAACGAAAATGTTAAAATTTTAACGAAATATTATAACCATAATGAAAATGTTAAAATTTTAACTAAGACATAGAAAATGTTAAATATATTTTTTTTTAAAATTTATTTTCAAATTATTTTGTAAAATAAGATTTGGTAAATTTTTTTTTAAATAATTTTTTTAATAATATTTTTTAAAAGTAATAATTTAATAATATTTTTTAAAAAATATTTTTTAATATTATATTGAAATAACTCTAATATTTAATTTTTTTAGACCAAATGCTTGAGTGTGCACAATAGC
This sequence comes from Adenophora triphylla var. japonica, assembly GCA_022495995.1. Taxonomy (NCBI): domain Eukaryota; kingdom Viridiplantae; phylum Streptophyta; class Magnoliopsida; order Asterales; family Campanulaceae; genus Adenophora; species Adenophora triphylla. Next base: position 653,325 of record JAFEMH010000189.1, read on the forward strand.
AACAATATTTATATGTCGATTGGTTTTTAAAGTCTGAATACCCTGAAAGGGATGGTCTCAATTTTTAACATTAAAAAAATATTTTACATGCAATTCTACTTTTATTTAACTTTTATTTAGATTAAAATATCATAATATTAATATTTAAAATAATGATTTTAGTTTTTATTAAACAATGCTCCCTCCGTCCCCTTAATAACTTCACTTTTTGCCAAAACGGGTGTCCCGTTTAAAGTTTCACATTTCTTAAAATGACAAAGAATCTTTACTATTCCAGCCACTCATTCTCTCTCCTATTTACTATTACACACACAGCATTTTTCAAATTTACTATTTCTTTCACTCATTCTCTCTCCTATTTTACTATTACACTCACAACATTTTCTTCACTCACCAATTTCCTTAATTTGCGTTCCCACCCCAAAAGGGTGAAGCAATTACCGGGACGGAGGGAGTAGATATTAAAAATAGTTCATAATAATTATTTTTCAAAAAAATAAAAATATTAATTTTCTAGAATAATATTAACATTTTCAATGTCCTTGTTAAATTTTTAACATTTTCATTATGGTTATAATATATTGTTAAAATTTTAACATTTTCGTTAAGTTTCCAACATTCGTTTGGATGAAGGAAGAAAATGATGACAAAAGTCATAGTGCAGTGGCAAAATTGACGAAAATAAAGTACAATGACAAATTTGTAGGTGGACACAAAGTAAAGTGAAATTTAATAGTTTTACCGATTTTCATTCTATGTTCTCTTAATAAAATTGTTCACCAAAATACGAATTAGGATGCATCGGTTACGACTTACATATTCCTATAAGGTTAGACGTTTTTGATTGGTTTGTACAACGTTTTATGAAATCTTTAAGCAAAAGGGATAGCTATTGCAGAGTATATGACTTATCATTTGGATTATGCAATTCGGTCTAAACAGTTTAATATAATTTGGTTCGAAGGAACATAACACAACCCAAATCAAAACATGTGATTTTGTTAATTTTTGAGATCAAACCAAACCACTCATTATTGAAAAGTGAACCAAATGATATAGTTTTGTTTAGTTCGATCGCAAACCATAGTTAAAAACGAACCACTTACACCCTAATTCGATAGAGCATCGAGTTGCTTGAAATACTGATTGCTTTCCTTATCGCTGCAACATCATCCAATAATCTGAATGTTGACAGCAGACCTTGACAACAATCATGCATAGCCATCTTTAAGAAGCAAGGGTTTCACTCAAACTTAGACCAACTCAACATCAAATCTCTAACAGCAGACCTCAAGACTTGAGCACAAGTCTTGACATCAAACTCTAAACAACAAACACACTGCAGACATTAAATACAAATGTTGGGTATGCATGTTTTAACCCTCCTAGATTAGCTTAAGATTTGATTGATACCATAACCTTCTCTCTATTTTAAGAACTTTAGGCCCATATGTAATGAAGCTTAGACTTCAATTTTTTTTTAGCTAAGTCCATTTTATAGAATATGTTAATTTAGGCTTGAAGACTGGCACAAGACTCATTGGATCTGAGGATGTAGTTCAGAGTTTCAGACCGCTTTGTCAACTCTCCACACAGTACCGCTTCATGCAAAACCGCTTGGTAGAATCATTGTCTGAAACCGCTCTTGAACTCCTATGTGAAAACCGCAGTGTGAACCGCTCCATGCAAACTGCTTTGCAGTTTCAACCTTAAGATTACACTGATGGAAATCCTCCACTGGTGAAACCGCCTCTACTCAGAACTGCTTGCACACCAGGACCGCTCCAATGATTGAAGACTTGAAGTGAAGCATTTGACCGTTGAAATTCACGTCAGCAATATCAAAAGTCAACCACCAAATCTTGTCAGGTGACTACTTTTCAGACAAGATCTGAAAGGATCTTGAAAAGGTGACAGATGTCCTAACCACCTTAATTGCAGCTGAGGTCTGATCAACTTTACCTACAATTATAGTTTCTAAGGACAAAAGTGGATATTGTGGACCAATGGAAAAGCACCAGTACTGTCCTTGCAACAGCTGTTTTCAACGGCTAGTTCCTTGGTGCTTGGGTATAAATACCCCCAATCTTTACCATTTGAAGATTGCTTGAGAAATTGATTTGTTGAGAGTTCATAGAAGCTGAAGCTCTGCCCAGAAATCCTTAATCCTTTGAATCTTCATCTTCTACTTAAAGAAATATATATCCCAGCCCAGAAATCAAGCCTTAACACCATCAAGATTCATTGAGCTCTACATCTCTTAGATTCAAAGAGCCTTGATCATGAATACACACACACCTCACTTGCTTAATCACATAGATTATTCATTTGAGATACACTGGTTATAGTTTAAGATTTGATCTTCATAGAAAATATTTTAGATCTGAGTATTACTCATTGTACTTTGTAATCTCTCATATACTCAATACAAAATCTCTCTTAGAAAATTCAAGACTAACCATCTTGGTAGTGGACGTAGATCATTTATCAATTAAACCACTTCAAATATTGTGTTCTTACTTTTCTGCATTTATTATTTCTTGTGCTTATTAATTATTTACTTTTTCTCTGTTTGATCTTAATTATAGTTATCCTTAATAGTGAATTGTGTTTGAAGCTAACATTGTCAAACCTCAATTTTCAGTTTTATAACTGCACACAAAACTGCACTAAAACCGCTTTGCAAAACCGCCTCTCCAAAACCGCTTTGTAACTCTATTATTCCGCTGTGCCTTTTACAATTCTACTTGCAGTTTCTCATTAACTGTAAGAGGTTTTGTAAGCTTAGAGGTTTAGTTTTCAAAAGAGGGCAAAAATTTTGTAACAGCTATTCACCCCCCTCTAGCTATTTTTCACCCTTGTTGCCACCTTTGGGACCAACAAGTGATATCAGAGCTAAACACATTTATAAAACTACTATTTTTCAAGCCTAACAGCTTGTGTGCCGATTCAATATGGCAAACTCAAAAACGATGACAACAGTTAACTATTCACACATTTCGATTTTGGACGAAGACCACTTCGACATCTGGAAGTGCCGAATGCTTATTCATTTGGAAACTATTGATGAAATGCTGGTGGAATGCGTGATCAATGGCCCGTTCGTTCCCATGAATGCCAACACAGATCCAGCCACCAGTGGAGAAACTCCAGAAGTTAAAAAGCCAAAAGGCGAGTGGTCAGATGAAGAGAAGAGATTGGCTGCCTTGGACAGCAAGGCGAGGCACATCATATCTGGAACCCTCCCCGTTTCAACTCTTCAAAAAGTGATGTATCTGAAAACCGTAAAGCAGATGTGGGATGCCATAGAGAGCTACCTCGAAGGTGATGACGAATGCAAGGAAAACAAATTATATGCTGTTGAAAGATCCTACAATAACTTCAACAGGAAATCCAACGAGACCTTGCGTCAGACCTACGACCGCTATGTTGAGGTAGTTAATGCTTGTAGATCTCTTGGCAAGATTTTAACTGATAAGGAAATCAATATGACTTTCCTAGCTGCTTTAGGTTCTAGATGGATTAATAAAGCAACCTCTCTAGAAGACTCCAAAGTTTTGAATACTTGGTCGTTGAGTAACTTGTATGCAAATCTTAGAGTCTATGAGCTTAAATTAAATCATATTGAAGAGATTGAAGGGAAAACCAAATTGCTTTCCATGTTCGTCGTGGAACATGAGGAGAAACCAACCACATCCAATCAAACTGCAGATCCTTCCATATTAACCTCATCACTCATCGAAATGGATGATGATGATTTTGCCATGTTTGTGAAAAGATTTCAAAAATCTAGAAAATCCTCAAAACCTTTCATAAAATCATTTTCTAAAGGCAAACCTCCTGCAACGTTTTCTAAGGCTGCAAACACAAAGAAAAAGAGTGATATAGTTTGCTACAACTGTAGAAAACCTGGTCACTTTGCATCTGAGTGTCCTCAGCCTAAATATGAATACATGAAAAAGAAAACCTCTCCTGCAAAATTTTCTCGCCGCAAGGGAATGGTTGCTGAGGAGGAAGAGAATTCCAAGGAATTAGCAACTTGGATTGAAACAGACTCTGATGTTGGAAGTGATAAAGAAATCAAAGAGGTTAATCTCTCCTTAGTTGCAGATGCTTCCAATGAGTCAGATACTGAGTCAATCGAGTCGCTAGATATGGAGGATACCGAAGTTTCTACAAAAATTCCAAATTTTAAATTGGATGGTGTTGTCAAACTTACTCCTAAAATTAAGATAGGAAATTGTTCGTATTCACGTCCCATTTTTCCTCCTACAAATGCTCCACCTTCAAAAGTAATTCCAAAGAAGAAAATTTTGAAAAAGATGGTGGAAGAGGTTTCTACCATGGAATATGAAAGGATGTTCAAGGAAGCAGAAATGATGATCCAAAAATTCTCTAATGTTAAGAAAGCTCTAGCATTAGCTCATGATGAACTTTCTCGGTACAAGACGGAGAAAACTGTGATGAGGTCTGAAATTTCCAATCTTAAGGATCAAATCAAAAGTATGTCTCCTCTTGCTGATCAAACCCGCATCCTTGAAACTAAGGTTGCTGCACTTCAACTTAGGAATGATGACCTAGTTGCCCAGAAACTCGATCTCCAAAAGATCATTGATGGGTGGACATAGTCACAAGTCACCATGGATCAAATTATAGATTTCCAAATGGCCAGTGGAATTAAAGAAGGTTTGGGATTCCAAACAGGTGAAAAGGAGAAGTGTGCATCCTGCTGTGAAAAGGATGAGGAAATTTTAAAACTAACTAAAGAAATTCCTAAGGGGAATCATGCTGTTTCTAAGGGTAAAGGACAGGAACAAAAGGCTCCACTTAACTTCTATTATGTCTACCCAAAGAAACAGTTTGGGAAAAACTCTCAGATGACAGGAAAAGATTCTGAGAATGATGATGCAGAGGAAATGTCTTATGCAGCAGACCGCACCTCTACCTCAACCGATTCTGGTGGAGTAGGTGGTGCTGTCAACTGCAAGGCTGACCGCCCATCTTCTTCGATCGCTCCTCCTGCTTTCAAAGGCAAGAAGAGCGTTCCTAGAAAATTCGCGGTCAAACCAAAGACAACTACCTTTGTCAAAGCCAAAATCGCAGTTCCCAAACCGTATGCAACTCCTAAGAAAAGTAAGGAGTTAGTAAAACCTCATGATGCTTGTAGCTATTATAAATGCTCTGTATGTGATTGTTTAGGTCACAAGGCTGCAGAATGCCTTTTGCGGTTCACACCCAAAGCCAGGAAGAGTAAACCTCCTTCTATCAAACAGGTGTGGGTCGTTAAAGGTTGCTAACCTCAGGACCCAAGGAATAAAGGGGGACCTCATTCTTAATGTTTACATTTTAGGCCCTCTGCTTAATGGCTGGTCACTCCAAGGATAATGAATGGTATCTTGACAGTGGCTGCTCAAGACATATGACTGGAGATAGATCATTACTTGAAGATGTCATTGAAGTAAGTGGTCCGTCTGTAACCTTTGGTGACAACAACAAAGGCAAGACCATTGGGTATGGTGTGATAAGGAGAGGAAACCTAACCATTGAGAATGTTTCTCTTGTTGAAGGACTCAAGCACAACCTCCTTTCAATTTCTCAATTCTGCAACAAAGGAATGCTTTGCAACTTCACGTCATCAAATTGTTTTATTAAAGATAGCATTTCCGGAGTCACCCTACTCACAGGGATTCGTAAGAGTAATATTTACATTATTGATCTAGATTCTGTATGTAGTATTACTAATCTCTGTTTTGTAGCTAAAAATGTGAGCGAAAATAGTTGGCTATGACACAAGAGGTTGAGCCACTTGAACTTCAAGTATCTAGCAAAGATTGGAAGGGAAAACCTCGTTCGTGGTTTACCCAAAGTGGCTGACCACAATCCAGAGAAATGCAATGCATGTCAACTTGGTAAGCAATCCGCGTCGTCTTTCACCAGCAAGACCGCTCCATCAACTTCAAGATGCTTACAACTACTTCACATAGATTTGTTTGGACCCGTTACCACTGCCATCATTGGAGGAAGTAGATATAATTTAGTGGTGGTGGATGATTATTCAAGATATATGTGGGTTGAGATGATGATCTCCAAGGATGATTGCTATGAGATTCTCACCGCACTCTTTAGACGGCTCCAAACTCAGAAAGAAGACGACATCGTCAGTGTTCGATCAGATAATGGAACAGAATTTAAAAACAATGGTGTTGGTCAGTATTGTGATGACCATGGGATTGATCACAATTTTTCCGCTGCTGGTGTTCCACAACAAAATGGAGTTGTGGAAAGGAAGAACAGGACGTTGATTGAGGCTGGAAAGATAATGATATCTGAAGCAAAGCTGCCTTAGTATTTCTGGGCTGAAGCAATCAACACAACATGCTTCACTCAGAACCGCTCCCTCATCAACAAAACCTATAACAAGACTCCATATGAGCTATGGAGAGGAAGAACCCCCAACATTGCATTCTTCAAGATCTTTGGCTGCAAATGCTTTATCCTCTACAACGGAAGAGAAAACAGAGGTAAATTCGAAGCCAAGGCCGATGAAGGTATTTTTGTTGGGTATGATAAACATTCAAAAGCTTTTCACGTTTTTAATAAAACTAGTTTAAAGATAGTTGAGTCTGTCCATGTTACTTTCGATGAGCATTCTCTCCTTGAGCCACATTTGGCTCCAAATGTTGCTGATGATTTTGCTGAGCATAATGAAACAGGTGAATCCTCTAGAACCGCACCTGAACCTCAATCGCAAAATCCATCACCCTCAACTGAAATTCCCTCAAATCGCACATTTGAAACTGCACCTGAAGTTTCCAATACAGATGCAACTCCAAGGGAAGAAGATGTTGAAAATTTCCCCATCCAGCTTATTGAACCTCTTCGTCAACTTACCTTCCATGACTTCGCTGAAGGATCTAACGATGTTCCAATTGAAGATCTTCAGTAAACCTCAGTCCAACCAGACTTACCCTCGGAGGTTCGTGAAGTCAGCAGTCACCCTCTCTCTAATGTGATTGGTGATCTTTTTTCCGGTGTTCAAACAAAGAGATCAAACTATGATGAGCATACTTCTCTATTATCTCAAGTTGAACCCAAGAAGATTGATGAAGCATTCCAAGATTCCAGTTGGGTCGTTGCTATGCAAGAAGAACTCAATCAGTTTAAAAGATGCAAGGTCTGGACTTTGGTGCCTAGACCTCAGGATCAAGGAGTGATAGGAACTAAGTGGGTGTTTAGGAATAAGATGGACGAGAATGGAAGCATCACTAGGAATAAAGCAAGGTTGGTTGCACAAGGAAATAGGCAAGAAGAAGGAATCGATTATGATGAATACCCTGAAAGGGATGGTCTCAATTTTTAACATTAAAAAAAATATTTTACATGCAATTCTGAATACCCTAGAATAATATTAACATTTTCAATGTCTTTGTTAAATTTTTAACATTTTCATTATGGTTATAATATATTGTTAAAATTTTAACATTTTCGTTAAGTTTCCAACATTCGTTGGATGATGGAAGAAAATGATGGCAAAACTCATAGTACAGTGGCAAAATTAACGAAAATAAAGTACGATGACAAATTTGTAGGTGGACACAAAGTAAAGTGAAATTTAATAGTTTTACCGATTTTCATTCTATGTTCTCTTAATAAAATTGTTCACCAAAATATGAATTAGGATGCATCGGTTACGACTTACATATTCCTATAAGGTTATACGTTTTTGATTGGTTTGTACAACGTTTTATGAAATCTTTAAGCAAAAGGGATAGCTATTGCAGAGTATATGACTTATCATTTGGATTATGCAATTCGGTCTAAACAGTTTAATATAATTTGGTTCGAAGGAACATAACACAACCCAAATCAAAACATGTGATTTTGTTAATTTTTTAGATCAAACCAAACCACTCATTATTGAAAAGTGAACCAAATGATATAGTTTTGTTTAGTTCGATCGCAAACCATAGTTAAAAACGAACCACTTACACCCTAATTCGATAGAGCATCGAGTTGCTTGAAATACTGATTGCTTTCCTTATCGGTGCAACATCATCCAATAATCTGAATGTTGACAGCAGACTTTGACAACAATCATGCATAGCCATATTTAAGAAGCAAGGGTTTCACTCAAACAAACTTAGACCAACTCAACATCAAATCTCTAACAGCAGACCTCAAGACTTGAGCACAAGTCTTGACATTAAACTCTAAACAACAAACACACTGCAGACATCAAATACAAATGTTGGGTATGCATGTTTTAACCCTCCTAGATTAGCTTAAGATTTGATTGATACCATAACCTTCTCTCTATTTTAAGAACTTTAGGCCCATATGTAATGAAGCTTAGACTTCAATTTTTTTTTTAGCTAAGTCCATTTTATAGAATAAGTTAATTTAGGCTTGAAGACTGGCACAAGACTCATTGGATCTGAGGATGTAGTTCAGAGTTTCAGACCGCTTTGTCAAATCTCCACACAGTACCGCTTCATGCAAAACCGCTTGGTAGAATCATTGTCTGAAACCGCTCTTGAACTCCTATGTGAAAACCGCAGTGTGAACCGCTCCATGCAAACTGCTTTGCAGTTTCAACCTTAAGATTACACTGATGGAAATCCTTTACTGGTGAAACCGCCTCTACTCAGAACTGCTTGCACACCAGGACCGCTCCAATGATTGAAGACTTGAAGTGAAGCATTTGACCGTTGAAATCCACGTCAGCAATATCAAAAGTCAACCACCAAATCTTGTCAGGTGACTACTTTTCAGACAAGATCTGAAAGGATCTTGAAAAGGTGACAGATGTCCTAACCACCTTAATTGCAGCTGAGGTCTGATCAACTTTACCTACAATTATAGTTTCTAAGGACAAAAGTGGATATTGTGGACCAATGGGAAAGCACCAGTACTGTCCTTGCAACAGCTGTTTCCAACGGCTAGTTCCTTGGTGCTTGGGTATAAATACCCCCAATCTTTACCATTTGAAGATTGCTTGAGAAATTGATTTGTTGAGAGTTCATAGAAGCTGAAGCTCTGCCCAGAAATCCTTAATCCTTTGAATCTTCATCTTATACTTAAAGAAATATATATCCCAGCCCAGAAATCAAGCCTTAACACCATCAAGATTCATTGAGCTCTACATCTCTTAGATTCAAAGAGCCTTGATCATGAATACACACACACCTCACTTGCTTAATCACATAGATTATTCATTTGAGATACACTGGTTATAGTCTAAGATTTGATCTTCATAGAAAATATTTTAGATCTGAGTATTACTCATTGTACTTTGTAATCTCTCATATACTCAATACAAAATCTCTCTTAGAAAATTCAAGACTAACCATCTTGGTAGTGGACGTAGATCATTTATCAATTGAACCACTTCAAATATTGTGTTTGAAGTTAACATTGTCAAACCTCAATTTTCAGTTTTATAACTGCACACAAAACTGCACTAAAACCGCTTTGCAAAACCGCCTCTCCAAAACCGCTTTGTAACTCTATTATTCCGCTGTGCATTTTACAACTCTACTTGCAGTTTCTCATTAACTGTAAGAGGTTTTGTAAGCTTAGAGGTTTAGTTTTCAAAAGAGGGCAAAAATTTTGTAACAGCTATTCACCGCCCTCTAGCTATTTTCACCCTTGTTGCCACCTTTGGGACCAACAAGTGATATCAGAGCTAAACACATTTATAAAACTACTGTTTTTCAAGCCTAACAGCTTGTGTGCCGATTCAATATGGCAAACTCAAAAACGATGACAACTGTTAACTATTCACACATTTCAATTTTGGACGAAGACCACTTCGACATCTGGAAGTGCCGAATGCTTATTCATTTGGAAACTATTGATGAAATGCTGGTGGAATGCGTGATCAATGGCCCGTTCGTTCCGATGAATGCCAACACAGATCCAGCCACCAGTGGAGAAACTCCAGAAGTTAAAAAGCCAAAAGGCGAGTGGTCAGATGAAGAGAAGAGATTGGCTGCCTTGGACAGCAAGGCGAGGCACATCATATCTGGAACCCTCCCCGTTTCAACTCTTCAAAAAGTGATGTATCTGAAAACCGCAAAGCAGATGTAGGATGCCATAGAGAGCTACCTCGAAGGTGATGACGAATGTAAGGAAAACAAATTATATGCTGTTGAAAGATTCTACAATAACTTCAACAGGAAATCCAACGAAACCTTGCGTCAGACCTACGACCGCTATGTTGAGGTAGTTAATGCTTGTAGATCTCTTGGCAAGATTTTAACTGATAAGGAAATCAATATGACTTTCCTAGCTGCTTTAGGTTCTAGATGGATTAATAAAGCAACCTCTCTAGAAGACTCCAAAGTTTTGAATACTTGGTCGTTGAGTAACTTGTATGCAAATCTTAGAGTCTATGAGCTTAAATTAAATCATATTGAAGAGATTGAAGGGAAAACCAAATTGCTTTCCATGTTCGTCGTGGAACATGAGGAGAAACCAACCACATCCAATCAAACCGCAGATCCTTCCATATTAACCTCATCACTCATCGAAATGGATGATGATGATTTTGCCATGTTTGTGAAAAGATTTCAAAAATCTAGAAAATCCTCAAAACCTTTCATAAAATCATTTTCTAAAGGCAAACCTCCTGCAACGTTTTCTAAGGCTGCAAACACAAAGAAAAAGAGTGATATAGTTTGCTACAACTGTAGAAAACCTGGTCACTTTGCATCTGAGTGTCCTCAGCCTAAATATGAATACATGAAAAAGAAAACCTCTCCTGCGAAATTTTCTCGCCGCAAGGGAATGGTTGCTGAGGAGGAAGAGAATTCCAAGGAATTAGCAACTTGGATTGAAACAGACTCTGATGTTGGAAGTGATAAAGAAATCGAAGAGGTTAATCTCTCCTTAGTTGCAGATGCTTCCGATGAGTCAGATACTGAGTCAATCGAGTAGCTAGATATGGAGGATACCGAAGTTTCTACAAAAATTCCAAATTTTTAATTGGATGGTGTTGTCAAACTTACTCCTAAAATTAAGATAGGAAATTGTTCGTATTCACGTCCCATTTTTCCTCCTACAAATGCTCCACCTTCAAAAGTAATTCCAAAGAAGAAAATTTTGAAAAAGATGGTGGAAGAGGTTTCTACCATGGAACATGAAAGGATGTTCAAGGAAGCAGAAATGATGATCCAAAAATTCTCTAATGTTAAGAAAGCTCTAGCATTAGCTCATGATGAACTTTCTCGGTACAAGACGGAGAAAACAGTGATGAGGTCTAAAATTTCCAATCTTAAGGATCAAATCAAAAGTATGTCTCCTCTTGCTGATCAAACCCGCATCCTTGAAAATAAGGTTGCTGCACTTCAACTTAGGAATGATGACCTAGTTGCCCAGAAACTCGATCTCCAAAAGATCATTGATGGGTGGACAAAGTCACAAGTCACCATGGATCAAATTATAGATTTTCAAATGGCCAGTGGAATTAAAGAAGGTTTGGGGTTCCAAACAGGTGAAAAGGAGAAGTGTGCATCCTGCTGTGAAAAGGATGAGGAAATTTTAAAACTAACTAAAGAAATTCCTAAGGGGAATCATACTGTTTCTAAGGGTAAAGGACAGGAACAAAAGGCTCCACTTAACTTCTATTATGTCTACCCAAAGAAACAGTTTGGGAAAAACTCTCAGATGACAGGAAAAGATTCTGAGAATGATGATGCAGAGGAAATGTCTTATGCAGCAGACCGCACCTCTACCTCAACCGCTTCTGGTGGAGTAGGTGGTGCTGTCAACTGCAAGGCTGACCGCCCATCTTCTTCGATCGCTCCTCCTGCTTTCAAAGGCAAGAAGAGCGTTCCTAGAAAATCCGCGGTCAAACCAAAGACAACTACCTTTGTCAAAGCCAAAACCGCAGTTCCCAAACCGTATGCAACTCCTAAGAAAAGTAAGGAGTTAGTAAAACCTCATGATGCTTGTAGCTATTATAAATTCTCTGTATGTGATTGTTTAGGTCACAAGGCTGCAGAATGCCTTTTGCGGTTCACACCCAAAGCCAGGAAGAGTAAACCTCCTTCTATCAAACAGGTGTGGGTCGTTAAAGGTTGCTAACCTCAGGACCCAAGGAATAAAGGGGGACCTCATTCTTAATGTTTACATTTTAGGCCCTCTGCTTAATGGCTGATCACTCCAAGGATAATGAATGGTATCTTGACAGTGGCTGCTCAAGACATATGACTGGAGATAGATCATTACTTGAAGATGTCATTGAAGTAAGTGGTCCGTATGTAACCTTTGGTGACAACAACAAAGGCAAGACCATTGGGTATGGTGTGATAAGGAGAGGAAACCTAACCATTGAGAAGGTTTCTCTTGTTGAAGGACTCAAGCACAACCTCCTTTCAATTTCTCAATTCTGCAACAAAGGAATGCTTTGCAACTTCACGTCATCAAATTGTTTTATTAAAGATAGCATTTCCGGAGTCACCCTACTCACATGGATTCGTAAGTGTAATATTTACATTATTGATCTAGATTCTGCATGTAGTATTACTAATCTCTGTTTTGTAGCTAAAAATGTGAGCGAAAATAGTTGGCTATGACACAAGAGGTTGAGCCACTTGAACTTCAAGTATCTAGCAAAGATTGGAAGGGAAAACCTCGTTCGTGGTTTACCCAAAGTGGCTGACCACAATCCAGAGAAATGCAATGCATGTCAACTTGGTAAGCAATCCGCGTCGTCTTTCACCAGTAAGACCGCTCCATCAACTTCAAGATGCTTACAACTACTTCACATAGATTTGTTTGGACCCGTTACCACTGCCATCATTGGAGGAAGTAGATATAATTTAGTGGTGGTGGATGATTATTCAAGATATATGTGGGTTGAGATGATGATCTCCAAGGATGATTGCTATGAGATTCTCACCGCACTCTTTAGACGGCTCCAAACTCAGAAAGAAGACGACATCGTCAGTGTTCGATCAGATAATGGAACAAAATTTAAAAACAATGGTGTTGGTCAGTATTGTGATGACCATGGGATTGATCACAATTTTTCCGCTGCTGGTGTTCCACAACAAAATGGAGTTGTGGAAAGGAAGAACAGGACGTTGATTGAGGCTGGAAAGACAATGATATCTGAAGCAAAGCTGCCTTAGTATTTCTGGGCTGAAGCAATCAACACAGCATGCTTCACTCAGAACCGCTCCCTCATCAACAAAACCTATAACAAGACTCCATATGAGCTATGGAGAGGAAGAACCCCCAACATTGCATTCTTCAAGATCTTTGGCTGCAAATGCTTTATCCTCTACAACGGAAGAGAAAACAGAGGTAAATTCGAAGCCAAGGCCGATGAAGGTATTTTTGTTGGGTATGATAAACATTCAAAAGCTTTTCACGTTTTTATTAAAACTAGTTTAAAGATAGTTGAGTCTGTCCATGTTACTTTCGATGAGCATTCTCTCCTTGAGCCACATTTGGCTCCAAATGTTGCTGATGATTTTGCTGAGCATAATGAAACAGGTGAATCCTCTAGAACCGCACCTGAACCTCAATCGCAAAATCCATCACCCTCAACTGAAATTCCCTCAAATCACACATTTGAAACTGCACCTGAAGTTTCCAATCCAGATGCAACTCCAAGGGAAGAAGATGTTGAAAATTTCCCCATCCAGCTTATTGAACCTCTTCGTCAACTTACCTTCCATGACTTCGCTGAAGGATCTAACGATGTTCCAATTGAAGATCTTCAGTAAACCTCAGTCCAACCAGACTTACCCTCGGAGGTTCGTGAAGTCAGCAGTCACCCTCTCTCTAATGTGATTGGTGATCTTTTTTCCGGTGTTCAAACAAAGAGATCAAACTATGATGAGCATACTTCTCTATTATCTCAAGTTGAACCCAAGAAGATTGATGAAGCATTCCAAGATTCTAGTTGGGTCGTTGCTATGCAAGAAGAACTCAATCAGTTTAAAAGATGCAAGGTCTGGACTTTGGTGCCTAGACCTCAGGATCAAGGAGTGATAGGAACTAAGTGGGTGTTTAGGAATAAGATGGACGAGAATGGAAGCATCACTAGGAATAAAGCAAGGTTGGTTGCACAAGGAAATAGGCAAGAAGAAGGAATCGATTATGATGAATACCCTGAAAGGGATGGTCTCAATTTTTAACATTAAAAAAATATTTTACATGCAATTCTGAATACCCTAGAATAATATTAACATTTTCAATGTCTTTGTTAAATTTTTAACATTTTCATTATGGTTATAATATATTGTTAAAATTTTAACATTTTCGTTAAGTTTCCAACATTCGTTGGATGATGGAAGAAAATGATGGCAAAACTCATAGTACAGTGGCAAAATTAACGAAAATAAAGTACAATGACAAATTTGTAGGTGGACACAAAGTAAAGTGAAATTTAATAGTTTTACCGATTTTCATTCTATGTTCTCTTAATAAAATTGTTCACCAAAATATGAATTAGGATGCATCGGTTACGACTTACATATTCCTATAAGGTTATACGTTTTTGATTGGTTTGTACAACGTTTTATGAAATCTTTAAGCAAAAGGGATAGCTATTGCAGAGTATATGACTTATCATTTGGATTATGCAATTCGGTCTAAACAGTTTAATATAATTTGGTTCGAAGGAACATAACACAACCCAAATCAAAACATGTGATTTTGTTAATTTTTGAGATCAAACCAAACCACTCATTATTGAAAAGTGAACCAAATGATATAGTTTTGTTTAGTTCGATCGCAAACCATAGTTAAAAACGAACCACTTACACCCTAATTCGATAGAGCATCGAGTTGCTTGAAATACTAATTGCTTTCCTTATCGCTGCAACATCATCCAATAATCTGAATGTTGACAGCAGACCTTGACAACAATCATGCATAGCCATATTTAAGAAGCAAGGGTTTCACTCAAACAAACTTAGACCAACTCAACATCAAATCTCTAACAGCAGACCTCAAGACTTGAGCACAAGTCTTGACATCAAACTCTAAACAACAAACACACTGCAGACATCAAATACAAATGTTGGGTATGCACGTTTTAACCCTCCTAGATTAGCTTAAGATTTGATTGATACCATAACCTTCTATCTATTTTAAGAACTTTAGGCCCATATGTAATGAAGCTTAGACTTCAATTTTTTTTTTTTTAGCTAAGTCCATTTTATAGAATAAGTTAATTTAGGCTTGAAGACTGGCACAAGACTCATTGGATCTGAGGATGTAGTTCAGAGCTTCAGACCGCTTTGTCAAATCTCCACACAGTACCGCTTCATGCAAAACCGCTTGGTAGAATCATTGTCTGAAACCGCTCTTGAACTCCTATGTCAAAACCGCAGTGTGAACCGCTCCATGCAAACTGCTTTGCAGTTTCAACCTTAAGATCACACTGATGGAAATCCTCCACTGGTGAAACCGCCTCTACTCAGAACCGCTTGCACACCAGGACTGCTCCAATGATTGAAGACTTGAAGTGAACCATTTGACCGTTGAAATCCACGTTAGTAATATCAAAAGTCAACCACCAAATCTTGTCAAGTGACTACTTTTCAGACAAGATCTGAAAGGATCTTGAAAAGGTGACAGATGTCCTAACCACCTTAATTGCAGCTGAGGTCTGATCAACTTTACCTACAACTATAGTTCCTAAGGACAAAAGTGGATATTGTGGACCAATGGGAAAGCACCAGTACTGTCCTTGCAATAGCTGTTTCCAACGGCTAGTTCCTTGGTGCTTGAGTATAAATACCCCCAATCTTTACCATTTGAAGATTGCTTGAGAAATTGATTTGCTGAGAGTTCATAGAAGCTGAAGCTCTGCCCAGAAATTCTTAGTCCTTTGAATCTTCATCTTCTACTTAAAGAAATATATATCCCAGCCCATAAATCAAGCCTTAACACCATCAAGATTCATTGAGCTCTACATCTCTTAGATTCAAAGAGCCTTGATCATGAATACACACACACCTCACTTGCTTAATCACATAGATTATTCATTTGAGATACACTGGTTATAGTCGAAGATTTGATCTTCATAGAAAATATTTTAGATCTGAGTATTACTCATTGTACTTTTTAATCTCTCATATACTCAATACAAAATCTCTCTTAGAAAATCCAAGACTAACCATCTTGGTAGTGGACGTAGATCATTTATCGATTGAACCACTCCAAATATTGTGTTCTTACTTTTCTGCATTTATTATTTCTTATGCTTATTAATTATCTACTTTTTATATGTTTGATCTTAATTGTAGTTATCCTTAATAGTGAATTGTGTTTGAAGTTAACATTGTCAAACCTCAATTTTCAGTTTTATAACTGCACACAAAACTGCACTAAAACCGCTTTGCAAAACCGCCTCTCCAAAACCGCTTTGTAACTCTATTATTCCGCTGTGCATTTTACAACTCTACTTGTAGTTTCTCATTAACTGTAAGAGGTTTTGTAAGCTTAGAGGTTTAGTTTTCAAAAGAGGGCAAAAATTTTGTAACAGCTATTCACCCCCCTCTAGCTATTTTTCACTCTTGTTGCCACCTTTGGGACCAACAAGTGATATCAGAGCTAAACACATTTATAAAACCACTGTTTTTTAAGCCTAACAACTTGTGTGCCGATTCAATATGGCAAACTCAAAAACGATGACAACTGTTAACTATTCACACATTTCAATTTTGGACGAAGACCACTTCGACATCTGGAAGTGCCGAATGCTTATTCATTTGGAAAATATTAATGAAATGCTGGTGGAATGCGTGATCAATGGCCCGTTCGTTCCCATGAATACCAACACAGATCCAGCCACCAGTGGAGAAACTCCAGAAGTTAAAAAGCCAAAAGGCGAGTGGTCAGATGAAGAGAAGAGATTGGCTGCCTTGGACAGCAAGGCGAGGCACATCATATCTGGAACCCTCCCCGTTTCAACTCTTCAAAAAGTGATGTATCTGAAAACCGCAAAGCAGATGTGGGATGCCATAGAGAGCTATCTCGAAGGTGATGAAGAATGCAAGGAAAACAAATTATATGCTGTTGAAAGATCCTACAATAACTTCAACAGGAAATCCAACGAAACCTTGCGTCAGACCTACGACCGCTATGTTGAGGTAGTTAATGCTTGTAGATCTCTTGGCAAGATTTTAACTGATAATGAAATCAATATGACTTTCCTAGCTGCTTTAGGTTCTAGATGGATAAATAAAGCAACCTCTCTAGAAGACTCCAAAGTTTTGAATACTTGGTCGTTGAGTAACTTGTATGCAAATCTTAGAGTCTATGAGCTTAAATTAAATCATATTGAAGAGATTGAAGGGAAAACCAAATTGCTTTCCATGTCCGTCGTGGAACATGAGGAGAAACCAACCACATCCAATCAAACCGCAGATCCTTCCATATCAACCTCATCACTCATCGAAATGGATGATGATGATTTTGCCATGTTTGTGAAAAGATTTCAAAAATCTAGAAAATCCTCAAAACCTTTCACAAAATCATTTTCTAAAGGCAAACCTCCTGCAACGTTTTCTAAGGCTGCAAATACAAAGAAAAAGAGTGATATAGTTTGCTACAACTGTAGAAAACCTGGTTACTTTGAATCTGAGTGTCCTCAGCCTAAATATGAATACATGAAAAAGAAAACCTCTCCTGCGAAATTTTCTCGCCGCAAGGGAATGGTTGCTGAGGAGGAAGAGAATTCCAAGGAATTAGCAACTTGGATTGAAACATACTCTGATGTTGGAAGTGATGAAGAAATCGAAGAGGTTAATCTCTGCTTAGTTGCAGATGCTTCCGATGAGTCAGATACTGAGTCAATCGAGTCGCTAGATATGGAGGATACCGAAGTTTCTACAAAAATTCCAAATTTTAAATTGGATGGTGATGTCAAACTTACTCCTAAAATTAAGATAGGAAATTATTCGTATTCACGTCCCATTTTTCCTCCTACAAATGCTCCACCTTCAAAAGTAATTCCAAAGAAGAAAATTTTGAAAAAGATGGTGGAAGAGGTTTCTACCATGGAACATGAAAGGATGTTCAAGGAAGCAGAAATGATGATCCAAAAATTCTCTAATGTTAAGAAAGCTCTAGCATTAGCTCATGATGAACTTTCTCGGTACAAGACGGAGAAAACTGTGATGAGGTCTGAAATTTCCAATCTTAAGGATCAAATCAAAAGTATGTCTCCTCTTGCTGATCAAACCCGCATCCTTGAAACTAAGGTTGCTGCACTTCAACTTAGGAATGATGACCTAGTTGCCCAGAAACTCGATCTCCAAAAGATCATTGATGGGTGGACATAGTCACAAGTCACCATGGATCAAATTATAGATTTCCAAATGGCCAGTGGAATTAAAGAAGGTCTGGGATTCCAAACAGGTGAAAAGGAGAAGTGTGCATCCTGCTGTGAAAAGGATGAGGAAATTTTAAAACTAACTAAAGAAATTCCTAAGGGGAAGCATGCTGTTTCTAAGGGTAAAGGACAGGAACAAAAGGCTCCACTTAACTTCCATTATGTCTACCCAAAGAAACAGTTTGGGAAAAATTCTCAGATGACAGGAAAAGATTCTGAGAATGATGATGCAGAGGAAATGTCTTATGCAGCAGACAGCACCTCTACCTCAACCGCTTCTGGTGGAGTAGGTGGTGCTGTCAACTGCAAGGCTGACCGCCCATCTTCTTCAATCGCTCCTCCTGCTTTCAAAGGCAAGAAGAGCGTTCCTAGAAAATCTGTGGCCAAACCAAAGGCAACTACCTTTGTCAAAGCCAAAACCGCAGTTCCCAAACCGTATGCAACTCCTAAGAAAAGTAAGGAGTTAGTAAAACCTCATGATGCTTGTAGCTATTATAAATGCTCTGTATGTGATTGTTTAGGTCACAAGGCTGCAGAATGCCTTTTGCGGTTCACACCCAAAGCCAAGAAGAGTAAACCTCCTTCTATCAAACATGTGTGGGTCATTAAATGTTGCTAACCTCAGGACCCAAGGAATAAAGGGGGACCTCGTTCTTAATGTTTACATTTTAGGCCCTCTGCTTAATGGCTGGTCACTCCAAGGATAATGAATGGTATCTTGACAGTGGCTGCTCAAGACATATGACTGGAGATAGATCATTAATTGAAGATGTCATTGAAGCAAGTGGTCCGTCAGTAACCTTTGGTGACAACAACAAAGGCAAGACCATTGGGTATGGTGTGATAAGGAGAGGAAATCTAACCATTGAGAAGGTTTCTCTTGTTGAAGGACTCAAGCACAACCTCCTTTCAATTTCTCAATTCTGCAACAAAGGAATGCTTTGCAACTTCACGTCATCAAATTGTTTTATTAAAGATAGCATTTCTGGAGTCACCCTACTCACAGGGATTCGTAAGAGTAATATTTACATTATTGATCTAGATTTTGCATGTAGTATTACTAATTTCTGTTTTGTAGCTAAAAATGTGAGCGAAAATAGTTGGCTATGGCACAAGAGGTTGAGCCACTTGAACTTCAAGTATCTAGCAAAGATTGGAAGGGAAAACCTCGTTCGTGGTTTACCCAAAGTGGCTGACCACAATCCAGAGAAATGCAGTGCATGTCAACTTGGTAAGCAATCCGCGTCGTCTTTCACCAACAAGACCGCTCCATCAACTTCAAGATGCTTACAACAACTTCACATAGATTTGTTTGGACCCGTTACCACTGCCATCATTGGAGGAAGTAGATATAATTTAGTGGTGGTGGATGATTATTCAAGATATACGTGGGTTGAGATGACCATGGGATTGATCACAATTTTTCCGCTGCTGGTGTTCCACAACAAAATGGAGTTGTGGAAAGGAAGAACAGGACGTTGATTGAGGCTGGAAAGTCAATGATATCTGAAGCAAAGCTGCCTTAGTATTTCTGGGCTGAAGCAATCAACACAGCATGCTTCACTCAGAACTGCTCCCTCATCAACAAAACCTATAACAAGACTCCATATGAGCTATGGAGAGGAAGAACCCCCAACATTGCATTCTTCAAGATCTTTGGCTGCAAATGCTTTATCCTCTACAACGGAAGAGAAAATAGAGGTAAATTCGAAGCCAAGGCCGATGAAGGTATTTTTGTTGGGTATGATAAACATTCAAAAGCTTTTCGCGTTTTTAATAAAACTAGTTTAAAGATAGTTGAGTCTGTCCATGTTACTTTCGATGAGCATTCTCTCCTTGAGCCACATTTGGCTCCAAATGTTGCTGATGATTTTGCTGAGCATAATGAAATAGGTGAATCCTCTAGAACCGCACCTGAACCTCAATTGCAAAATCCATCACCCTCAACTGAAATTCCCTCAAATTGCACATTTGAAACTGCACCTGAAGTTTCTAATCCAGATGCAACTCCAAGGGAAGAAGATGTTGAAAATTTCCCCATCCAGCTTATTGAACCTCTTCGTCAACTTACCTTCCATGACTTCGCTGAAGGATCTAACGATGTTCCAACTGAAGATCTTCAGTAAACCTCAGTCCAACCAGACTTACCCTCGGAGGTTCGTGAAGTCAGCAGTCACCCTCTCTCTAATGTGATTGGTGATCTTTTTTCCGATGTTCAAACAAAGAGATCAAACTATGATGAGCATACTTCTCTATTATCTCAAGTTGAACCCAAGAAGATTGATAAAGCATTCCAAAATTCCAGTTGGGTCGTTTCTATGCAAGAAAAACTCAATCAGTTTAAAAGATGCAAGGTCTGGACTTTGGTGCCTAGACCTCAGAATCAAGGAGTGATAGGAACTAAGTGGGTGTTTAGGAATAAGATGGACGATAATGGAAGCATCACTAGGAATAAAGCAAGGTTGGTTGCACAAGGATATAGGCAAGAAGAAGGAATCGATTATGATGAAACCTTTACTCCAGTTGCCAGATTGGAAGCTATCAGAATCTTCTTAGCCTATGCCTCTTTCAAGCATTTCAAGTTATATCAAATGGACGTGAAAAGTGCTTTCCTCAACGGTGAACTAAGAGAGACCGTGTATGTTGCCTAACCACCTGGATTTGAAGACTCCAAATTTCCCAATCACGTCTACAAACTTTAGAAGGCTTTGTATGGACTTAAGCAAGCTCCAAGGGCATGGTATGAGACTCTTTCTAAATTTTTACTAGAAAAAGGATTTAAACGTGGTAAAATTGATACAACTCTTTTTTTTCCAAATATAACGATCATACTTTACTTGTTCAAATATATGTTGATGATATTATTTTTGGTTCTACTAATGAGTTACTTTGCAAGCGTTTCGAAAAGCTAATGAAAAGCAAGTTTGAGATGAGCATGATGGGAGAGTTAACATTCTTCCTCGGGCTTCAAATCAAGCAATGCGAAGAAGGTATTTTCCTCAGCCAATCCAAATTGAAACTACCCAGAACTGGCTCGCGCGCGGGGGCCCCCGATAATCTCGCATTTCGTTTCCGTAATGCGTCGCTGTTTTCGGGAAAGTTCGCCCGGATTCGAGAGGCAGCGCATTCACGCCCCGGCATCTGGCTCATTCCCGCTTTGCAATGTTAGTTGGGAGGTGTCTCGCCATGTTTTTGCTTTGTAGAGTCGCCACGCCGTTTTTATTAAGCCCAAAACATTGAAAAAGGGCATCAGTTTAAAAATAAATTGTTTTTGTGTGATGAGATTTTGAGTTCGGAGGTCAGATGACTCCTCGGAAAGAGAATATTAGAATCTTAGAGCTCACCCGAGTCGCCTCGTAAAAACAAGCCTTTCGGATACCCCTAATATTCTTTAACTGTTGTGTGTGTGTGTGTATGTGCTTTTAAAAATGCATACTGTATCGGATGTCTACATTGTACACTACTTTATTGAAATGTATTGAAATAGTGTAGGAAGGAAGCCTTACCAATGTTGGTTCGTGTCTGTCTTCCGCTGGGGAATAGTGTTTGAGGATGGAATAGTGTTCTGGTGCGGACCGGGATTGCTTCGGGAGGAGCCGGTTGTCTGCGGACAGAGTTTCGGCGTGCGTCGGGTTTGTAGGTTGCATTCGGGCAGAGGTTCGGCGTGCGTTGGGATCATAGGGATCACTCGGGCAGAGGTTCGGCGTGCGTTGGGATCTCAGGGATCACTCGGGCAGAGTTTCGGAGTGCGTTCAAGTTGCCGGTTTGACTCAGAAAGAGCCGGGACGCCTTGGGAAAGACCAGGCAAGGCCTCGGAGTACCACAAGGGGCCTTAGAGTGCCTCGGGGCAGTGCGGGAGCGTCATGGGAGCGCTCGGAGAGGCTTCGGAGCACCACAAGGGAGCTCGGAAGGCCTCGGAAGGATCCGAAAGGGGCCGGGATTGCCCCGAAGGGTCTTAGAGGGGAGCCTGAAGGCTGGGGGAAGAGGAGAGAAGAGGGAAATGTGTGAAAATAAGGGAGGGGGAGCCCTCTATTTATAGTGTATGAAAACTGCAAAGAGGTCCGTATGGACCTTTTAGGTAATCCAAATTTTTGGTTTTCCTCGATTTGAGGGAATCTGGTGGACTTTAAGGGGATTTTGGAATGATTATGTCTGGGTGCAATAAGGTCCATACGGACCACCTCAGCATGCAAAGAGGTCCGTACGGACCAACCATGTAGGGGGGTAATGATGTTCTCCGAGATTTGAGGGAATAAGTTGGATTTTAAGGGGATTTAGTAATCATTGCAGCAAAGAGGTCCGTACGGACCATTTATGCTTTTCTGATTTCTGAATAATTCCCAAAAGGTCCTTTTATCCCTTTTTATCCCAGAAAGGTTCCTTCCTTGGTTTGGCTTGGGGTTTTTGAGGGTTTTGAGTGTCAAAGGTCTTCGAGACTGCGTTTGTGAGTCTGCGGTGTTTCCCATGTGCTCGAAAGAGGGTGATCCAGATTGGGGTACTTATAGAAGCCCCTCGACGACGTCACTTACGGAGGAAGTCGGGTCGTCGATAAGATAAGGGTTCTAATCTGGATCGCGTGCTGGGAGAGGAAGTGACCATGAAGGTCAGTGTGAGGACGTGGCGGTGTCCTGGGTGAGTGACCGTTTAGGTCAGTTGGCTGGACCCTGTGATAGGATTCCTACGTATCCCTGGCGGGAATCAAGCCTGATCGTAGTTCGTGTGTGGGGTGAGTGTCGTTGTGTACGAGGACCGAAGAGGTCCTCTGACTGAAACTCTGTGCGTGGACATGGTGGTGTCCTGTGGGTGACCGCATAGGTCGATGGTGAGGACGTGGTGGCATTCTGGGCGACCGCAGAGGTCGATGGTAAGGACGTGGTGACGTCCTGGGTGACCGCAGAGGTCGATGGATGGACCCTGTGATAGGATTCCTACGTATCCCTGGCGAGAATCAAGCCTGGTCGTAGTTCAGAGGGTGTGAAATTGTGAGTGTATGCGGGCGTGGTGGTGCCCTGAAGTGTCGTGTGACCGCCGAGGTCGACTGTGAGGACGTGGTGGCGTCCGGCGTGTGCAATCTTACTAGAAGATGGGTAATCTTACGAGAAGATGGTTTGTGACCGCCGAGGTCGACTGTGAGGACATGGTAGCGTCCTGGGTGTGCAATCTTACTAGAAGATGGGTAATCTTACGAGAAGATGGTTTGTGATCGTCGAGGTCGACTGTGAGGATGTGGTGGCGTCCTGGGATAGAAATTTTACGATCTTCCGAATCGGGTGGTTTAAGGCCTTCCGGGCCGGAGATAGTGATGTGGGAGGTTTATACGGTCTTCCGGACTGAGTGGTTTAAAGCCTTCCGGGCTGGAGATAGTGATGTGGGAGGTTTATACGGTCTTCCAGACCGAGTGGTTTAAAGCCTTCCGGGCTGGAGATAGTGATGTGGGAAGACTTGATTCGTCTTCTGGCTGCGGCTGTGTCATGCGTGAGGACTTGAATCGTCTTCTGGCTGCGGTTGTGTCATGCATAAGGACTTGAATCGTCTTCTGGCTGCGGTTGTGCCATGCGTGAGGACTTTGAATCGTCTTCTGGCTGCGGTCGTGTCATGCGTGAGGACTTGAATCGTCTTCTGGCTGCGGTCATACGGATGCATGGCTGCCTTATGCTTTGACTGTGAGAGGCATGAACGGCTTGCATTTTTTCTGTTGGGGAAAAGGTTGGTCTTATGATGACTGCTCGTGTTCATCCGTTGGGGATCATTGTGGCCTTGTAGGGGCTTTTTCTACTGAGAAGGTGACTTCGGGCTTACTTTGATGGCCGGTGCTTGAGTTGCCGTTTAGTGGGCAAAGTCCGGGCTTACGATGACGGCTGGTGCTGAGGATATGCGGTCTTGTACGGGTTTGCAAGAATTCCCCTTTTGACGTGCTGGGGAAGGAGCTCGTGCTTACTTTGATGGCCGGTGCTTGAGTTGCCGTTGAACATTTTGGAGGCATTTTGTGCCTTTGAGATTTGTATTTGGAGGTGCGGCCTCCTTCTTGCGCTTGTTTCACCGTTTAGTGGGCGAGGTCCGGGCTTACGATGACGGCCGGTGGTTGCGTTGCCGTTTAGTGGGCAAAATCCGGATTTACACTGACGGCCGGTGGTTGCGTTGCCGTTTAGTGGGCGAAATCCGGACTTACACTGACGGCCGGTGCTTGCGTTGATGGGTTAAGGACCAAACTGCATCGAATCTGTTGAAATAGGCCTTTGGACAACTAAGGGCAAAGATTATAAGGGTAGAAAAGTAATTTGTCCTTTCGTTGCAAAGAGGTCCGTACGGACCAACCTGGGATGTAAAGAGGTCCGTACGGACCAATTTTGAATTTTACAGTTCCCAAATTTTGACTGGGTTTAAAACCGAGGCACCCCCTTCATTTCCTTCTTCCAGTTCGTGCATCCGAGAGAGAGAGAAGGAGAAAAAACTCCATTGTTGTCCAAAATCTTCCATTTTTAGCTTGAATTACTTGCAATGGCAGAAGGATCAAGGAGGGGGCTTCGCCAACGCAGCCAAGAAGTGATCGAGCAAAGGATGGAGCTTCAAAGAAGTTGGATCTCCTTCGTGCCTTCTTCGAAGAACCCGGATGTGTTGTACCCGAATCTGGAGGTGCATAATCGGCGAGTTAGGAATGCCGGGGAGGTAAGAAATCAATTTAGTCTTGATTCCTTGCTTGAATTTTTGAATGCTAGAACTAGGTTTTAATTTTTCGCATATTTGGGGCTTTTGTCATTTGCCATGCTTTTTTGTGAAATTCTTGATGAATTGTTGAAATTGAGCATGTAAAAATTGTGGGTATGTAATTTTTGTGCAAAAATGTGTAGATTAGCTCTTATTTGTAAAAATAAAGTGCCTCTCTTTGAAAATGCATGCTCTGGTGTTTTGTACCTTATGCTATTTTGTATGTACATTGTGAGAAAAATTGCCATGTCGGGACAAGTTTTGTGAAAAATGTGACATGTGCCGTGTTTTGTGACGGGTTTTGTCTGAAAGTATGTGCCGTGTAGGGAGGGACTTTTCTTTTGAAAATGTGTCATGCAGTGTGTGCCGTGTTTTTGGTGACGGACTTTGTGGGGAAAATATGTGCAATATGTGCCGTGTTTTGTGACGGGTCTTTTGAAAATGTGTCGTGTAGGGCTTAATCCCTCTGTTGAGAAAATTTGTACAGTGTGTGCCGTGTTTTGTGACGGACTGTATGGGAAAAATTATGTGTAATGCATGCCATGTTTTGTGACGGTTTACATGTGAAAATTTTGTGCAATGTGTGCCGTGTTTTGTGACAGAATTTTTTTTTTATATATGCTTTGGTATTAAGTACTGTGACTGACGTACCTTTGCTGTGTTTACCTGCAGGATGAGGGGCTTTTGACTGGGAAAGCCAAAAAGATGAAGACTCGGGGATCGCTCGAGGCTGTAGTTGAGTTGTGGCAGCAGATGCCGAATATTTCTTTGGATGGCGGGCCGATCCCTAGGAGGCTGGTCTATGCTTCTGGCCTGGGCGTTTTCGTGGAGAACTTGGCCGGGGTCTCCGACACGAGGAAGAACAAGAGTATCTTCCTAGGCTTATCTGAGTATTGGTGGGATACCACCCACACCTTCCATCTGAGCTGGGGCGAGATGACGGTGATGCCCACCGATTTTGCTGCTATCACCGGGCTTTCCTTCAAAGGAGGGCCAGTGCGGTGGAGGGATAGGATAGCTGAGGACGTGCTGGCTGAGCTGCTGGGCTTTGCGCCTCTTCCTCGCAGGGGCCTAGGCATGCTGTACAGCGATGTGGAGATGAGGATTACGGCCAGTATAGGGGCCTATTGCCGGGGTACCGGCCAGGTGACGGCGGAGTAGCTGGCGCGCTCCTTTCTGTGGTTTGCCCTTTCTGAGACTCTGTTCTCGAACCACGCGACCATGGCTCCCTTTGCTCTGCTGGAGAGCTTGATTGACTTGGAGAGAGTTTGTGACATAGCTTGGGGCGAGGCGGGCCTGGCCGAGCTTTACTTCTCCTTGGACCGGTTTAGCCGGGGCGTGGTCAGTTCTTTGGCCTGCTTTGATTTTTCTTTGGAGGTATGAGTTTATTGCTGTTTTTTGATTTAGCAACTTGTCATTTCTCTGTTTTCTTTTGCACTGAGCATTTTCTGTTTTTGTCACAGGTGTGGTTCTACGAGATCTTCTAGTGCTTCCCGTGGGATATAGATCCTGGGGCCATAGCGGTCTATCCTGCTATGTTAAGCAAGGCCCGCCCGGCGAGGAGGAGGAGGACCAGCAGGGGGAAGCTCACCATCGCCTACGGAGATGTGCAGGAGCATCTGGGGAGAGATAGCCCGGAGGGGTTTGCTTTGTACCCCTGGGCTAGGTAGGAGGCTGATGAGTTCGAGGGTGCTCCCGTAGTGACAGCGCAGAGGAAGATGCTGCGGGGCCTGACCTGCGGCGTCATGTACTTGGGAGAGAGGGTCTTTTGGCAGCATGTCCCGGGTATGCTTCCCCTGGCTCCGAGGGACCCGCCTTTTGGGATGATGGATTCCCGAGATATGGATGTGCTGGAGTTTGAGAGGTATTTGGGCAGCGTGAGTGCCGATGAGTTTGTTCTGTTCGGAGAGGAGTATGGGTCCTTCGTGAGGAGGAAGTTGAGGACGCCACAGGTGTTGGCGAGGGAGAGGGAGGCTGGCCCGCCAGGTCCCTCAGAGGTTCCGGTGCCTGGGCCGGATTTCACATATGTCCGTGGGGATTCATCGAGGCGTAGGGTGTCGGTACCCGTGCCTGAGCAGGCTCCTGCTGCCTACCAGGTGGATCCTGATGCGCCGGTGAGTGTGCTTACTCTTTTCCATCTTGGCATCTTTTCTGTACTTTTCTCTTTATTGTTTTTACGCCTGTAACTCTTTAGCTGAGCGTTTCTTTGGCTGTTTGCTTGTGCAGGTCTCTGGGAGAGCCTATGACACGCTGATCCGCCGTTATGTGGCGATGAGGTCCTTCGCGAAGAAGATGGCGTCGAAGCTGTCTTGCCGGTCTTCGCGACGTGTGCCGGCGTACGAGCCGATGCCTTCGAGGCATTCTGTAGATGCTCCTCCGCCGAGAGCCGAGCCGGATCCACAGCAGGAGGGACCTTTGCGGGGGCGACATAGCATGGATGTCGGGACGTCTTCGGGGGTCCGAAGGCCGCCAGTCTTTCACCAGTTCTGGCCTTCACAGGAGGCACCGGGAGAGAGTTCATCAGAGCATGCCTACTTCGATCCTTTTGTCGGGTTTGACCCTTTCGAGTATCTTGAGTACCTGCCCCAGGAGGGGGTTCAGTACTTTGATGACGAGGGTGTGACTGGCGAGTTTACTGGGATGCCCGACTTCTCGCTTGAGGACGTTGATGATGATGATGATGCTGAAGAGTCGGACTAGGGTTCATTTGCTTTCCCTCTTTCCATATCTTCTTTTTTTTGTTTAGCAACAGACATTATATGTACCTGTAATAAAACATTTGCATTTGTATCGCAAAGCATTTTATTCTAAGATGTAATGTGTCTTTGTGATTCCCGGGAATAGTCCTAGGAATTGTTGCTATTATTACTATTTTTTTTTATTTGTGCATGCCACGTGAGCTGAGAGTGCGTTTGTGGGTAGCGTGTGTTTACCAGAAATAGCTTTGGCCAGGGTTTGGGCAGTTTGGAGCAAGGTCATGCTGGGAACAGTGGTTGTTGGCCTGTTTGCTGGGAAAGTGGGGCCAAGATGCAAGAGGTCCGTACGGACAGACCTATCATGCAAAGAGGTCCGTACGGACTAGCTTTGCTTTTTGGGAGGAAATAAATGTGCTCCGGATGTCTGGACTTTCCCCACTCCCCATTTGCAGCCATTTTTGAGCTTTCTTACCCATTTTCTCTAGGAACCTCCATTTTTGCCATGGATTCTTCGTACGTTCCAAGAATTTTGCCAAGGCTTTCGCAGGAGCGGCAAGCACACTTCCTTGAGCAGCTGAAAATGTGGATGCGACGCCGTATGAGGCATCAGAGGCGGGCTTTCGAGGTAAGGTTTCGACTTTGCTCGGTTTGGTCCTTTAAGGAGTTGGTTCCTGATTGGGAGTTGTTGCGGGCTGCCGCGAAGCTCTGGGATGTGAGGAGGCATGTGTATTGCTTCTCCTATAATGAGATAGTGCCCACCTTTGTGGATTTTCGGGCTTTGATTGGAGGACCGGAGGTGGAGGGCATCTCGCTTCCTTTGATTGGCAGTGCTGCCGTGAGCGTGAAGCTTGCCGGCTTTCTTCGGACTTCGTTGGAAGAAGTGCAGGGCATGATCCTTGATTCGTGTCATATTGACGTTTCTGCGCTGCCGGAGCGGTTCATGGTTGATGATGAGAGTGATGTCTCTTGGGATGCATTTGCCTTGTGTGTGATAGCGACGCTTTTCATGGTCACCTCCCTTGGGATTTGCGATGGCACTTTGCTAGATGTGGTTGGGCACTGCAGAGCTGGAGAGGATATTGTCCCGTTGGTGCTGGGGGAGACTCTTCATGGTATTGACCGTCTGGCGACTGGGGATCGGTTCATGAGAGGGGGAAGCCCCGCTTTGCTCACCTTGTGGCTGCGAGAGAGACTTCATGCCATGCCCGAGGCTCCGACGTCGTTTAGCCCGTGGTCATTTGCTCGGCGACCACTTGTGTTGGATATGGATCAGCCCGCCTGGGAAAGATGGATGGCACGGCGCGGTACGCATCAGATCCGTTGGTGGGTTCCGCACTGGGGGATTGAGACTAGGAGGGCCTTTCAGGAAGGGTCCTATTCCAGGTTTGTCTTGGTCCTCCTTCTACATTCCGTCGCTTGTTTCCCGGCAGTTTGGGATGAAGCAGGAGCCTTTGTTGGGCTGGGATGACCTTGCTACTGCGGAGATAGCTCCTCTTTGTATGGCAGCTCCAGGTGTTCTTTTGTATCTTCTGAGGGTATGGAAGTATTCTGCTTTCCCTCCTGTGGTGCTCCTTAGACGTCGGGAGAGTGTCGTATTGACGACCCAGTACCTGGCCTGGTATAAGCAGCGTGTTGGGCAGTCCCAAGTGGCTTTGGAGAGCAGGCGTGGAGCGATTCTGGGGCCCGGTTGCCGTAGTAGCTATTGCCTTAGGAGTACCGAAGCCTGGTCTGACCCTCAGGATGTGACGGGAGACACTTTGTTTGACTACGAGACTAGAGTTGACCGACTGACGGAGAGAGGTCCTCTTTTGCAGACTCGCAGGGAGGAGATCCGAGCCGAAGCACGGGCAAATGAAGCCCTGAGAGCTGCTGGATTGTTTGACTCTATGGGGAGGACCCCTAATCTCGGACTGAGAGACGCAGAGTTGGCTCGCGTGGAGCGAAAGAAGACTCGTCGGGGACGAGGGAAGAAAGGGAAGAATGGCGAGGGGACAAGCGCAGATGGCGCGGAATGACCTCCTAGGTATCCATTCATTGCATTGCAAACACATTATTTGTTAAATGTATTAAGCTGTCTTTTAGCATGTTGTGAACTTGAGAGTAGACCGTGCTTGAACTCATCAAGAAATATTGTAATCGTTAGTGATTTGTGATTTACTTTTAAAGCTTTGTCGAGACGCAAGATCTCTTGTTTGCTTTTGTTTCTTTTGTGCACCTTGGCGGCGTCCATCTTTGGACTTTTCTGTTGCATTTGCGGACTGAAGTAGCCTGGGCCCTGACGGCAATCCCCTTTCCTCGGGCTTTGTGTTTGGCTAAGAGGTTGAATGATCTCCTGACAAGTCATTTTGACGGTCTTTTCCGTAGCTTCCTTGCCTCTTGTTCGCATCGGGCTCTTGACCTCCTTTTTGTAGCTTCTGCTTGAGCTTTTTTTTTTTTATATCTTTTTTGTGATCCCTTGCTCGAGCTCTTTTTTTTTTTCGAAGCGCGTGAGGGTGAAGACAAGCCCCTGGCTTGGAAGCAGACATGGGTCAGTCGTTTGATGCTGAGTGACCTTTGGATGTCCATTGATGTTGCCGCCGTTGTTTGACTTGGTCAAGGTGGTGGCGGGGGAATGCTCTTGGAAAGTGTGTAGTTTGATGGAGGTCTTGATTGACATTCAAACTTTTGACTTTTTTGTGTGTTTTTAGACCGGACCAATTAAGGTTGCCTACGTTCCCCCGGACTAGAGGGCTCAGGTCTGCGTAGTTCGACACTACATGGAGTGCCAAGAGATGCACAATTGTTCTTCTTTAGGCGAAGTATCCGCGAAGTTTGTTTCCGTTGACTGGATTCATGAAGGGATTGCCGTCTAGATCTGTCATCTTCATGGCACCTCCGGAGAAGATCTTTTGAACCACGAAAGGGCCGATCCATGTTGGTTCCCATTTTCCCAGTGGGTTGGTTCGAGTGGGAGGCTTTTCTTTGAGTACCAGATCGCCTTCCCTGATGTCTCGGGACTTGACCTTCTTGTCGAAAGCTCTAGCCATCCTACTTTGGTAGGCTCGGACGTGTTCCTTGGCCTTTATTCGTCATTCGTCTAGCAGAGCCAATTCGTCATGTCTGCTTCGGAGCCATTCGACTTCGTTGACGTCATTTTCCAGCAGCACTCGGAGTGAGGGAATTTCCAATTCAATGGGAAGGACTGCTTCCATCCCGTATGTCAGGGCGAATGGGGTTTCTCCCGTGGCTGTTCTGACTGATGTTCGGTATCCCCAAAGTGCAAGGTGCAGCTTCTCGGGCCAATCTCGTCCTTGGGTGGTCATTTTTCGGATGATTCGTTCGAGGGTTTTGTTTGCTGCTTCCACAGCGCCATTTGTTTGTGGCCTGTAGGGAGAGGACTTGTGGCGTGTGATCTTGAATTCAGCTAGCAGTCTGTCGCATTCCCCTTCGAAGTGTGAGCCGCTGTCTGATATGACCTCATTCGGGATGCCATATCGGCAGATGATGTTTTCCTTGAGGAAATGCGCGACTTTCTTGGAGGTGAGTACCTTGTAAGACTTGGCTTCAACCCATTTGGTGAAGTAGTCGACGACTACTAAGATGAATTCGTGACCGTTGCTGCCTGGCGAAGCAATTTTCCCGATGACGTCAATTCCCCAAGTGGCAAAGGGCCAGGGTGTAGTCATGCAGTAGAGATCGTGGGGAGGTAGATGATTGAGGTTGGAGAACCGTTGACACTTGTCGTAGCTTCGGACAAAGTGGATGCAGTCTGCCTCCATGGAGATCCAGTAGTAGCCCATCCTGAGAATGATTTGCATTAGGGCTCTGGCGTTCATGTGGGGACCGCAAGCCCCATTGTGGACTTCGTTCATGAACTCGCTTGCTTCTTCCTGGCTGATGCAACGTAGGAGTAGTCCTTGGTAGTGTTTCTTGTACAGCATGTCCCCAAGGATGACAAAGTGAGAGGCGAGGCATTTTAAAGCCATGATGCTCTTGGCTTTGACCCCTTCCCTGCGTTGACCTTTTTCGTTCATGAAGGCGATTTCCCCGTTCTTGAGGTATTGGAAGATCTTGTTGTACCATGGCTCATTGATGGGCTTGGGTTTTGGTTCGATCTCGCAACTGTAGGCAGGAATTTCCTTTCGTCCAACTTTGAAGGGCTTGATTGCTTTGCCCTCAGGGATTTCCACGAGTGAAGCCAAGGTGGCTAAGGCGTCTGCAAATCGATTTTGGTCTCTTGGCAATTAGTGGAAGGTGACCTCTTCGAATTGTGTGATGAGGTCTTCCATGCAGGCGTGGTATTTTTGCAAGCCTGGGTCTATGGTTTTCCACTTGTTGGAAACTTGGTTGATGATTAGGGCTGAGTCCCCATAAACCTCGAGTTTCTGGACATTCCTTTCGAGTGCGGCCTGTAGTCCGGCGGCACAGGCTTCGTATTCGGCGGCATTGTTGGTTACCTCGAAATTGAGCTTTATGGCGATTGGGGTGTGCTCGTCCTTGGGATCGACCAAGAGCATACCGATGCCGTTTCCTTTTTTGTTGGCTGCTCCATCGAAGAACAGTTGCCATCGATTTTCACCTTCAAGTGCAAAGATTCCTTCGTCTGGAAATTGTGGTTCGGGGCCTCGAGCTTCGTCAGTTGGGAAGTCAGCCAGTTGTTCAGCCATTGCCCGTCCCTTGATTGACTTTTGGTTCACATACTTGATGTCAAATTCTGCTAGGAAGAAAGACCATTTGGCGAGCCTCATTGACAGAGATGGTTTGTCGAAGAGGTATTTGACTGGGTCCATTTTGGAAACCAAGTGTACCGTGTGCGACTGCATGTAGTGCCGTAATTTTCCGACAACCCATACCAGAGCTGCGTAGGTTTTCTCGAGGGCTGAGTAGTTGAGTTCGCTGCCTTGAAACTTTTGACTAACGAAGTAGATGGCGTTCTCGACTCGTGACTCTTTCTTTTCATGACAGAGCATGGCTCAAACTGCGGTGTCGGTCACAATTTGGTATAGCAACAGTGGCTTCTCCTCGTGGGGAGGACAGAGAATCGGAGGACTCACAAGGTACGCCTTTATTTCTTCAAAGGCGTCTTGGTATTCTGAGTTCCATTCGGCGTCGGCATTTTTCTTCATCAGTTTGAAGATTGGCTCGCACATGGAGGTCAATTGGTTGACGAAACGACTGATATACTGCAGGCGGCCCATGAAGCTTTTCACCTCTGTTTGAGTTTGCGGTGGTCTCATTTCGATGATGGCCTTGATCTTTTGAGGATCAACCTCGATGCCTCTCTCGGTGACCATGTATCCCAAGACCTTGCCTTGGCTAACCCCAAATGTGCATTTGGTAGGGTTTAGCCTCATTGAGTATTTTCGGAGGCGATTGAAGAACTATCTCAAGTCTGTGAGGTGTTGTCCATCCGATCCCTTTGAGTGGATGATCATGTCATCGACGTACACTTCGATCTCTTTATGGATCATATCGTGGAAGAGGGCGGTTGCTGCCCGTTGGTAGGTAGCCCCAGCGTTCTTTAGTCCGAATGGCATTACTGTGTAGCAGTAGGTTCCCCAGGGGGTTGTGAAGGCTGTCTTTTCTTGATCTTCTTCGGCCATCTTGATTTGATTGTAGCCGGAAAACCCATCCACGAAGGACTTGACTTCGAAATTGGTTGTAGTATCTACCAACATGTCGATGTTGGGTAGTGGAAAGTCGTCCTTGGGACTTGCTTTGTTGAGATCTCGGAAGTCCACGCAGCAGCGTACTTTTCCGTTGGCCTTGGTGACCGTGACTATATTGGAGAGCCATGTGGGGTATTCGATCACCCTGATGAAGCCGACGCGGAGCATTTTCTCGATCTCTTCCTTGATTTGTAAAGACCATTCTGGCTTGATTCGGCGTAGCTTTTGCTTGATGGGCTTAGCCTCGGGATTCAAGGGGATCCGGTGTTCTACAATGTTTGGATCTAGTCCAGGCATGTCTCGGTAAGATCAAGCGAACACGTCCACGAATTCTTTGAGCAGTGCAGTCAATGTGTCTTGCTCTGGGCCGGCGAAGAAACTTCCGATTTGCGTCTCTTTTGGCTCTTCAGCAGTTCCCAAATTCACTTTAGTTAAAACCTCCTCGGGAGCTTGGGCCCGGTTTTTCTCTCGTTTGACAACATGCTTAAAGATGTGCTTAATGTATTGTTCGTTTAATGTGTCTGCTTCTTTATCAAGTGAATCGTTATTAACTGTTTGTGTGTTAGTTAATTTATCAGTTGTTAAAGATGCAATGAGAGGATACTCGGAAAGATCGAAGCATTCATTAAGAGCATACGGGAATACATTATTGGCAATGAGTTCGTAATCTTCTGGCGTGAGGCCATCAGATGACTCGAGAGACTCAAATTCAAAGATAATGGACTCAGGATGGGTTTTGACACTGGACTCTAGGACTCGAGGGGTCAGACCAAGTTGTTCGATCATGTCCTTTTTGCTGGCGGTGGGTCCGAAGAAGGTGGCCCAGTTATTGAGTGGCAATGAGCTTGATAGGAGGCGGGGTTTGAAAGGCTTGGTGTCACCGTTCCCGATCATGGCTATCATAGAGTTATCAGAAACAAAATCGATTAGGTCTGGCATCTCGATTTCTTCATTGAAGAGCAGGTGGAGCAATGGCTCATTCCAAGCATCGTCTGCGGAGTCTTTTGCTTTTGTCTTGGGCATTGCTAGCTCGAATGCAGACTCATCTCTCTTGTTGAAGGCAGGGGCGCTGACAGATAGTTTTTTGAGTTCTTCTGCCAAAGAGGGAGTTTTTCCGAACCAAAATTCATTGTGAATAGTGGTGGTCGTGGGTCTCGGCAGAGGTGGTGCGTCGAGAAATGCTCTTCGGACGGGATTTGCCTTGAGGTCTCTGAATCTTGCAATATTCTGTTGGAGTTTGCCCATGGTTATTGGCCAGCTTTGTTTGGCGTTGATCAACGTTGTTCCATTTCCTGGGTCTTCCTTCAAGTTGTCATTCTTTTTTATGAAGTACTTGGTCATGTCGAAGCTGTAAGGGCGAAGATTGGAGGTTGCGTGCAAGCCTCTCTTGTTATCTGCGGAGCGCTTCCGTGCAGCTCGTTTGTCTTCCGCAATGTGTTCGGGAGTAGGAATGTACCCCAGGCCATGGAGGGTTTTCTGCTCTTTGATATTGATGATTTGTTGGGTACCCTGATGGCATTTTCCCAAACCGAGCCCCGGGATGTAGTTCATGTGTTTCATCATTTTCATCGGGGGAGGGATCTTGTCCCAAATCAAAGGCAAGTCTATGTGGCACACCTAGGCCTTTGGGCTTTCGATGGTGAACCCTGTCAGCATCAGGCCATCATCGTCGTGTTTGATCTCTAAGACCGGGACGCCGTTTGTGTCGGTCCTTTCGTTGACTATGCTATCATCGTAGATGATGGTTAGATCTGTTCCTTGGACGAACTTTACACATGCCACCCCATTGATCTGGTGTAGCCAAGGGCGTCCCAAAATAGCAGTGAATGTGATCGGGATGTCGATGACTTGGAAGTCAGTCGGGACCATTTGTTTTCCGAACCACAGGTTCAAGGTGTCTATTCCCAAGACTGGGCGAGATGTTGAGTCGTATGCCTTGATCGCCTAAGTTGAGGGCTTCAGATCAGCTGCTTTGATCCCTAGCAAATCCATCATTTTGGATGGCAGGACATTCATGGATGATCCTCCATCTACCAAGACCCGAGGGAGACGGCGCTCGTCCAGTTGAATTGTTATGTAGAGAGGCTCATTGTGGTTAGCCCCAAATTTTTGGAGGTCGAGCTCTGTGAAAGTGATGATGTTGCTGTAATTAACGTTGCCAATCATCTGAACCGCTTCATCAGGTGTCACGGTGATGGGAACCATGGTCTGGGCCAGACTTTATTCCAACTTGAGTTTGTGCGGGTAAGATGAAGTGAGTAGGGACCAGAGTGAAATGTTAGCCTGAGTACGCTTGAGCTGAGTTAAGACAGGATCTTCAGCCTTCGGGTCAAAGGTTTCAGCTTCTTTGGTGTAGGGCCCCATTTCAGTTCGTGGCTCAGGTATAGCGGGCCTTTTGTCTGCCCGTGGAGGATTCGTCGGGATTTGACCGGAACGTGTCAGAACTTTCACCTCTGGCTTTACTGCTTTGCATGTCTCTCCTATCTCTGTAATGGGAGGACCTTGATTGGCGTAGGGCCAGACTGCGCATTTCAATTCGTTCACCGTCATAGCTTTTGTGGAGACATCCACAGTGGCTTTGAGATCTTCCCAAGACAGGGGTTGGGGTATCTGGACCCTCGGGCCTTCTGTGGCGGTACGGAGCTCATCCCAGCTTATCATGGAGCAGACGTTTCCATGGCCTTGTGCAGAGCTAGGCTGAGGAGATTTGCTGGAGTAGATGACGTAGTAGTCAAACTTTCCTGAGGGTTCTCCGAGGGTTCCGACTGTGGGGTCACCGGATTCATACCTCTTCTTCAGTTTTTGTTGAGAAGAGGATTTCTTCTTTCTTCGTGGGCGGCCCTTGTTCATTTCATCTTGGAATTCCATTTCCAGACAAGCACTGCAATCGCAGACGTCCCACCAGATGTGTACGTTGTTCGGCGGTTGTACCGGGACCTCAAGAGGCTGAATGGGCATGTTTCCCTCCGGGGGGTCCTGTGGCTTTATGTCATAACTGCATGGCTCGTACGAGGGCAACAGGTTGACTTCCGGGATACAATGAGAGACGTTAAAGGCTGAAGGAGCAGGCATGACTTTGGAAGCCCCAGGTAGTTGGGTGGCTAATGTCCCGAAGTGGTGCATGGCACCTTCGATCCAGGCTTGTTGTTTACCTTGGCGTTTCTCGATAGCCATGAGGACCTGCCAAACTTCCTCCAATGTTGGGAAGTTTCTTGGGGGTAAGGTCCCGTTCTCATCGTTGTTATCCACTGACTTGGCCATGGGGAGCTGACGGACTGCTCTAGTGACTGCGGTGGGAAAGAGGTTGAACCTTGTGGCTTTGACACTGGGGGACTGGTTCCCGGATACTCTCGATCACTCTCGGTTCGCTGGAGGGGGTGAAGGTCAAGGTTTAGACACGGGAAGGCCTTTAGGGAAAAAAGGGGGAAGGCTCACGTGGCATGCGGTTTCCGCTTCTTTTATATTTTTTTTATTGTTTTAATTTACTTAAAACGTGTTTTCTCAGAGTCCTAGGTAGGTTGGAAAAGATTGCTCTTCTTTTTCGCAACTATGCTAGATCCTGGGTCAGTGGAGACCATCTGTGCGACTATAAGCCCCTCGTTTTGCACCTGTATTTCGACCTCCTGGGGTGGACAGCACCGGGCGAGGGTCCTATAGGGCAAGCGGTTTCCACCGGCCTAAAAGAAAAATCAAACCTAAGGACCGAGCCTGTCATGTTCGTTTTAATGTGTTAGCCATGTGAATAGTAAGCCGAGCCGGCACCTGAGTCAAGATCGGGTCAAGAGTTCGGCATGACCTCTCTTAACCTTGCTTGCGCAAGGGATTTGTGACGTTAGGCGTTGATCGGGTCATATCGTCATGGCTGACGTATCAAAGGATTGATGACATGGTGTCATGTGGGCATGGATGTATATCCGGGACAGAACATCGTCTGGGTGTAGCTTCGGAAAATCAAGATCAGGTCAAGATTTTAGCATGACCTTTCATCGCTTTGCTTGCGCAAGGGATCTTGAGTTCCGAGCTTTGACTCAGAAAATGGCCGGCATGGGATATGTATCCAGGCTGTATGACACGGACTGGGTAAAAACCAACCGAGTCTGGACAGAGTGTGACTCAAGACTCAAACGTGCAGAGTTGACGCTTGGCTAGGATGGGATGTTTGGAATGATCCCGTGCGCGTCCGAGAGGCGTAGGAAGGCTAAACGAACTGCAACTGAGACCACTCCGGGTTAAGGGTTGTAGTGTGCAGTGTATCCGAGGCAGCAGTGCGCGTAGCGTGCGGTGTAACCGAGGCAGCAGTGTGAGTAGTGTGCGGTGTAACCGAGGCAGCAGTGCGAGTAGTGTGCGGTCTCTAAAATTCTTTTTCTGAGTAAAACAGAAGTTTTTGAAGAATTTTAAATGTATGCACAGATGTATATTGATGCATTTTTTTTTTGTAAAATAAAAAGTAAAGCACATGCACACACACAACAGTTAAGGAAAGGGGTAAAATGAATGTTTGACCCTCATCATCGTTTTAAAAATCTTTTATTTTTGTTTAAAAATATTTTAAAACAAAACGTCCCCAGCGGAGTCGCCAACTGAAACTACTCGGGATCCGGCTCGCGCGCGGGGGCCCGCGGCAATCTCGCATTTCATTTCCGTAATGCGTCGCTGTTTTCGGGAAAGTTCGCCCGGATACGAGAGGCAGCGCGTTTGCGCCCCGGCATCTGGCTCATTCCCGCTTTGCAGCGTTAGTTGGGAGGTGTCTCTCCGTGTTTTTGCTTTGTAGAGTCGCCACACCGTTTTTATTAAGCCCAAAACATTGAAAAAGGGCATCAGTTTAAAAATAAATTGTTTTTGTGTGATGAGATTTTGAGTTCGGAGGTCAGATGACTCCTCGGGAAGAGAATATTAGAATCTTAGAGCTCACCCGAGTCGCCTCGTAAAAACGAGCCTTTCGGATACCCCTAATATTCTTTAACTGTTGTGTGTGTGTGTGTATGTGCTTTTAAAAATGCACGATGTATCGGATGTCTACATTGTACACTGCTTTATTGAAATGTATTGAAATTGTGTAGGAAGGAAACCTTACCAATGTTGGTTCGTGTCTGTCTTCCACTGGGGAATAGTGTTTGAGGATGGAATAGTGTTCCGGTGCGGACCGGGATTGCTTCGGGAGGAGCCGGTTGTCTGCGGACAGAGTTTCGGCGTGCGTCGGGTTTGTAGGTTGCGTTCGGGCAGAGGTTCGGCGTGCGTTGGGATCGCAGGGATCACTCGGGCAGAGGTTCGGCGTGCGTTGGGATCTCAGGGATCACTCGGGCAGAGTTTCGACGTGCGTTCAAGTTGCCGGTTTGACTCGGAAAGAGCCGGGACGCCTTGGGAAAGACCAGGCAAGGCCTCAGAGTACCACGAGGGGTCTCAGAGTACCTCGAGAGTGCCTCGGGGCAGCGCGGGAGCGTCGCGGAGCGCTCGGAGAGGCTTCGGAGCACCACAAGGGAGCTCGGAAGGCCTCGGAAGGATCCGAAAGGGGCCGGGATTGTCCCGAAGGGTCTTAGAGGGGAGCCTGAAGGCTGGGGGGAGAGGAGAGAAGAGGGAAACGTGTGAAAATGAGAGAGGGGGAGCCCTCTATTTATAGTGTAGGAAAATTGCAAAGAGGTCCGTACGGACTTCTTAGGTAATCCAAATTTTTGGTTTTCCTTGATTTGAGGGAATCTGGTGGACTTTAAGGGGATTTTGGAATGATTATGTCTGGGTGCAATAAGGTCCGTACGGACCACCTCAGCATGCAAAGAGGTCCGTACGGACCAACCATGTAGGGGGTAATGATGTTCTCCGAGATTTGAGGGAATAAGTTGGACTTTAAGGGGATTTAGTAATCATTGCAGCAAAGAGGTCCGTACCGACCACTTATGCTTTTCTGATTTCTGAATAATTCCCAAAAGGTCCTTTTATCCCTTTTTATCCCAGAAAGGTTCCTTCCTTGGTTTGGCTTGGGGTTTTTGAGGGTTTTGAGTGTCAAAGGTCTTCGAGACTGCGTTTGTGAGTCTGCAGTGTTTCCCATGTGCTTGAAAGAGGGTGATCCAGATTGGGGTACTTACACAAATACACCAAGGAGCTGATAAAGAAGTTTGGATTAGAAATGCCAAAGCATATGATACT
This sequence comes from Adenophora triphylla var. japonica, assembly GCA_022495995.1. Taxonomy (NCBI): domain Eukaryota; kingdom Viridiplantae; phylum Streptophyta; class Magnoliopsida; order Asterales; family Campanulaceae; genus Adenophora; species Adenophora triphylla. The sequence goes on from JAFEMH010000189.1 coordinate 692,873, forward strand.
CCAATGGCCACCGGCAATAAGCTAGATAAAGATCTAAAGGGTAAGAAAGGTGATCAAACCCTATATCGAGGTATGATCGGCTCATTACTTTATTTAACTGCTATTAGGCCCGATATCATGTTTAGTGTCTGTGTATGTGCACGCTATCAAGCAGATCCTAGAAAAGCACATTTAATTGCAGTCAAGCGTATAATCCGCTATTTATCTGGAACCACTAACCTTGGACTTTGGTATTCCAAAGATTCGAACTTCAATCTCGTAGGTTATTCAGATGCAGATTATGCAGCTTGTATAATTGACAGGAAAAGTACTAGTGGTACTTGTCATTTTCTTGGGAATAGACTAGTTGCTTGGGCTAGCAAGAAGCAAGCTTCAGTTTCAGTGTCAACCACAGAGGCTGAGTATATTTCTGCTGGAAGTTGTTGCTGTCAAATCCTTTGGATGAAGCAGCAGTTGGTGGACTATGGAATTGAAGAAGGAAATTGCCCTATCATGTGTGACAACACTTCAACAATTTTAGTCTCTAACAACCCTTTCATGCATTCCAAGACCAAGCATATAGATATCAAGTATCATTTCCTCAAAGACCATGTAGAGAAGAGGAATATCCATTTAGAGTATGTGGGGATAGACAACTAGATTGCTGATATCCTCACCAAAGCTCTGGACTCCAAGAGGTTTTCTTTCATCAGAGGAGAAATGGGTATTCTTGAACTTAAATGATTTCATACATTTTATTTGCTAACTTGTGTGATGAGTATAGGTTGAAATTCCTGTTGAGGATTCAAATATCCTGTTGAAACCGAGTGTATAAAAACCGCCTGCTGTCAAGACCGCCTGCAGCCAACCGCCTATGCCAAACCGCTTGCTGTAGCTTGACCGCTTGTACTCAAACCGCGTTTCAACTTGAAGTAACTTATTTTTATTTCTTATCTTTATTTATTTAAATTCCTTTTGAAACCGCGTGTATAAAAACCGCCTGCTGTCAAGACCGCCTGCAGCCTACCGCCTATGCCAAACCGCATGCTGCAACTTGACCGCTTGTACTCAAACCGCGTTTCAACTTGAAGTAACTTCTGTTTATTTCTTACCTTTTATTTATTTTTTAGTCCTTATTTTGACATAAGGGTATTTTTGCAAATGTTTTCTCACGTTATTTCAAAATTTAAATGCATTTAATGCAAAGGGGACATGAGCATTAAAAACCTTCATGTCAGCCGTCATGGATTACAGTGCAGAAGGTGAAAGGATGCAATAGTTGGTTATTTCAATCATTTCTTTCTTTGAACTGCTGCCTACCACTTCTCCCTATATATACCTTGTTTGGTGAAAATTCTAACCTTTTCACTGTCACTCTCTGCACTTGTAGTCTCTTCCACCAACTTCCTTTTCTCTCTCTAAAAACCTCCATTTTCAAAGCTAAATCAACAATGTCAACTTCTAAAAGGCAAAGAGCCTCTACAGTAGCAAGGGCCCCAAAGAAGCCTATTCTGGACATGGTAACAAATCTCTAACCTTAAACCTTGAAATTTCTGCAAAACTGCCATTGTTGAACAAAAATTGTTCGTGTTCTTCAAGTTTATATTTTGGGTGATTTTGTTCTCATTTCTTATCCATTTTTGTTGATTTTTGTTGGGTTTTGTTCGTATTTATGCATGGATTCTGTATATGTTGCTTATTTCTTGATCCATCCATGTCTTGAACACTGATTTTGAGTTTTTCATTTTATGTTCTTCGAAAACCCATTTCTGTGTTCTTGATGTTTCTTGATGATTCTGTACAAAAGTTGTTATTTTAATGTTATATTGTTAGTATAAAACTTATTAGGATCATTTTGATATGCTTTTTGTTAATTTTGGTTAAGATTTGATAATCTCTGTTCTTGGTGTTCATGAACTGTTCTTGGTGTTCTTCATGAAACTCATACGTTTTTCATGAAATTTCTTATGTTTTGGATACCTTGATTTCTAAATAGTGTTTTCCTTACTTAGAAAATTTTTGAACTTTTTTATGAATTTTGGATTTCACTATGTTTTGAAACCGCTTCATTTCTTCAGTTTCAAAACCGCATGCTTAAATGTTTGAAACCGCCTGTATTAAACCGCTTCTGTTTTCTGTTTCAAACCGCATGCTCCCTTCTAAGGCTAAACCGCATGTTGTAACCGCTTTTTCAAATTCTTTTGAAATCGCATGCTGTTTACAAATTCCTTCCTTAATTTTTGAGATTTTACTTAGTATATAGGCTGGAAACCAAGAACTTCCTCTCTAAAGCACTGCTTGCATGTGTGGGATAAGTTTGGATTACAATGCCACGTACTATGTAATTTTGTTCTCAAATCCTCATTTCTTTCAGTATTCATAGTTCATTTGGGGTTTGAAATTCTTCATTTTCAAATCGCACCACTGCTAAACCGCTTGGTGCTCAAACCGCATGTGAACTCTGAATACAAAAATGGATCTAACACTTTATGTTTTTCTTTGTAGGATCCAAATACCTTCCTACCAGGGTAGGAAGTTAATGAAGACTGATTCCCTGGGAAGAGAACTGCTAAGGAAGCTGAGAGTATCAGGAATTCTGCCCCTCTTCACCAAGAAGCAGAATTTTATTATTCCCTCCTTTATAGACCAATTCTATGCAACTGCCAAGCGTGGAGTGAGATAGCTTGAAGATGGTCCAAAAGTTTCCTGTCTAACTGCAGTCATAGAAGGCCTGGAGCTCTCCATTGACTACATAGACATCAGAAGACTATTTAAATTCAAGGCTGGTGGATCTCCTGAAGAGGTGGATCAAGTGATTCAAGATGCTGCTGCTTTCAAAACCGCCAAGGAGAGATCTATGATTGGCAAATTCAAGAAGATCCCAAGGAAAGGGTTTGATGAGCTGATGAGCCACTTGGGATATTTAGTTGGGAAATCAGTCTGTGGCAAGACTAAAAATCATAACAACTTTACATCCCAACAATGGATGTACTATTCAACAATATTCATGGAGATAAAGCTGCATTGGCCAAGGATCCTCTTCAGAGAAATATGTGACAGTGTTGAGACATATCAATCCAAAAGGAAGATAGAGGAACAAAGATGGAGACCCTTTTGTAGGATCCTCACTGCCATTCTACTGGATTTTGACCATCTTGAGGAATCAGAAAGAAGAATCCTGAGCTGGTTATTGACTTTGGTACTGAAGAATCCCTTGGATTGCTCACCTGCCACACCTTCAGATATGCAAATGGTGATGCTCTCTACAAATCCCATTATGATGCAGATACATATCCCAAGAAGGAAGTTTATGAGTTAAGGGACCCTACAACCGCTCCTCAAGCGGTCAGGAAAGGAGCAAAGCGGTCAAGGAAGCCTCCTGCTAGAGCTGAACCGCTTACAAAGAAATCCAAAACTGCTCCAGTTTCCAAACCGCCTGTAACTGATGGAGCTGATCCAAGCAAGTCCAAGAAGCAAGGGAAACCAATGAATTTGGTTGATGAAGATGATGAGGAAGAAGAAGAAGAAGACCCAAGTATTCCTAACGTGGTTGCTAGAGCCAAGAAGGCTAGAGATGATATTGCTGGAATGACTGTGGAAGAACAGACGAAGTTCTTTCAAGATAAGATTGACAGGCTGGCCAAAGAATAGGAAGACAAGAGGAATGCAAAGGGAAAATCAAACATTGATGAAACCGCTTCACAACCTGAACCGCAACCTGGATCCCACTCCATCCTCAAATCCTGTCCAATCCCCAGTCCAATCCCCAATTCAATCTCCAATCCAATCCCCTATTCATTCCCCCATATAGTCACCCATACACTCTCCTTCAAAATCCAAATCCAAAACTCCTTCTCCTCTCAAAGATGCATCAATTCAGGGGGAGACTCCTAAGAAGAGAAGAAAAATGCCAGCCAAGAAGAAATCCAAAAAGGGCAAACCAGTTGAACCCTCACCTTCTCCTTCTCCCTCACCATCTCCAAGAAACTCACTTTCACCTAGAAAATCCCTTTCACCCTTATCCTCCCAATCCACATCTCATTCCCCCCAACACTCTCAATCCATAAATTCCCAACACTCAAACCAAACCCCTCCTCATTCAAATGCATATCAGCCCTGGTAATCCAAACCTTCTGCTGGTCATGCTACCTCTAGATCAATTAGAGAAGATCCAACCCCTACCAATTCCCATAACTCAAACCGCTCCAAATCCCATATACCTTCCAAATCCCTAACTCCTCAGAACTCACCCCTCCGACAAAAATCCCCTCCTCCAAACATTCCTCCTCAAAACCAAACTACCCCAGAAAATATACATTTCCAACCGCCTCCTACTTTCCAAACTGCTTCCACCTCAACCGCCCCTCCATCTGAATACTCCTAAATCCTCCAAACCCTCAACCTAATCCAAAGCCAACTCCTGATCAATCAAGGCCATGTCATTACACTAACCACCTCAAATGCCTCCCTTTCTGAATCCAACTGCTCCCTCTTAGCCAAAGTAGATTCTCAAACCATTGAGATGGAAAAATTACAATCCTCTTTGCTTGATGCCATTAAGGGGGAGAGATCTATAGAAATTGCATCCTCCTCAACCGCTTCCATTGATAAGACCGCTTCTGCTGTCAATAATGCTGCTGAGAATTGCTTCAATGCATTCCAGAAATCCCTGAAAGATGGTACGATCAAGGCATTGGGAGATAAGGCAACCATTACTGAGCTGGAAATTTTTTTGAATGATCTTGGAGAGAAGATCTGCAAAGCCATTGCGAAGGATCTTGGAGAATTAAGCTCAAAATTCCTTACCCTTCTCAACTCCAGATCGCAGGAGTCTCAGCAAAGCCAAACCGCTGAGATCCAAACAGCTCTGGCCTCTATTCGTGAAGAAATTTTGGAGCAGATTGTTCTTTTCAAAGTGGATTTAAAGGTAAATCTGGACAGTTTGGGAGATGATGTGAAGGCCAGGCTAAATGAAATTCAAGATGAGTTCACCGACCGCTTAGACAATTTGAAGACTGGATTTAATTCCAAGATTGAAACAGAAATCCATAACCTCAAATCCTCATTGAAGGTTACCACTAATCTTGAACCAATGGAGCAAGCAATCCAAACCCAAACCGCATCTGTTCAAGAGGAAATCCATACAATATTCAATTCCCTCTACTCCTCCATCCATGTTCAGCTAGATGACTTCAAGGAAAATTTGGTTGAAAATACCAAAGCGGTTGGTGCCACCAATTCAACATCAGCCCACTTTGTTAATGCTTTGAAGGCTATGGAATCAACCCTCACCAGGACCGCTGAAGAGGTTAGAAGAATGAGGAAGGCAATGGCCCCTGATCAATCTACAGCAGGACCGCGTGGAGCTGAGCATGAAGTGAACAAACCGCGCCGACATTGAACCGCTCATTTCTTGTAATATTTCCTTTCCTGTGCTGAATCCTTATTTTTTGCTTAAGTTGTACCGCACTTCATGTATTTCTTTTGTCCAACTTCTTTTGCTTTTTGTAACCTTTGTATTTTTCTTTTCTACCTATGTAACATGTAACTGCAAAGGTAGTAATGAAAAATGCATCATTAGTTCCAAAACTTTGTTCATATCAAACTGCTTGTTTGTAGAACAATGAAACCGCTTATGGTTTATAACCTCATTCAAATATTTTCTAATTAAAAATAATATTTTTGAAATAAAGGTTAAACATTCAGTTTAAACCGCACTTTAAACATAAACTCATATTTTTCAAGTGCACTGAATGCATTTCTATACTTTTCAAGATGTAAGTTTTCAATCTTTCCAATAAGTATAGAAATCTATAGATTAAGCTAGTGTGTGCATTGACTTGGGACATGACTTACCATGTTTATTCCTATGGACATGTTTTTACCAAGTACAATATTTACTTTTGCTGTAGTAGGTAATGGCATCAATCAAATAGGGGGAGATTGTTGGGTATGCATGTTTTAACCCTCCTAGATTAGCTTAAGATTTGATTGATACCATAAGCTCCTTTCTATTTTAAGGACTTTAGGCCCATATGTAATGAATCTTAGACTTCAATTTTTTTAGCTAAGTCCATTTTATAGAATAAGTTAATTTAGGCTTGAAGACTGGCACAAGACTCATTGGATATGAGGATGTAGTTCAGAGTTTCAGACCGCTTTGTCAAATCTCCACACAGTACCGCTTCATGCAAAACCGCTTGGTAGAATCATTGTCTGAAACCGCTCATGAACTCCTATGTGAAAACCGCAGTGTGAACCGCTCCATGCAAACTACTTTGCAGTTTCAACCTTAAGATCACACTGATGGAAATCCTCCACTGGTGAAACCGCCTCTACTCAGAACCGTTTGCACACCAGGATCGCTCCAATGATTGAAGACTTGAAGAGAACAATTTGACCATTGGAATCTACGTCAGCAATTTCAAAAGTCAACCACCAAATCTTGTCACGTGACTACTTTTCAGACAAGATCTGAAAGGATCTTGAAAAGGTGACAGATGTCCTAACAACCTTAATTGCAGCTGAGGTCTGATCAACTTTACCTGCAACTACAGTTCCTAAGGACAAAAGTGGATATTGTGGACCAATGGGAAAGCATTAGTACTATCCTTGCATCAACTATTTCTAACGGCTAGTTCCTTGGTGCTTGGGTATAAATACCCCCAATAGATCTTCACCATTTGAAGATTGCTTGAGAAATTGATTTGCTGAGATTTCATAGAAGCTAAAGCTCTGCCCAGAAATTCTTAGTCCTCTGAATCTTCATCTTCTACTTCAAGAAATAAATATCCCAGCCCAAAATCAAGCCTTAACACCATCAAGATTCATTGAGCTCTACATCTCTTAGATTCAAAGAGCCTTGATCTTGAATACACACACACACACCTCATTTGTTTAAACATATAGATTATTCATTTGAGATACACTGGTTATAGTCTAGGATTTGATCTTCATAAAAAAGATTTTAGATCTGAGTATTACTCATTGTACTTTGTAATCTCTCATATACTCAATACAAAATTTCTCTCAGAAAATCCAAGACTAACCATCTTGGTAGTGGACGTAGATCGTTTATCGATTGAACCACTCCAAATATTGTGTTCTTACTTTTCTGCATTTATTATTTCTTGTGCTTATTAATTATCTACTTTTTCTCTGTTTGATCTTAATTGTAGTTATCCTTAATAGTGAATTGTGTTTGAAGTTAACATTGTCAAACCTCAATTTTCAGTTTTATAACTGCACACAAAACTGCACTAAAACCGCTTTGCAAAACCGCCTCTCCAAAACTGCCTCTCCAAAACCACTTTGTAACTCTATTATTCCGCTGTGCATTTTACAACTCTACTTGCAGTTTCTCATTAACTGTAAGAGGTTTTGTAAGATTAGAGGTTTAGTTTTCAAAAGAGGGCGAAAAATTTGTAACAGCTATTCACCCCCCCTCTAGCTGTTTTTCACCCTTGTTGCCACCTTTGGGACCAACAACAACAAACAAGGTTAGACAGCAGAGACAAGCTAGACAACAAAGACAAAAGATAAGAGACCCTAACACCAAACCTCTAGCCTAGCATGAGTTAGAGATAAAGAATGAGATTCACCAAATATTTAGTTACCTAAGTTGGTATTGAGCTAACTTAGGAAAGTTACCTTAGTTAGAAGTATTTCCAATTAGAATTATATTTACTATTAGAATAAGAAGAGATTTGTTAGAATCCAATAAGAATCAGGACTCATATGTTTTGAGTATAAATATGAGTCTCTAGCTTATATAAACTTTGAGACAATAATACATAATATACTTTGTTCTCCATAACCTTTTCACATATCTTTTGATATATCTTCTATACCACCTGCCTTCACATAACCTTCTCATCTTCTTGTCACCTCCCTCTCCCCACCCCTCTTTTCGGAGTACATGACCCATCTCCTCCTTTCCTCCCCCTTCATGTCCCTTTTTCCCTTTCCATGTTCGCCTCCCCTTCCTATATATAACCGCCACTTTCACCTTCTTCATCACCGAGCTACCTTTAAGTTCCTCCTATTCACCTTTGATCTTTGACAATAATTCTCTTCCCCCAATGATGTAGCATAAGTTGAGGACCTAGTAAAAAGAGGTCACTAGAGGCAAAATGAAGTAGCATGGCTATGGGACCAAGCCAAGGAGCAGGCCAAATCAGCCGGCACAAGGCCACATGCCGGACAAGGCCGTGCCATCAACCTCAGCGCAACCGTGCGAAGGCTATCAAGAGCAGACCATTCAGCTCTTCATGCACGGTGGTTTTGTTTTTATTATTAATTTGTTTTATTTTGTACTCGTCTCTGACACAGCACGAAACCAATATTCGTGAATAGCAAATACTAAACACAAGAGTTCACAAGCAATGAACCCTAGAAATCAAATAACTGGATCCACCAGAAAATAAGAGAAAACCCTTCAAAATTATCACCAAAACTGAGTTTAACCAAGCCATAAAGTTGTTTAAATACTTCCTTAAAACCCTAAAACGAAATATCAAAGCAAAGGCTAAAATACCCCAACTTAAGTCCAAACATCAGTAAATACGGAAAAAGAAAACAATTCCCCCCGTCGTTGAGGCGCCCGCCTGGGGAGTTTTCATGTGGCCGCCTGGGGTCCAGAGCCTTGGTTGTTTGTTGACGCCTAGGTGAGGCGGCCGCCAGGTAACACTCATGCGCCCGCCTGGGCTCCAGTCGCTGGTGGGTCTTTGCTGCTGCGTTGGGGCGCTCGCCTGGGTTTGTTTGAGGCTGCCGTCTGATCATCATTAACATCTCGCCTGTTGAGGCTCGGTGGGGCAGCCGCCTGGTGGCTTCTCAGGCGCACCCCTGGGCTGCAGATTCCTACCTCAGTTCCTCCTACATCAGTCTCCTCCACTTCTAAAGAACTCGACCCCGAGTTCTCATCATCATAAAGAATACCATCCGTGTGGTACTCATAAATATCTGCCACATTGAACGTATTAGAGATGTTCAAATCATCGGGAAGAGCCACCACATAATTAGCATTGTCATTAATTTTTCTGGTCACTTTGAAAGGCCCATACTTGCGAGGTTGCAGCTTCTTGTAAGTCCCTACAAGAAAATGCTCCTTCCGTAGGAACACCATGACCTCATCCCCCACTGCGAACACCTTCTCTCGTCTCTTTTTGTCAGCATCAACCTTATTTTTCAACCCTGTAGCCTCTAGCTTAGCTATGACAGCTTCCTTGATGGCTTGCACATCCTTGGCCATATTTTCAAAAGCTTGACTCACACCACGACCATTAGGTAACGACTCCAGATCCACCACATGCCTAGGAATAGACGTATAAACCAAGGAAAAAGGTGATTTCCCTGTAGTCGAATGCACTGCACTGTTATAAGCAAACTCCACCTGTGGCAAAGCTAAATCCCACTGCTTCGGTTTGTCTCCACAAATACTTCTAATCATATTACCTAATGTCCGGTTAGTAACCTCCGTCTGTCCATCCGTCTGGGGATGTGCTGTAGAACTCTTATTCAGCGAAGTGCCAAATATACGCCACAAAGTAATCCAGAAATGACTCAGGAATTTGGTGTCCCTGTCCGAAGTAATGGACTTAGGAACTCCATTTAGTGGCACAATCTCTCTGAAAAACAGTTTTGCAATATTAGATGCATCCGCAGTCTTCTTGCAAGCAATAAAATGGGACATTTTGGAAAACCGATCCACCACCACAAAATTAGAATCCACACCTCGCTGTGTACGAGGCAAACCCAAACCAAAGTCCATGGATGGATCCAGCCAAATATCATCAGGAATAGGTAAAGGTAAATAAAGACCAGTATTTTGAGACTGACCCTTAGAAACCTGGAAGGTATAGCATCTTCTGACAATCGAACCCGCATCCTTCCTCAGATGAGGCCAGAAATATCGCTCCTCCAAACCCGCAATAGTCTTGTCTCATCCCAAATGTCTACTAAGGCCCCCATCATGTAAATCCCGAATCAGCTTCTCCCGTAAGGAAGAAATAGGAATGCACAACTGATCCCCTTTAAACAGAAACCCATCCCGGATGTGAAAATCTGCACTAGGATGTTTGCACACACACTTCGCCCATATCTCTTTGAAATCTGCATCATCCTCGTACAATTCTTTCAGCAAGTCGAAACCCACAACCTCCCGGGATAAAGTGATCAACATAGAAGCCCTCCAGCTCAAAGCATCTGCAACTTTGATTTGAACTCCTGACTTATGCTGAATAATATAAGGAAACATCTACAAATAACTAACCCAGGGAGCATGAATTTTATTTATCACTTTTTGGCTATGCAAGAACGTCAAAGCAAGATGATCAGAAAACAAAATAAACTCTCTCTGAACCAGATAATGCTCCCACTGGCGCAAAGCTCGAAAAATTGCATAAAACTTCTGGTCATAAGTACTTCACTTCTGTCTAGCCTCACTCAACTTCTCACTGAAGAAAACCACCGGCCGCTTTTCTTGTGAGAGAACATTCCCAATCCCTATGTCACTAGCATCACACTCCACCTGAAATATCTTGTCAAAATCTGGTAGGGCGAGAACTGGTGCGGTGCAAAGTTTTTCCTTGATGAGGGCAAAACTCTGATCTTGCTCAAAACCCCACTGAAATTTCCCCTTTTTCAGATACTTAGTAATAGGTGTAGAAATGATGGTGAAATCACGCACAAATCTCCTGTAAAAAGTAGCCAAGCCATGGAAACTATGCACCTTCGTGACTGATTTTGGGACCGGCTAATCCCTTATCGCCCTCACTTTCTCCTCATCAACCTGAATCCCATCCTCACCAACAACAAATCCCAGAAAAAGCAATTTGTTAGTGCAAATATACAATTCTTAAGATTGATATACAACTGATTATCTTTTAAAACCTGCAACACTTGTCTAAGATGTTCCAAATGTGCCGTTCTATCTTTACTATAAATCAGGATATCATCAAAATTGACTAAGACAAAAGAGCCAATTAAAGGTCAGAATACCTGGTTCATCAGCCTCATGAAGGTTCTAGGGGCATTAGATAATCCAAATGGCATGACCAGCCACTCATAAAGTCTATCCTTGCTCTTGAAAGCTGTCTTCCACTCATCCCCATGTCTAATCCGAATCTGATGGTACCCACTGCGCAAATCCAACTTCGTAAACACCTTAGAACCGGATAACTCATCAAGCATGTCCTCTAAACGAAGGATAGGAAATCTGTACTTGATGGTTATCTTGTTGATGGCCGTGCTATCAACACACATACACTACTGATTTCCCTTCTTTGGCACAAGAAGGACTGGTACTGCACATGGACTCATACTTTCCCTGATAAACCCCTTTCACAGCAAGTCTTCAATCTGCTCTCTAAGTATCTCATTCTCCTTAGGGCTCATGTGATAATACAGGAGGTTTGGCAGGCTAGCTCCTGGAATCAAGTCAATCTGATGCTGAATGTCCCTCATAGAAGGGAGCTCATTAGGCAACTCGTCAGATATCAACTCCTGAAACCCTGAAAGAAGTTCTTCAATATCTCTCGACATCCCGATCTCCACACTAACAGAACCCAACATCCCCTTAATCACTATCGGTCAAAAGTACTCTGCTTCTTCAATAGATGCTGTCAGATCTTTCTCATTCTGTATAAGCATCACGACCAGTTTTTCCTTCTCAACCTGTCTCTCAAAATGTAGTACAAGAGCTATAGCAATCTTATGTTTACCCAACGTGAACATCAGCATATTATCCTTTCCCCGATAAGTAATGTCATGGTCATAATGCCAAGGGCGACCAAGCAATATATGACAGACGTCCATATTCAGAACGTCACAAACAACCTCCTCCTTATAATGTTTGCCAATAGAAATAGGAACCCTTCAAGTCCGTGATACCCAGAGTTCTGAACTTTTATTCACCCATCCCAAACTATAAGGTTCCTCATGAGGTTCAATTTTTAACCCGAAATATTCAATCAATTTCTGCGAAACTAGATTTTCAGTACAACCATTATCAATAATCAAATTACATACCTTGTTGTTAACAGAATAGTGTGCTCTCAACAGATTTTTCCATTAACCCTTATCTTTGGAAGAAAGAAGCATTTGTTGAAGCACACACCCGAATCTCTCCTCAGACTCCTCTTTAGCAAATTTGATCCCTTCATACTCATCAGCTTCATGTTCTTCCTTATCTTCCTCATGCAGAATTGCAGTAGTTCACTGGGTAGGGCAAACGTTTGACCTATGACCCTGTCCACCACAACGAAAACACTTATCCCCTGTTGGCTTGGCATAAATATTGGCTATTTTCTGTGTTGGAGCTTTGTTCCCTGCGTTACTGCTAGTACTGCCTGCACTCTTAGCTTGCGAAGTTTGGTCCTTATCAGTTCCTGCTTTTGAACTACCCTATTGTGGAAATCTGTGAAAAGGGGTAAAATTTTTCGAACTCGATTTCTTCATAAGTTCAACTTTCAGGGCCAGAGTGGAAGTGTCCGTCAAAGTCCAAACCTGATGCAAACCCATCTTTTCTTGTATCAAACCTTTCAAGTCGTTAATATAATGAGCAACTTTCTGATCCTCGGTCTCCTCAACCCTAACCAACGTTGTATACCTCTGAAATTCAGTAGTATATTCATCAACCGTTCTCTTGCCCTGCACACAGTTGAGATACAACTTATATAGAACCTACTCATAATCTACCAGTAGAAATCGCTCCGAAATTAACTGCTTCATATGCCTCTAGGTTTTAATTGGCCCCTTTCCTTGCAGTTGTCTCTGATAAACACGTTTTCCCACCAGACCACAGCAGTACTCTTCAATCGGATTGCCACCATCTTTACCTGTTTATTTGTAGGTACCTCCATAACCTCAAAAAATTGATCAACATTATTCTGCCAATCCAGAAAATCTTCAATCCCCATGGTCCCATAGAATAAAGGAATGTCAGCATTAATCCTATAATCCTGGCGGTGTCGATTATCACCCTGACCCGACTCTTCATCATTATCAACCTCGTCATCAGAACTGGAACTGGAATCCTCTTCATCCCGATTTTCTACTTTTCTAGGACGTTGAACCGGTTCACCCTCCCTGTCTCTCTTGCCACCATGGTTTTGATTAGCACAAGCATTTTGAGCTTGTTGAGCAGCCACCAAGGCTGCAATCTGTGTTGTCAAGGCAGCAATAGTAATGGTTATGCCATCGATATCTGCCTTTGTTGCTTGATCTCCTCTAATGATTCAGCAATGAAAAGACAGGATAAAGCCTGCTCTAATACCAACTGACGCAGTACGAAAGAAATATTTGTGAATAGCAAACGCTAAACACAAGAATTCATAAGCAATGAACCCTAAAAATCAAATAACTGGAATCCACCAGAAAATAAGAGAAAACCCTTCAAAATTATCACCAAAACTGAGTTTAACCAAGCCATAAAGTTGTTTAAATACTTCCTTAAAACCCTAAAACGAAATATCAAAGCAAAAACTAAAATACCCCAACTTAAGTCCAAACATAAGTAAATACAAAAAAAGAAAACAATTCACCCCGTCGTTGAGGCGGCCGCCTGGAGAGCTTTCATGCGGCCACCTGGGGTCCAGAGCCTTGGTTGTTTGTTGACGCCTAGGTGAGGAGGCCGCCTGGTAACACTCATGCGCCCGCCTGGGCTCCACTCACTGGTGGGTCTTCGCTGCTGCGTTGGGGCGCTCGCCTGGGTTTGTTTGAGGCTGCCGCCTGATCATCAGTAACATCTCGCTTGTTGAGACTCGGTGGGGCAGTGTAAGTACGCCAATCCAATTCGCATCCTTTCTAGATGCATTTTAATATGATAAAATTGCATTAAAGGGCATTTTGGTAAATTCTCGGTCTATTCCGAGACTTCCGAAAACATTTCATAAGTTTCTCGCGAAGGAAGTACATTTTTGTACTTTGCTCATGCTAAGGGACCTAAAGGGAATAAATCTATTTTGGACCTTTTGGGTATTATCCCAGAATATTTCAGAACCAGATTTGGCGCCAAAAACGGTTGGTGACACTTCCTGTCACGCAACAACTCGAAGCCTTGGAAAGTGGTTACAGAGTGCCGTGCGACACAAGGTGACCATGATCAGCAACTATAAATAAGACCCTCCCCCTCTCAGAATTGGATCCCAATTTCCACTCCCTAACGTTACTCTGCAGAAATCACTCCAGAACCTCTCTCTTTCCTCCTCCCACACAAAATATCAACCAATTCCCCTCCAATTCCTTCATCTCTCATACATCTCCAACCCAATTACCTTCATACTTCCTAAACACCTTGATGATCTCAATCCAGCACTCCATCCGTGTCTAAGCATCCACTCCAGCACCTGAATTGAAGACTCCTGCACCTAACTTGGTGTGGAAGTTGAGGACTACAAGGGTAACAATTCCCTCCATCTCTCTCTCTCTCTCTCTCTCTCTCTCTCATTTATTTGTTTCATTGCAATTCCTTCCCCTCCACTTGATAATCAGGCTCCATCCGCCTCTTATTATCAAGTGGGAACTGCCATCTCTCTGTTTAAATTGTGTTTACTTGAATCCAATTGCATGTTCATGATGTGATCTACTTGTACTTGCAATTTGGGTGTCAAGGGAGTGTGGATCTCCCATATCCACACTCCTTTGGCTGATCTGTCTCTGATTCAGGTTATTCTGATTGGACTTGGTATAATTGCTTGATTTGGTTCGGTATCTGTTGAATCTGTTTCTCAGTTGTAAGGTTCCTGCAGATGGTAAGAATGTGTCACGCGACACACTTGGACATGAGGAGTCCTGTGTCACGCGACACATCGTGCCCATCTGCAGGGATCATCCTTCAGTTGTAAGTTAAATCATCTAGTTTGTTTGTCACTCAGTTAGGGGTGACTAAGCTATTTTAATGTTCAAATCTAGTCTGTAATTATGCTTTGTGTTCATTGAGATTGCTGTAATCTGGGTGTTGTAAGTCTCTGCAAGGTGACCATTGGTGTCACGCGACACAATTGGACATGAGGAGTCCTGTGTCACGCGACTTAAGTGGCCCTTTGCAGGAGGCTTGGTTTCAGTTGTAATATGTTCTCCTTCTTGTAATGGGATGTGGCCTCCCTGATCAATTGGTCTACAAGTTGTAATAATCTCATTCGTTTAATAAAATTCATGTTTTATTGCACTTGTCTATTATCATTGTTTGCACATTCTTTGACTTATTTGGATGTCTCATTAGAAAGACTCGTCTACGGACGAGGCGTGTTGGGTGAACTCTCGGTTCTTCCCAACACGTAACCTGACCCCCGGACCCATTCTCTTTCAAAAGGTTTTTCAAAGTGTACCTGCGTGGCGACTCCTAATTTTTTTCATTTGAAAACCCGAATTTTATTTTTCGAGCGAGCGCACATTCAGTGGCGACTCTGTTGGGGAAACACTTTTGAAAACCTGTTTTTCAAAACTAAGAGGGTCATGCTTTCGTTCACTTAGACATCCAATGTATTCATCTTATGTGCATCCTTGATGATCTTGTGCGGTACATGCATTTTCATGAGATTTTACGACTTGTGTGCCTTTTGTGTGCTTTCTTGTGGCTATGGTTGTTGTGCTCAGTTTGTGTTGCTTTGTTCCTTGCCAGTGGCAGGGGCTGATTTCATTTTGCAGGGATTCTGGTTCAGTGACTGTCCTGGTCGTGGGACATCTTTGTTCCTTGCTGTCCTGTGTCACGCGACAGGAATGGTCACTGAACATGTTTCATGTGCTGGCTTGAGGGCAGTCCCTTGAATCAAAGTTGGCTCAGCTGATTGTTGTTCCCCTTGTTCCCTGTGAGAGTGTGTGTGTTTTCTCTTTTTCTTTTTAAAGTAAATAAAATAATAAGATAATTTTTTTCTCGCTTTTCGTAAATAAAAGAATGTAGTCATCCGCACACTACACCACATAGATTTAGAACCCTCGGGTGCGATTGACGGCATCGCGGACGGCCATGAATTTCACCTACGCTTGAGCGCCTAATGTCAAACCCATCCCCCTAGTGCGTTATAGGTGGCGCCACACTTAAACCTTACCCACGGTTGGTTTTGATACAACGTTTTAATCACACCAAAATGAATTGTTTTTGAAATTTGAAATAGGTCCTTATACCTTTCCCAAAACCTTGCACCTTGTGGGCATGTTGCCAATGCAACATGGTTTCACATAGGGACATGTCACTCCCGTGGCGTGTCCTAAATGAGAGATCATGCCGCATTGTCACCGTGCACCGACGAGAGGTCATGCCAGATTTTTCTTGGAATTTTTTCGAATATACCCGTTATGCTGCCCAAATTTCCCCAGAAATTTGGACCACTCGTCCATCTCACATCGTGTTAGGTCTTGTTTAGGTATCATTACCTATTATTTATTTCAAATACAAAGCATTTAGTGTAATTTGAACGTTGCGTCCCTAGGCTTCCCCAAGGTGTAGTTTGCGTAAATAAAGGCTTCCCCTTTCCCAATCGTATTTAGGATTAAAACACCGATTTATACTTGAAGATAAATAAATTGTTTGCGCGAGTCGGTCCCTCTTTTCCTTTCCCTCTCCCGTTTTTCCTCAAAAGTCTTCTCCCTCCACTACCTTATAAACCCGTATCTACCCCTGCAGCTACGGCGAGTTGGATCAGCTCATCTGTTCAGGGAGCTCGTTTGGTCCGGGTTGTCAAAGAAGTTCAAGCAGTTTCTGAGATCTTAGTGAGTTCAGAATCAGATATGGCCGGGAATGGTGATGTGTTCGCTGCTCAGTCTACTGGAGGTTCGATGTCGATGGGTCAACCGGGTTTGAGCGACATGTCTGCAGAAGAGTTGAGAATAACTTTGGAAGCTGCTTTGGCCAGGGAACGTGAATCCCGCTTGTTGGCTCAGAATGCCAAGGCCCGAGAGGAAGAAGCTCATAACCGCCTTGTTGAGGCCATGAGAGCCCAGGGAATCGCAGTACTTCGTCGAGAGGACGGATATTACGAAGAAATCACTGAAGAGGGTAACAATGGGATCGAATCTGTTTCTCCTGCCCAGCCTGCTCAGCCCAGCTACAATGCTATGCCTCCTCCCGTGAGCTATGACCCGCGCCCTGATCAAATTCTATCTTTGGGAATGATTGTGAATGCCCAAGGAAGGTTTCCTCCCCCATCCTCTCAAGTGCATAACCAAGTTGCTCAGCAAGGTCTCGGCAAGAGTGGTGGGCAACCATCGAATTTCTTCGATCTCACTTCCTCTCCAGCTCCCAATGCCCCAATGCCGCAGGTTTAGTACGGATCTCAGTTCCAAGCAAGATACTCCCAACCCCAGTTCAACATGTACCCCGACAGTTATCAGTGTGGTCAGTCTAATCTGTAGCAGAATGGTCAGTATCGTCTTTCAGGAAATCAGATTTGTCAGGATAGTTTGGAGGTCAGTCAGTGCAGTTCAGTCCCCAGAATCCTAGTGTTCAGTTTAATGGTTATGACATGTACGGGAACAGGATTCCCAGCTCAGTCAGTTGGTTGGATAGCAATATCAGTATCCCCAGTACTTTCGGTCTTCCCTCGGCTGCTTTGCCCATTAGATCTGCTCCAGAGTTCCCAGTGCCGTCTTCAACAGTGGCTCCTGCTATTCCCCAGATTCCGGGTTTGACTCCGGAGTGACAGCTTTATTGAAGCAGATGCAGCAACAAATCGATAGATTGACTATGGGTTCTAGTGGCCTAAAGGTGGTGGACCCGGCTCAAGTAACGCCTCTGCCCCATAAGTTCAAGATGCCAAAGATGGATTTTGATGGTACGGCCTGCCCAAAGACTCATGTGGATACCTACGTCATGACAATGGGGGCGATGGGCTGCACGCTCTAGTTTATGGCTTCTCATTTTCATCTGACTTTGAAAGGACCTGGGCTCACTTGGTTTTTGGCTCTCAAGCAAGAATGCCGCTCCACCTGGAGCCAGATCACGGAGACTTTCTTGGAGAAGTATTGAGGCAATCTAGAATGGCGTACCACCCGAGATGACTTAGTGGGGACCATTCAGAAAAATGACGAGTCGATCACAGAATTCTATAAGCGGTGGAATGCCAAACTTAACGAACTATCGGAGCCAATCCCCCTTCAAGATCAGAAGACATCTTCTTGTCATGCGTGAAGCCGGTGCTAAGAGAGGCCATCGGAAAGGGTTGGTACCCAGATCTCAAAAAAATGGTCGCAATGGGCGCTCGCAGTGAGAACATGCTTTTTAATCAAACTCCGGGTGTGAATGCTAGCAGTAATAGCGGAAGTGGAGGATTCAGGTATCGGACAACTAACCCAGTCTCTGCCATGGCACCGAAAGGAAGAGAAGTAGTTAAAGACAACATCATCAATAATCTGCAAGGAGGAGGTAATAATGGAAGATTCCAGCCGAAGCAGCAACGAAAGTTTGACGACTTGGGTATGACTACGGAAGAAGTTTACAATGGATTGCTCAGAACTGGTATGATCAGGCCGTTGGACAACTACAGTCCTGCCAATCCCAATCCCAATCCCAATCTTTTTTTTTTCTTTTTCTTAAAAAGAAGGGGATCAACACATTTCACCGCTCCCCCCTTGATGCACTTCACTGAGGCGCCTAGCTATGCTAGGGAGGGCAATGTCATTCCCTCTAACCACTGGCCAATCCCAATCTTGACACAAGCAAGTATTATCGGTTCCATCAGTACCCGGGACACACCACCAATACTTGCTTCACCCTCAAGAGGATTATCCAAGGCCTTGTAGATGAAAAGAAGATTGAAAAGTCCCCTCGTCCTAACGTCGTCAACAACCCTCTGCCTAGCAACAACGTGAATCTCATCGATTTTGGTCAAGACTATTTCGTGAATGTAATAGAGTTTGGAGAGTCTGTAAATGGAAAGGTTAGTGATGATTGTAATGAGTTCATGACTGATGTAATTCCTTATTCCAATTAAATGAAAGACAACTTTTGCTACGTCTTGTATCTTGATGATTTGTATGATTTGAATAATGCTGTTGAGTATGATGATTATGAAGAGCGTTTGGTTGCCAACACTATATCCTCTATGGTTCCCAGAGAGTCCCCAATCTCTTTGGAGGAGCTCAGGATAGTAGCTAACGTGGAGGCGCCATTGTCCGTGAATGAGATAAGACAGGCAGCGTGGCCATACAGCACTCGTCCTGCTCCGATTACGCTAGTCGAACTCAAAGAGGCCGGTAAAAACTTTGTGGTTGAGAATGATCAAGAGGTTAATTTGTTGACTCGATCTGGAAGAATGTTGGGAAAGGATAGTGCTGATCCATCTGGGAAAGGCAAGGGAGTTGCGGTTTCGAATCCCCAGACCTCTCAAGATCCCTACAAATCAGCAGGAAGTGAGGAAATCCGCGAGGACCCGATTTTGACACAGTTGAAGAGAACCCAAGCTGATATCTCTTTATGGTCTTTGCTTACATCCTCCTACCCCCACAAGCTAAAATTGGAAGAGGCTCTGTCCAAAACCAAGGTGTCTGTCAACGCCACTCCAGATGAAGCCTGCCAATTAATCGGAACTACCCAGTATGGAAACATTATTACTTTTACAGACCTTGATCTGCCTACTTACTGTTCAAATCATAATGAGTCTCTACACATCACTGTGCCCTTGGAGGGGCGTCGAATCCCCCATATGTTAGTGGACAATGGGTCAGCCATGAACGTGCTTCCTGCCAAGATGATGAGCATGCTAGACATTGACGCATAGAGCCTTAAACCATCCAACCAAACCATAAAGGCCTACGATTCGACATCCAGGGTAGTGTTGGGGATAGTCTCTTTGAATCTGTTATTTGGGAGCAAGGAGATGGCAGTAGAGTTCCAAGTTATCGACATTCCTATCACGTTCTCAGCGTTATTGGGTAGGCCGTGGATTCATGAAATTGGAGCAGTAGCATCCACCCTCCACCAGTGTTTGAAGTTTGTGCAAGATGGGGTTTTGACAACCATTTACGGGGATAGCATTACTCTTGGGGAGACCAGCACCAATACCATGCTAGTGATGGAAATCAAACTTGACCAGGAGAACCTGATGCTCAGTGGATTCACGATCGAAAAGCCTAAAGGGCAGGTCTGCACTATAGATTTGACAACTTCCTCGGACAAGATTCCCCCTGTGTTGAAAATGATGAGAGGCATGAGCTACATTCCTGGTCTGGGGCTAGGAAAATGACAACAAGGACCATGTAAGCTTGAGATGCCAGAACCTAAGAGAAACAGACGAGGCCTGGGATATGTGGTGACGGGAGAAGATAAAGCGTATGATAAGGCCGAAGCGCTCAATGAAAGGATGACTCTAGTTGCCGGCAAGAGATACAAAAGGCTCGAGGTGCGCCCTTACAGCTGGTCTTTGAACAAGCACTTTGTTAAGGAGGATGGGGAAATGTTTGTTTGCCCGGAACCGAAGCTGAACCAAGTGGAAGAAAGGATGCAAACAATTCGAAGGTTGGCCAACAGCCAGAACCCGATAAAGGAGATGCTCATCAGTATGCCCAGAAGGCCAGGCGTTACCACCACATATGAGAACAACTACCACTCTTGGGGACCTGATTATGTCAATCAGTTTGAAAAGCTTGTTCTAGTTGAGCCGGTGATACACAAGATCCGCGGTGCTGACCCTGTCGACGTGGATGGTGACTTGATAAATCTGTTCGAAGATCAGGGGCTGTCAGAGCCTGAGAATGGCATGCATTCAGAAGAGATACCTGCAGAAGGGTTTGTTGTTGCTGAAGGTCCCAGAGATTTGATTGACTTTTCCTCTGACAACGAGGTGGTGGCCGTGTTGGAATTTGAAAAGGGGCCGGTTGTGAATTTGAACAGTTTGGAGACCGTTGCAGAGAGGCCCTTGCAGAACTGGACTTCATTCCAAGGACCGGTCGCTGACAGGGAGACTATGATCAAAAAGCTTGGGCTCAAGCCTCGTCCCAGTCCCTCTGAGTAAAATTTTATTTCCCGTGTCCTAAGTCATTCCCTTGAATCCCTTGTAATTGAATTTGAGTCTTCCGATCGGTCTGACGTCCTCATGACGGAAGACCGTCGTCGCGTTGTAGACATTGTTTTCCCCTTCGCTCTGAATAAAATGGTCGATCTTTCTGAGTATCCCGTGATTGCAAATCTAACAATTGAACGCTTAACAAAAAATAATCATCAAGATTTAAAAATAATTAAGCCAGATTCAATTGAAGATAATGCAGACTTAATAGATGAGCAAATTTTAGAAAATAATTCAAAGCAGGTTTGCGAACAAAAGGAAAGCCGGGCCCAAGCTGCCGACGAGGTATTGACAACGGTGAATCTGGGAACAGCTGAGGAACCCAAAGAAACCCAAATTGGTAGCTTCTTCTCCGGAGATGAGTGGGTTGCCCTGATCGAGTTGCTTAAAGAATTTATAGACGTCTTTGCCTGGTCCTACAAAGACATGCCCGGATTGGATGCATCTATCGTGGAACACCGGATACCCCTGAATCCAGAGATTAAGCCGATCAAGAAGAAACTGAGGCGGATCAAGCCCGAGTGGTCCTTACAGGTCAAAGAAGAGATTGAGAAACTCCTATGGGTGGGCTTTATCAAAGTGATCGAATATCCGACTTGGCTGGCAAACATCGTAACTGTCACAAAAGCAAATGGAAAGGTTCGGGTTTGCGTAGACTTCCGGAATCTCAACAAGGCTAGTCCCAAAGATGACTTCCCCTTGCCCAACATTGACATGCTGGTGGATGCAACTGCGAACTATGTGGTCAAGTCCTTTGTCGATGGCTTTCCGGGTTATAACCAAATTAAAATGGCCGAGGAAGATCAAGACAAGACAGCATTTACCACTCCTTGGGGCACTTATTGCTACACCGTGATGCCGTTTGGGCTGAAGAATGCCGGGGCTACCTACCAGAGGGCCATCACCACCCTATTCCACGACATGATCCATAAGGAGATTGAAGTGTACGTTGATGATATGATTATTCACTCGAAAGGGTCAGATGGACAGCATTTCACTGTTTTAAGGAAGTTCTTCAACAGACTTCGGGAGTACTCCATGAGGTTAAATCCAGTCAAGTACACCTTTGGGGTTATCCGTGATAAAGTCCTGGGGTATATGGTTACAGAGCACGGCATTGAGGTAGATCCCAGAAAGGTCAAGGCAATTGTTGAGATGAAGCCGCCCAGAACTGTCTCCGAGGTAACGGGTTTCATGGGCCGTCTACAGTACATTAGCCGATTTGTTAACCAGCTGACCTCCATGTGTGAGCCAATCTTTAAGCTGCTAAAGAAGAATCAGGAGGTGATTTGGGACGAGGAATGCCAACTAGCTTTTGAGAGAATCAAAGCTTACCTCGTTAATCCTCCCATTCTCTGCCCACCTCATGGGAGTAAGCCTCTACTTCTATACTTGACGGTCACAGATACAGCTATCGGGGCCATGCTAGCGCAAGAGAAGAAGGACTCCAAGATCGAGAATGCCATATATTTTGTCAGTCGCAAATTCCAAGGTAGCGAGTTGAATTACTCTTCCCTAGAGAAGAAATGCGCAGCTCTGGTTTGGGTGGTCGGAAAACTAAAGTACTACATGCTATCCCACACAGTACATCTGGTCTCCAAAATGGACCCGATCAGGTACCTGTATCAGGGTGACAGAGGCAACATTTCCACCAGATTGGCAAAATGGACCTTCTTCCTAGCCGAATTTGATATTAAATATGTGATCCAGAAATCAATCAAGGGACATGCTTTGGCAGATCAGTTGGCTGACTTCCCCAGAATAGAAGCCCGAGGGCCAGATCTCCAATTTCCAGATGAGGGGATTTTTGTCGTAGAAAATGGCAACCGGTGGCAGCTATTCTTTGACGGCGCATCGAACAAAAGAGGTAACGTCATCGGGATGGTACTAGTAGACTCGAATGACATGCATACCCCCATAGCTATCAAGCTAAACTTCTCAGTTACCAACAATGCAGCCAAATATGAAGCTTGCATAGCCTGTTTAGAGGCTTCCCTTGAGCGACATGTAGATGAGTTGGAAGTGTTTGGTGATTCCCAATTGATAATCAACCAAGCCGCCAACAGATGGAAAACTACAGATCCGTGTCTCTAGAGATATCATGCTTACATTCCAGAGCTCGTCGGCCAGTTCAAGGAAAGGTCATTCCAGTTCCTGCCGCGAGATAAGAACAGATTCGCCGATGCACTAGCTACTCTGGCCTCCTTGGTGTAAATACCAGAGGGAAAGTCAATCAAGCCGTTCAGGGTCGAAAGGCGAGAAAATCCGGCATACTGTTGTGAAATAGAGATCGAAACCGTCAATGAGCCGTGGTACAACCAGATCTTCCAGTATCTCAAGCATGGTGAAGCATCCTTCCCCGTTGATAAAGAAGGAGACCTAAAAGATGTTTATGCCAAGAGTTTTCAAGCTCTGAAAAGGCTATCGGCTCAGTACGTCATACTTGGCAATGAATTATGGAAGAAAAGGGAAGGTTGCCCACTCCTGCTCTGTATCAGCAAATAAAAAGCTCAGAGAGTAATGGAAGATGTTCACAATGGCGCCTGCGGACCTCACATGAACGCTTGATCCCTTATGCACAGCATTATCAGACTGGGTTACTTCTGGATTACTATGGAGACTTATTGTATTCAATTTGTGCGGACTTGCGATAAGTGCCAGCGGTTCTCCAACCTAAACCACATCCCTCCTCATGATCTATACTGCATGACAACTCCTTGGCCCCTTGCAACGTGGGGAATCGATGTCATTGGGAAGATAACTATATCCGGGAGCAACGGACATTCATTTGTTTTGGTCGCGGTAGATTACTTCACAAAGTGGGTGGAAGCCGCGTCCTACAAAGTGCTTATAGCTAAAAAGTTGCTTGCTTCATAAAGGAACAAATTTTCTGCCGCTATGGAGTCCCGAATGAGATCATTTCTGACAACGGAACCCACTTTGAAGGAGAAACCGATCGGCTGCTCACCGAATACAGGGCCAAATGCCATAAGTATTCACCATACAGACCACAGACAAATGGTGCTGTTGAGGCTGCTAATAAGAACCTTGAGAGAATCATAAAGAAGATGGCCGAGCGAGGACGGGATTGGCCGAGGAAATTGCATCTAGCATTGTGGGGATACCGCACTTCAATTCAGACTGCTACCGGTGCAACTCCATATGCCTTGACTTACGGAATGGAGGCCATCATGCCCATTGAGTTAGAGATACCATCACTCAGGGTATTGCTCGAGAATGAGGTAAATGAGATTGAATGGCTCCAAAGTCGATATAACGAATTGGCACTGTTAGATGAACACAGATTAAAGGCCATGGAGCATAACCGAGCATATCAGAAAAGAATGGCCCGTGCTTTTGACAAAAGAGTGAAGCCCAGGGATATCAAGGTTGGTGATCTGGTCCTCAAAATGAAGCCCTCGAATCAGAACAGTACATTGGGCAAATGGGCACCTGTCTGTCTGGGTCGGACCATTTCTAGTGAAGAAGATATTCTCTGGAGGAGCAATGCAGCTGACAGATCTGGATGGTAACCTGTTTTTGCACCCCGTCAACGGAGACAAGTTGCGGCGATATTATGTGTGATCGAGTATTTTCCCCCTCTGTACATAAAATAAAAATAAAAATAAAAATAAAAATAAAAATAAAAATAAAAATAAAAGAAAAAAAGAGAAAAGAAATGAAAATAAATGCGCGATAAAATTGTCCCAGACGAGACTGAAAACCTCCCAAAAGGCAGTCCATGCAAAAATAAGGGACGCGTCCGGTGCTAAAAGAATATACCCAGATAGGCTGAAAACCCTAAAAATGGGTAGCATAGGTAAAAAATAGGGTTGCACCATGTCCCCCTTCTATCTTCCCCTTTCTTTAAACACAAAAAGTTGATTGAGTTGAACTACGGAGACCTGAGCCCCTTAGTTCTCTTTGTAAAAGGGGAACGTAGGCAACCACTCGTGGTTCAATCTAAAATGCTACAAAATCTCATATCTTTGCCAAAATGTGTTTTGATTACAGTTCCAAGGCTTTTCAAAGGTTCATTTTAAGTTAATATTCTTTTTGATGAGTTCAAGCACGACCTGCTTTTGATTCAAATAACTTGCAGCGAATAAAAGGCAATAAATTTTCAACATCTATTTAGTCTGCATTAAAGTAATCAAGGGATACTCAAGTTCCATACAAATAAATCTCTCCCTCAAAACACAAGCAAAAGTATCTCCTATCTCTCAGAAAAGTGTCTAGAAACTCGTTCCCGCTCTCGAACTCGCTCCTCTGTCTTTCCTTTTCCTCGGTCCTCGGGAGGTCCTTGGCCTAGGAATGTCAAATAAGTCGGTTTGAGCTCGTCCCAGCTCAGGTATAATGCATGCTGGTGGCTCGATCAGACCAGTCTCTCTCAAAGCAGCCCTAGCAGCCCTTTCTTGTCGCAAGGCCTCTCTGCGAGCCATCACCTTTGGATCATCCCTCATAGAAGCTTTTCGGATCTCTTGCCTCCAATAGTCCTCAGCAACATCGCCGGTAAAATTATCTGGGTTCCCCTGGGCACCTGTATCTCTGAAAGACCGGCTGGTCGGGTAGTTTGCTCCCAAATATTCTCGACGGCGAGCCTCTATCGCCAACTGCACAGGACCCTGCTGTTCCTCATACCAAATCAGATACTATGTGGTCAAGAACGTAATCCCCCTGGACTGCCGAAGAAGTGTCCGTGCGGGAAAGAAACCCTCCAGAAAGGATCGGCTGAAAAACTGCACAGTCTGGGGCTCGGTCATGGCCATCGGAACGACATCATTCGTCAGCTTCTCTCTCAAAGCCCGGACAATTTGCTGAGGGTACCCATACTGCCTGCTCACCAATGACGGGACACAGAATGAAGACACATGCAAGCCTGGCAGCCTGACTACCACTGACCCATCCTGAATGTCCCTCATGGTCTGTAGCCCCCATGCTGGAATCCAAAAGCTCAGATCGGCAGTCCCATACCGTGTCAACCTCATCTGCCAGCTGTTAATGGCCACGTCTCTCAGCAGTCTGCGTGGCCTAGTCACTTAAGGCATCGCCGTTCGACCCTTTGGTAATGGCCCGATCAAGCGCAATCGCTCAGAAAGCCACAAAGATAATAAAGTGGGGCTACCTGCACCCATGAAGCCTGATCCTCCTGCTAGCCTGTCAATACCGTGGTAGGTCTCAGCCAGTAACAATGGTACAATGTCCATCTCCCCCTGCCCAGAATGGATTTGATGAAGGTCCACACCTCGGTCGCTCCTGAGTTTCCTGATAACCTCCAACAGTGTGCCCGAACAGACTCCAATGTACCCACAAAAATAGTGAGCTAACAAGCTAAATAGCCTAAACATATCCAGAGACGTAGAAAGATTGAACAGCTCAGGGCTGGACAAGCGCAACCTAGACATCCGAGTCAAGTCTATGGACCCATCATTCAGAATCATAGATGACACTTGATCTGCTGGCTGGCACAGGAAGTCTGATAACTGCTCCACAACCGGCCGTCTGTCTCGTGGGAATGCTACAGTCGTCGACTCACTCAAACCAGTCAATGCTCTAAAATCCTCTATGGTCGGCGTCAGATCATTGTAAGAAAAAATTGAAAACATGCCTCTCCGAATCCCAAAAGCAGGATGCATCCCAGAGCAAGTCTTAGTCAACCCTCCAATCTTTTAATGACCAAAGACACGTCATACTATACCTCCCATCAATGAGCTCCCTATGATACTTTCAGTGATAATGCGAAACTTCAAGGAAGTCCTGACGAAATTGATGCTCCCGAGAAGCTATTTCCCTGTTATAGTGCTCCATAGTGATTGAAAGTTTCAACCTTGGTCACAGAAATTGCTTGTCTGTCAAGATGGGCTGCTGGGTTTCTCCTGCTGAAAGGGCAATGTCTGCAAATGAGTCTTGAGTTGATTTTAAAAGGGCCCTGTTACGAGCTTCTTACAGTCGTGCGACACAACATGCCCAACAGACACATCATGTCGGGCGACACACCTGGTCAGCATCAGACAACAACAGGGTCCTACAAGTCTTTTCCCCGTGACACTCTCTGATGCGCCGTCGCTGCAATGCACCTCACACATTCACATGTAAATGCACGGGAGAGGGTCCCCCCACCATATGTATCACCATACACACTCACCCGAGACAGTTCCATAATCTCATGTACAAACCCGGCAAGGCCGACCTGTCAATACAATAATCGCATTTCTTTCCTCTCATTCCCAGAACGGACAGATTCGTGCAAACAAGCTAACATAGTTTAACCGTTGCTAACAGAATTGCATAGTTAGATATAGTTCTTGGAGTGTTGTTTTTCCCCACAGGTACAACAATCAACTGAGCAAATCTCAAAGATTGCCCCCCAAAGCAAAATCGAGACAAAGAATTCCGAGTCTATCTGTCTCCCCAGCAATGTGCATTGGCCCCGCCGCCAAAAGCATCAACATAAAATTGTTCCCTAGCAAACAGAGCCCGCGTCACATCAAACAAGGTTCATGATTCCTAAGTCAACCAACAGTCAATAAAGACCGCCTCGCACCCGGCAATCGTCAACAGTGGTAACATCAGTCCCTCCGACAGCCACAAACTTCCAAGATCAGCAGTGGCATGAGACCCTTCGGCAGCCACAATCGTCAACAACAGTAGCATCAGTTCCTCCAAAAGCTGCAACTTTCCACAATCGTCAGTAACAGTAGCATCAGTCCCTCCGGCAGCTACAGGTAAGCACATTACAGGTATGAAACCATATTCCTTCCAAACTGTCAAATCATCATGTTTGGTATTCTCGAAAAATCATTTTTCTCCAGGTCATCTCACACAACCGGGTTCAGACGCCTCCCAACAGTCTTCCACCGGGTTCAGACGCCTCCTAATAGTCTTTCATCAGGTTCAGACGCCTCCTAACAGTCTTCCACAACGGGTTCAGATGCCTCCTAACAGTCTTCCACCTGGTTCAGACGCCTCCTAATGGTCTCTTTGGGTCAGACACCTCCTAATGGTCTCTTTGGGTCAGACACCTCCTAATGGTCTCTTTGGGTTCAGACACCTCCTAATGGTCTCTTTGGGTCAAACACCTCCTAATGGTCTCTTTGGGTCAGACACCTCCTAATGGTCTCTTTGGGTTCAGACACCTCCTAATAGTCTCTTTGGGTTAGACACCTCTGAATAGTCTGAACTACGACCGACTTGATTCCCTCCTAGGGATACGTAGGAATCCTTTCTCGAAAGGTCCAACCATCCGATCTCCCAGATCATTTGTCCAGCCCTCCGCCTTATTCCCCAGCCACTCATTGGGATTGGGTCTTATTTTTTCGACAACCTCACTTCTTCCATAAGTGACATTGCCGAGGGGCTCTGTAGTACGCCAATCCAATTCGCAACCTTTCCAGATGCATTTTAATATGATAAAATTGCATTAAAGGTCATTTTGGTAAATTCCCGGTTTATTCTGAGACTTCCGGAAACATTCCATAAGTTTCTCACGAAGGAAGTACTTTTTTATACTTTGCTCATGCTAAGGGACCTAAAGGGAATAAATCTATTTTGGACCTTTTGGGTATTATCCCAGAATATTCCAGAACCAGATTTGGCGCCAAAAACGGTTGGTGACACTTCCTGTCACGAGACAACTCGAAGCCTTGGAAAGTGGTTACAGAGTGCCGTGCGACACAAGATGACCATGATCAGCAACTATAAATAAGACCCTCCCCCTCTCAGAATTGGATCCCAATTTCCACTCCCTAACATCACTCTGCAGAAATCACTCCAGAACCTCTCTCTTTCCTCCTCCCACACAAAATATCAACCAATTCCCCTCCAATTCCTTCATCTCTCATACATCTCCAACCCAATTACCTTCATACTTCCTAAACACCTTGATGATCTCAATCCAGCACTCCATCCGTGTCTAAACATCCACTCCAGCACCTGAATTGAAGACTCCTGCACCTAACTTAGTGTGGAAGTTGAGGACTACAAGGGTAACAATTCCCTCCATCTCTCTCTCTCTCTCTCTCTCTCTCTCTCTCTCATTTATTTGTTTCATTGCAATTCCTTCCCCTCCACTTGATAATTAGGCTCCATCCGCCTCTGATTATCAAGTGGCAACTGCCATCTCTCTATTTAAATTGTGTTTACTTGAATCCAATTGCATGTTCATGATGTGATCTACTTGTACTTGCAATTTGGGTGTCAAGGGAGTGTGGATCTCCCATATCCATACTCCTTTGGTTGATCTGTCTCTGATTCATGTTATTCTGATTAGCCTTGGTATAATTGCTTGATTTGGTTTGGTATCTGTTGAATCTGTTTCTCAGTTGTAAGGTTCATGCAGATGGTAAGCATGTGTCACGCGACACACTTGGACATGAGGAGTCCTGTGTCACGCGACTCATCGTGCCCATCTGCAGGGATCATCCTTCAGTTGTAAGTTGTATCATCTAGTTTGTTTGTCACTCAGTTTAGGGTGACTAAGCTGTTTTAATGTTCAAATCTAGTCTGTAATTATGCTTTGTGTTCAATGAGATTGCTGTAATCTGGGTGTTGTATGTCTCTGCGAGGTGACCATTGGTGTCACGCGACACAATTGGACATGAGGAGTCCTGTGTCACGCGACATAAGTGGCCCTTTGCAGAAGGCTTGGTTTCAGTTGTAATTTGTTCTCCTTCTTGTAATGGGATGTGGCCTCCCTGATCAATTGGTCTACAAGTTGTAATAATCTCATTCGTTTAATAAAATTCATGTTTTATCGCACTTGTCTATTATCATTGTTTGCACATGCTTTGACTTATTTGGATGTCTAATTACAAAGACTCGTCTACGGACGAGGCGTGTTGGGTGAACTCTCGGTTCTTCCCAACACGTAACCTGACCCCCGGACCCATTCTCTTTCAAAAGGTTTTTCAAAGTGTACCTTTAAACATGGCGTGGCGACTCCCAATTTTTTTCATTTGAAAACCCGAATTTTATTACTCGGGCGAGCGCACATTCAGGAGGTCGCATGGTGGCTTCTCAGGCGCACGCTTGGGCTGCAGATTCCTACCTCAGTTCCACCTACATCAGTCTCATATTATTATTTTCGTTATTTATTTTCCTTTATTTATTTTGTTATCGTTATTTCATTTCTTTTATTTTTTTGAATTTGCAAGTATAAATACTCTTGTATGTTTTTGGAAAACACAACTTTTATTATTACAATTCAATTGCAATTTTGAAAAAAAAATTAAAAACTTTGATTATTATTAATAAAATTGCATTCTTGCAAATTTGGGTGTAATCCCTGTAGCGTTAGGCTTGTTGAAACCCTAATACATGTATTAATTTAGGTCAATAATCTCTTCGGTATATTATTGTTATCATTGTTGATATTCCGTTGTGTCAATGATATCAGAGCAGGTTATATCCTGGGAAGATGGCGATTACCGGAAGTAATAAAAACTACACATATGATGTTATTCTTGCAATAGACTGGCTCGTGCTCGATGGTAGGAAATAAATTTCCTAGAGTTGGAGGAAATAGAATTAGACAAAGCAGATCGACATTATCGACATTTGCAGGAATACAAATTAAGGGGAGATCTAATCAGGCAGTTGCATAACGATCGGCTATGCAATGACATAGGATGGAAGCCGAAATTTATGCTTACAAAGCCGATTATTATACAGAGAAAATTCAGAAATTAAAAGCACGAAGATATGTAGAATATGAATGTGTTGCTGAAGAACGTCGACGCGTTGCTAAAGAATTTTATGCGGAGATCGATGAATTATTGCAGAATCACAAGAATAGTGTCAACCCGAGGCAACGGATATGGGCAAATTTTGATCCCAATTGATGCAGCGGAATACAACTTTTGCGGAAGATTGGTCCATCCTCGGAAGATTGGTCCATGAAAATTTTTGCAGAAGATTAATGATAATGCATACGTCGTGGACTTGGGTGGAACATTTCTCCTGAACATTTCTCCTACTTTTAATGTGTCCTATTTGGTCAATTTTTACCCGGACAATCCTATTTATGTTGAGGCGGACTCGGGGACGAGTCATTTTCAAGTGTGATACATGATGTAGGCCGGGTTGCACAAATAGGGCTCGCACATCCGTGCTTGAAGGATGGCATGCCCGTGCATAAGGCGGCTGGTCGAGGGGAAGCTATGACCTGTTTTACACGGCTGAGCAGTGTAGGAGGCACGTCCGTTGTCTGTGGACGTCAAAATTGCGGCACATCCTTACAGGGTTGAAGACGCTGCCGTGTACAGAGGCAAGGCACGATGGAAGCTGAAGATTTGATGATAGATTTCCTTTTCTGTCTTGTATTATTATTTTCGTTTTTTCTTTTCCTTTATTTATTTAGTTATCATTATTTATTTTCCTTTATTTATTTGGATTTGCGAGTATAAATACTTTTGTAGGATTTTGGAAAACACAACTTTTATTATTATAATTCAATTGCAATTTTGCAAGTTTGCACTTTGTAATATCATAAGCCCTTGTTGACTTGTTTGAAGGTCCTATTCGGTAGGATTTCTTTGTGAGAATTTCTTTACGGTGGATTTTTCTTTCTTTCTTTCTTTTTTTTTTTGTTTATTTTACAAAATCCCTAATAAACTATTTATACTACTAAAAAGATGATTTTAGAAACCTAAAATAAATAAAACTCTAATGACTTATTTAAAATCCTATCGACTAAAATACACCTCGTCTAAAAATACTTAAAGAAATAATAACAATAATAATACGAGACGAGTTCAAAATAAACAAATTAATAATAAAAACAAAACCACCGTGGATGAAGAGCCGAATGGCCTGCTGCTCTTAATAGCATTTGCACTGGCGCGCGTTGTGATGGCTGATTTGGCCTGCTCCTTGGCTTGGTCCCATAGCCACGATACTTCATTTTGCCTCTGCTGACCCCTTTTTACTTGGTCCCCAACTTGTGCTACATCACCCAAACACAAATCACTCCTCATCTTCATCTCTACTGCCTCCCTACCTATCAAACTCAAATCCACAAATCATGAATTTCGTGTTGTTGCAAAACTCACCTATGAAATTGTCCCTATTTGGCAGCCGAGATTCTGGTTTTTTCATGCCTAATGTTAACCTGGAGTTTGTAATAGTAATGTATTATTGTCTTTTGATTTTTTTATGTAAATTTAATTTTGATAGTGGGAGAAATGTTAGTTGGTGGTCGAATTTGGATGGTGGCTGGGTTTTGGATGGAGTAGTAGTGTTGGTGGTTATTGACCAGTGGATAATGGTGGGCTTGGGTGGAGAAAGGAATTGCCACCCTCAATAACATATTGACATTTATGTGAGAATTTGAAAAACCTTGAGTTTATTATTTACTAGCAATGAATATATATAGTACAAGAAGAGGAATCCTTTTTCTATAAGGATTTGAATACCTAACCTATACAATTGAATTATTTGGTTTACTAAATTTACAAACTACCGAATATACATTAGCATAATAAAGAAACCAAATATATTTAGGAAACAAATACAATTAGGAAACAGCCAAGCATCTGAGCGACAGTCGAGGTGGCCGCCTGGCCTTGCTTGAGGCGAGCGCCTGGGAGACAGCAACATTGGCCGTGATGTTTTGGAACTGAGGCGGGCGCCTGGCCTTGGTTGAGGCGAGCGCCTGGCTTACAGAAAGATTGGCCGTGGCATGTTGAAGATGAGGTGGCCGCTTTATCTCTGGTGAGGCGGGCGCCTGAGGAACTGATGGAGGAGCTTTGTGTTGCTGCTATTGAGGCTGGTGCCTGGTGTGTGTTGAGATGGCGCCTCACCTTCTGGAGTAGTAATATCCTTCTCATATTTAATACGCCCCCGCAGGATAGACGATCCGTGAAGAAGGCCAATCTTGGAGATAAGATGTTGGAAGCATATATGAGGCAGTGGTTTCGTTAGAACATCGGCTAGTTGGTCCAAACCAGCAATGTGTTGCACACGGAGAGAACCTAACTGAATTTGCTCACGAACAAAGTGAAATGAAAGGGCCACATGTTTCATTCGAGAGTAGAAGACGGGGTGTGCAGAGTAGATTGTGGCACCAAA
Organism: Adenophora triphylla var. japonica; assembly: GCA_022495995.1. Taxonomy (NCBI): domain Eukaryota; kingdom Viridiplantae; phylum Streptophyta; class Magnoliopsida; order Asterales; family Campanulaceae; genus Adenophora; species Adenophora triphylla. Next base: position 725,914 of record JAFEMH010000189.1, read on the forward strand.
ATTATCACAGTAAATCACAGATGTAGCACGTGATGGAAACCCAAGCTCAGTAAGTAAGTTCCCAACCCAAGTAAGTTCAGCTGCTTTGTCAGCGATTGCCCGAAATTCGGCTTCAGTGGTGGACCGAGCAAGGGCACGTTGTTTCTGAGAAGACCAAGTGACCGGGTTTTTACCCAGATAGACACGCAAGCCAGAAGTGGATACAAAATCATCTTTGTCACCAGCCCAATCTGCTTCACAGAATGCATGAAGAGAGGGAGGGGACTTTGCAAAGATTTGAAGGCCAAGGTGCATAGTTCCGTGAAGGTAATGTAGAAGATGCTTCCGTGCAACCCAGTGAGGAGGTTGGGGGTTTTGCATGAACTGGGCAAGTTTGTTTACCGAGAAGGCAATGTCGGGATGAGTGAATGATAAATACTGAAGGCCACCAACAATGGCACGATAGGGGGTAGGGTCAACAGCGGGAGTGGCAGTGGACCTGGTGAGAGGTTGTGATGCTACCATGGGAGTGGGAAGCAGTTTGCAGTCAATCATTTTATGACGGGTGAGAAGGTCACGGATGTATTTAGTCTGGGAGAGGAGGAGCCCATTTTGGTTTGGGACGACTTCGACACCCAAGAAGTAGGTTAAGTGTAAGTACCCAAATCCGGATCGTCAAAATCCGTCAGAAAGTTAACCGAAATCCGTTAACTGGCCCGCTCCAGGTTGACCGGAACTCGTTAACTCCCCGTTGCCAAGCCAACGAGACGTCCCGGGACTGCCCCGAGCATCCCAACATCGAAGCGTACTTAACACACGTCATCGCACGTAAAAGTACGGCTTTCCCTGAAAAATGCACTTTCTGGCACTTTCCGGGGGCATTTCGGACATTTTCCGGACTGATATTTTAAAAACGGACAAAACCGGGACCCGGAAACGAACTCCCACACAAATGGTGAGTCATGGGACACGTGGCAAGCATGCCACTTCCCTCTAGTCACCTTTCAATCAGAAATCAAGGCCAAATGACCAAAATGCCCCTGGATTGCAGACCAAGTCCGGCCGGACTCATTTGCAGGTTCTGAGAAATTTCCAACAAGTCCCTCAAAATTCCAAAATACCACAAAATCCCCTGGATTTCATGATAAGTCTGGCCGGACTCATACTGAAAATTCACCTATAAATAGAAGGGCTGTCAAAGCCAGAAAAGACACAAAAATTACTCTCCATTTTCACCATGGCCACGGCCCAACTGAGTTTCACCCCTTCCCGAGCTCCCGTTTCATCTCGATTCGCGTGAAACTTCCGTATTTCGATCAAATACGCCCCACACCACTCTGAAACACCGTTCCAAACCACTTTCCGTATCCCGTATACACCCCCGAGCCAAAGGAGTCGACCCTAGCCATATGTATAACTCCCTCTCTCTAATCTCTCATTTCATCTCGGTTTACGCGACAGTCACTACAACCTTTACGAACAACGTTATTGAAATTTAGACGCCTCCATCTAATGGGGTCCAATACGTTTTAGCCCCTCGATCCTTTTCTCTTCCCGTAAGAGAAGTAATCTCCGGTTAAAACGGCGTTCCGACCCCGTTCCGTTTAAATTTCTGTCATTTACCATTCCGGATCGATCGATCGGTCGATTGTCATTTACTTTTCTGTCATTTACAACTCCGAGCCATTTTGGCTCGTCGATCGTCATTTACAACTCCGAGCCGTTTTGGCTCGTCGATCGTCATTTACAATTCCGAGCCGTTTTGTCTCGTCGATCGTCATTTACGATTCCGGATCGTTCGATTCCGTCGATACCGCATTTAAATACTGTCATTTAAAAAGTCCGACCCGTTTGGATCGTGATAGTATTTACTTTTCAAAGTCCGAGTCGCAACCCGATTCGTTGATTGCATGTCATTTAATACGTTTTTTCCCGTAAAATCGTTAACAATGTAATGCCCAGTTCAAAACCGGAGTTCGTTCTTCGAACTCTCTTTCAAAATCGCAAAATGACGTTTGGCATCCAAACGCTCATCTTCAAACTTAAAAGCAAACTTTTGACATTCAAAAACATTTAATACGTTTTTCCCGTAAAATCGTTAACAATGTAATGTCAGGTTCAAAACCGGAGTTCGTCCTTCAAACTCTCTTTCAAAAAGCTCAAATTCGACGTTTGCCACGCAAACGCTCATTTCAAACTCAAAATCGACGTTTGCCATGCAAATGCTCATTTCCGTCTCAAAACCGACGTTTGTCATTCAAACGCTCGCCTTTTCAAATAGGTAACCTAATCAACGTTTGACATTCAAACCAAGATTAAACTTGTCATTCAAGCCCCCATTTCAAAACACACACGCACACACGATTTCGAGAAAGGTAGAAAGACTCGTCATACAAGGCGTTTCGGGTGATCTCGTAATACTCTTCCCGAAACGTAACATGACCTCCGAACCTAACAATCTCTGGTACCAAATAGCTTTTTACTCATTTTTGCTACCAATAAAAATGATCCCCTGTTTTCAAAGCCATTTCCTAAGTTTTTGCTACCAATAAAAACGACACCATTTTCACTAAAGCCGTTTCTCAACGTTTGGGCTCAAAATACAAAAACTGCGTGGCGACTCCTCACTCCTTCCCAAGAAGCGAGGTCTCAAACACCAACCCCCCGCGAAAGACAACCGCTTCGCTCGCGCGAATCCGGGTAATTTCAATTGGCGACTCCTCTGGGGACTTGGATACTTTTTTTTCAAAACTACCGTTGTTTTAAAAAAAAAAAGCCTTCCGTGGGTCAAACTTTCGTTTACCCTTCCTCGTTTTCGTGTGCGTGTGTTACTTTAAACCTCGAACGGTTTTTTCAAGGGCATTACATGGTCATCTTCTCAAAATCATACCATGTTTGTGCATCCCCATTCATGTTTGATTTTCATTGATATCTTTTGAACTGCGCATCAAAATTCTTTAATACACATTCTGAAAAATATCTGTTTTACTCAGAAAAAAGAATTTTAGAGACCGCACACTACTCGCACTTGCTGCCTCGGTAAACCGCACTTCACGTGCACTTGCTGCCTCGGTACACTGCACACTACAACCCGTAACCCGGGATGGCCTTATCAGTTGCACCTCGGTGGGTCTGCCAGACACCTTTTGAGGGCGCACGGGGTCATCCCAAACATCCCATCCTAGCCCGTGTAAGCCATGCACTCTTTGTGTCACACTTTGTCCAAGACCCCAGTTGGTTTTTGGCTTAGTTCGTGTCATAAAGCCTAAGTGTATGTTTTTTACGCCGGGTCTCGCCACGAATCAAGCTCGAGAGGTTGAGACCGAAGGTCGTTCCCGACCCGAAGTCTTGAGCTTTTTAGCCTTGACTTTGACGCGGAGCTCTGCCGAAAAATATACCCGAAGGTTCAATGTGACGCCGTGTCACCAAACCCTCACCGTATTCACCGTGCCCGCCACAACTTGGCCAACGCCAAAAGCTAAGGTCCCTCGCGCAAGCGAGCCAGGAGAGGTCATGCCGAAATTTTGGCACGATCCCCTCCTTAACTTAAGGACGTTGACTTCGACTGTGGCCCGTGCGTCACATACGTTGGAAGTTTACGTGATCAGCTAGCCTTAAGTTTACTTTTTCCTTTGTCAGTGGAACTCGCTTGCCTTATAGGACCTCGCTCAGGATAGTCCATCCCGGGAAAGATGATCTACAAATGGAAACGAGGGGCTTATAAGCGTAGTGAAGAGATCCACTGATTAGAGCTCTAGGATTAGTTGCGAAAAAGAAGAATTGCTCTTTTTCAACCAATTAGGACTCTAAGAAAACGCGCTTTAAGTAAACATTAATCGGTAACTGCACATTGCACAAGCCCGAAACCTTGATCCAAATCCCCCTTTTTCGAAGCCAAAAACCTGCCTTTCGTTCCCTGCAGTGAGTAGAAATTGGTTCAGATTTTCGGGTCAGCGCCTTGCCAGAATCACCGTTACGACAGCGTCAGACAGTTCTTCGGTTCCCTCAGTTCCCTCAGCCAGAATTTCCGACATGTCTAGCTCACCGAGAAATTGTGACGGGGAAGGACCCCCGCCACCGGTAACAGATATGACTTTGGAAGAAGCCATCCGGGCTTGTGAGGTTCACAAGAGGCAGAAAGAAGATCAGCAGAATTTTGTGGTACAGCTTCTGAATGAGCGAGGCATAGCAGCTATCCCCCAGTCAGACGGTACTTTTGTCCTGGTCGAGGATGACGATTCCCCGAAACCAGCTCCTCAAACCTTCAACCAGGTTCCTCCCCCGCCAACTTACGGGATGCCTTCGAACCAAGGAAACAGCCGGCCTAGGCTCCACGTTGCCACCTCTCAGGGCAACCCTGCCATATTTGGCCAGGCCAGTGCTACTCCTATCACTCAATACCACCAGTGCACCGCTGGACCATCTCAGATAGATGCCAATATCCTTCAATACCCTCCTGGGTTTATCCCATTGCCTATACACGAATCCCAAAACACAGGGGACAAACCCCGATACAGTTCAGAAAAGGCCCCTTTTAGTCAAATATATGTTTAAGTTTAGAATTGCTTAATCCCAATCACAACAAGCATTTATGTGGACCCCTAATTTTAATTAGACTAAATAGAATTTTTCTATGTATGATAAGTCCCCTTAGTGCTAGTGCCAGTGTTTTAAATCATGTAATTTTCTCAAGGCTTTGAAGGCTTGAAGACATGAAGATTTGCCCCTTTGTTTTAATCTGTGAGTTACTAGGTATAGTTGCCTAACCGGTTGATCACTCAATCGGTATGCCTACCTAACCGGTCTTTCCTACCTAGCTGATGTAACCTTCACAGGTTATGTCTCCTCTCTTGCCGGTTAAGGCTTCCTCAGCAAGCTTCCATCAGCTAAGCCTAACCGAAGCATATATTGCTTCAACTACCCAGCAATCTACTTTAGCTAAAGATGGTAAAGCTAGCATACTGAATGGACGCTGAAGTGACATTCCTGCGGCTGTCAGATACTCAAAATGGATTGTCAAAATAACCAGTACTCACATCCATCCAACCTTTCAAGGAAAATCTTCTCTCTCCTATCCCAGGCATTAAATGCAAAGATCCTCCCATTCAAAGGCCTGCCTGATCAAGTCATCATTGCAACCTCTTCAAAGACAACAGCTCCTTCATTTGAAATTCACTATAAATAGCTTCTCTGGAGCATTGAAGATGGTGGGTGCATTTATGATTCTTGAGAGTGAGCTGCTCTGAACTACCAACCTACAAATCCCCTAGTTCAAAGCATTCAAAGTGAGTCCCCTTATTCACTAGACATCTCTGTAGGACTTAAACACTGAGCACCTCAATCAATATTGTAGTGTTCCTTCATTAGACTATTTGTGGAACACATTGATTGATTTACACACAACACCCTAGAGAAATCAGCTCAACTTGTGAGCACATCTCTAGAAAACACTTGTCTTTATTGTAGCACGATCTGTTAGTAGTCATCTTTAGTTTAGCAGCCTTCAATCATTGGCTTGCAACTTGTAATAGGTAAGAACCATTAATAGCAGTGCACTTTCACAAATCCAAGTTCTGACCAAACTTGGCAGAGGACGTAGCAGTTATTTAACACTGTGAACCTCTTCAAACAATGTGTCATTCTTCTGTGTGTTTAATTATTTATTGCGTAGTTGTAACTTGTTGACATTCTCTCAACCGGTTACAACCTATTGATTCTACGTACTGCTTAACTTGTTTGTTCTACTTGGAAATAAGATTTGGCCAGGTTGCATGAGATCTTAACTTAAGTTTGATTTGTTCTTCTAACCGACTTTCCGCTGCCTAAAAACATTTATAACCGATTAACAAGTTCAACTTAATATTATCAATGATTAAATGAGTTTTAGCAAAAAGTTTTAACAGGCTATTCACCCCCCTCTAGCCTGATTCCTACCATTTGGGACCTAACAATTGGTATCAAAGCTAGCAATTTTCGAAAAACCATTTTTCCAAGCTTAACCACTTGAATTGCCAATTACAAAATGGCAGGAAAAATCATGCAAACATACAACTTGGAAACTGTTCCCATGTTTAACGAAAATGAATTTCCAGTATGGAAAAGCAGAATCATGCGGTACTTGGACTCAATAGATGATAGGTTAACCACTGTAGTCAGAGATGGTCCAATGACACCCTTAAAAATCAATCTTGCAACTAGAGCACCCAAAACTCCCCTCATGGATCATGCAGATAGAGCGTCTGAACAAGATTTTGAGGTTTATGAAACTTATGTGCCAAAACCACGTGAAGAGTGGACTGAGGATGACAAACTTTGTGATTCCTTGGTGAAATTACCCGGATTTCGCGCGCGGCGAAAGCGGTTGTCTTTCGCGGAGGGTTGGTGTCTGAGACCTCGCTTCATGGGAAGGAAAAAATGAGGAGTCGCCACGCGGTTTTTGTATTTTGAGCCCAAACGTTGAGAAACGGCTTTAGAAAATGGTGTCGTTTTTATTGGTAGCAAAAACTTAGGAAAAGGCTTTGAAAACGGGGATCATTTTTATTGGCAGCAAAAACGAGTAAAAAGCTTTTTTGTACCAGAGATTGTTAGGTTCGGAGGTCAGGTTACGTTTCGGGTAGAGTATTACGAGATCGCCCGAAACGCCTCGCATGACGAGTCTTTCTACCTTTCTCAAAATCGTGTGTGTGTGTGTGTGTGTGCGTGTTTTGAAATGGGGGCTTGAATGACAAGCTTAATCTTGGTTTGAATGACAAACGTTGATTATGTGACTTTTGAAAAGACGAGCGTTTGAATGACAAACGTCGGTTTGAGTTTGAAATGAGCGTTTGCATGGAAAATGTCGACTTTGAGTTTGAAATGAGCGTTTGCGTGGCAAACGTCGACTTTGAGTTTGAAATGAGCGTTTGCGTGGCAAACGTCGACTTTGAGTTTGAAATGAGCGTTTGCGTGGCAAACGTCGATTTTGAGCCGTGCGAGTCATTGTTAACGATTTTTACGGGAAAAATGCGTATTAAATGATTTTAAGTGTCAAATGGCGGCTTTGAGTTTGAAGATGAGCGTTCGGAGGCCGAACGTCATTTCGCGCGTTTTGAAAGAGAGTTCGACGGACGAACTCCGGTTTTGAACCGGGCATTACATTGTTAACAATTTTTACGGGAAAAATACGTATTAAATGACATGCGATCAACGAATCGGGTTGCGACTCGGACTTTGAAAAGTAAATACTATCACAATCCAAACGGATCGGACTTGTAAATGACAGTATTTAAAGCGGTGTCAACGGAATCAAACGATCCGGATTCGTAAATGACGATCAACGAGGCCAAACGGCTCGGAATTGTAAAGGACGATCAACGAGGCCAAACGGCTCGAAATTGTAAATGACGATCAACGAGGCCAAATGGCTCGGAATTGTAAATGACGATCAACGAGGCCAAACGGCTCGGAATTGTAAATGACATGAAAGTAAACGGAACGGGGTCGGAACGCCGTTTTAACCCGTGATTACTTCTCTTACGGAAAGAGAAGAGGATCGAGGGGCTAAAACGTATCGGACCCCGTTAGACGGAGGCGTCTACATTTTGATAATGACGTTCGAAACAGTTATAGCGACTGGCGCGTAAACCGAGACGGAATGGGAGATTCAGAGAGAGGGAGTTATACCTATGGCTAGGGTCGACTCCTTTGGCTCGAGAGGTGTGTACGGGACACGGAGAGTGATTCGAAAGGTTGTTTCGAAGTTGTAGGGTGCGTATTTGATCGAAATACGAAGGTTTCACGCGAATCGAGACAAAATGGGAGCTCGGGAGGGGTGAAAACCAGTTTGGACCGTGGGGGGTGGTGATTTTTGGTGTGTAAAATCCTTTTCTTGCCTTTGACAGCAACTTCTATTTATAGGGTGAAAATTGCAGTAGGAGTCCGGCCGGACTTGGACTGAATTTCAGGGGATTTTGGGGATTTTGGAAATCTGGGGGACTTGCTGGCAATTTCAGGAAAAGTGCACAGTGAGTCCGGCCGGACTTGGCTTGCAAACCAGGGGCATTTTGGTCTTTTCCCTTTGAAATTGATTGAAGGGTGACTAGAGGGAGGTGGCATGGCTGCCACGTGCCCTCTGAGTCACCAGCTGAGGTGGGATTTTGTCCCTCGGTCCCGGTTTTGTCCGTTTTTTAAAATAACAGTCCGGGAAATGTCCGAAACGCCCCCGGAAAGTGCCGGAAAATGCATTTTTCAGGGAAAGCCATACTTTTACGTGAGATGTCACGTGCTAAGTACGGTTCGACGTCGGGATGCACGGGCGCCCCGGGACGTCTCGTTGGCACAGAACGGGAGTTTAACGAGTTCCGGTTAACTGGAGCGGGCCGGTTAACGGATTTCGGTTAACTTTTCGACGGATTTGGACAATCCGGATTTGGGTACTTACAGTTAGCCCCTCAGCGACGTCTCCTCCGAAGGAGGTGGGGTCGTTGAAAAAGATAAGGATCCAAATCGGGATGCCTTACTTTGAAGGAGACACAGGCGGTCAACCTGGCCGGACCCTTAGCGAAAAGGATTCCTACGTATCCCGAGCGGGAATCAAGCCGATCGTAGTTCGAAAAGGGGCAAGGGCCGCGCATGGGGACCTTGACCTGAGCGAGACTGTTAGGAGGCGTCTAAACCTGGATGAGACCATTCGCGAGGTAGCTGTACCTGAATGGAGACTGTTAGGAGGCGTCTCGAACACAGGACTTCGAAACCTTCGAGGGCGTGTGGCGCCTCAAACCGGAGTTGCGATGTTGACGAGGGCTTTCGTGCCTTGGAGTGCTTTGGGCTTATTGCTGTTGCCAGTTTTATCCTGCTGGGGATGAGCGTTCGGGCTTACTTGGATGGCCGAAGAGGGATTGTTGCAAGGCGTTCGTACCTTGGGGTTCGGGCTTATTGCTGCTGTCGGAGAGATGACTGTTTGCAAGGCGTTCGTACCTTGGGGTTCGGGCTTATTGCTATTGCCGGAGATGACTGTTTGCAAGGCGTTCGTACCTTGGGGTTCGGGCTTATTGCTGTTGCCGGAGATGATTGTTTGCAAGGCGTTCGTACCTTGGGGTTCGGGCTTATTGCTGTTGCCGGAGATGACTGTTTGCAAGGCGTTCGTACCTTAGGGTTCGGGCTTATTGCTGTTGCCGGAGATGATTGTTTGTAAGGCGTTCGTACCTTGGGGTTCGGGCTTATTGCTGTTGCCGGAGATGATTGTTTGCAAGGCGTTCGTACCTTGGGGTTCGGGCTTATTGCTGTTGCCGGAGAGATGATTATGAAGGTCTTGATAAGAGGGTGGAGGTCGGACCGCGAAGGTCGGAATTGAATGTTTGAGATCGGCCCGTAAAAGGTCGCGATTGAGGATTGAGATCGGACCGTGAAAGGTCGCAATTGAGGAATCGGAGTCGGACCGTGAAAGGTCGCGATTGAGGATTGAAATTGGACCGTGAAAGGTCGCAATTGAGGAATTGGAGTCGGACCGTGAAAGGTCGCGATTAAGGATTGAAATCGGACCGTGAAAGGTCGCGATTAAGGATTGAAATCGGACCGTGAAAGGTCGCGATTGAGAATTTAATGGTGAGGACCATTATTAAATTTTAACGTCGGGAGACGGAATCGTAACTGAAATGTCCGGAGACATGGTTGAACGTTTGAATGTCAAACGTCAACTGGACTGAATTTAACGTCAGGAGACGAAATTGTAACTGGAATGTCCGGAGACATGATTGAGCGTTTGAATGTCAAACGTCAACTGGGAATTTAACGTCTGGAGACGAACGTTAGTGAGGACTAACTGAGAATTTTAACGTCTGGAGACGAACGTTAGTGAGGACTAACTGAGAATTTTAACGTCTGGAGACGAACGTTAGTGAGGACTAACTGAGATTTATCCTCGGGGGATAGGGCGTTAGAAATGTCTAACTGGGGGAAATTTTACACTTTCGGGGGCCAAAAGCGGTAAAATTGGAATTGCCAAAAGCTGAGGGGCAAAAGGGGCAAAAATTTATTCTGGTGCAGTAAGAGTCCGGTCGGACTTTTACTGTTTTTCCAGAATCTTTTTAAATGCCGAGGCTGGGGAAGAAAATGGCCATTTTCTTCCATTGTTTCCGGCGAGAGAGGAGAGAAAAGAGAGAGAAATCCAACCCAAATTGCAAGGTTTGCTCGAATTTGTGAGGGAAAATTGCTATGGAGGGTGAAGGAGGACCAATGGCTCGCCACGGAAGGACCGACGACGAAAGAACTCGATTGGTTCGGACCATTCGAACCACCACTCTTCCATTGAATCCGGCGGAGTTTTATCCAGCGTGGGACCGCCACAACTCCAAGGGAGGGATCGAAAGACACGTAAGTTCCCTACAAATTCCATTAATTTCAAGAATGTGCATTCTTTAAATGTTAGAAATTTGTTAAGAATTTACTTAGGGATTTTGGTGCCCGATTTGGGGCTTTTGACTTTGCTATGAATCGTTGTCGAAATTGACTAGGACGTAGTTCAATTGACATTATGGGTAGATGACATAAAAATTTTGGTTGCAAAATTCCATGTCTAAATGCATGTTCCAAAATTAAAGTAGCTTTAATTCGGGACGGAGCGAAATTTTCGAAAAATTCGAAAGAATTTGAAAGTTCCGAATTCGACGGAGTTTTCGAAATGTTTTGATAGTTCCGGATTCGACGGAGTTTTCGAAAGATTTTGAAAGTTCCGGATTCGACGGAGTTTTCGAAAGATTTTGAATATACGTAGGAAATGAATGAGAACCGTATCTGCATTGCATCCTTTTGACATGCGTTGTTGCATTTTATTGACGTTGCTTCTATCTTGTTTGTCTGCAGGGGACAGGGACGGTTAGTACCCAAAATCAGAAGAGTCGGGGTGCCTTTGAGGCGGTGAAGGCATTGTGGGGCCTTATTCCGGACGTAGCTCGAGAGGGAGAGAGGAGTCCACGACAACTGGTGATTGACTCCGGGTTGGCTGGGTTTATCAGTGCGGTAGCTGCGACAGCTGATACGCCGAGGGGCAGGTCCATGTATGTCGCGCTGAGCGAGTACTGGTGGGATACGACCCACACTTTCCATTTCAGATGGGGGGAGGCGACGGTGACTCCCACGGATTTTGCCGCTATCACTGGGTTGCCGACTTATGGCAACGCGCTGGTGTGGGTTGATGGTTACACCCCGGAGCAGTTGTCTGGGCTGCTGGGTTTTGATATTACCGATGCCAGGGGCTTAGGCATTCGGTACAGGCCGATGGAGCATCACTTGAGGGCGGGTGTCGCCGATTATCTGGCTGGGTCCTTGAGGATGACCGCGGAGCGTCTGGCTCGAGGGTTCCTTTGGTTTGCGCTATCAGCGACTTTGTTCCCGACTTCCGACACGTCTTGTCACTTCCCTCTGCTCGGGTCGCTGGTAGACTTGGATGCCGTGAGGGGGTTTGCGTGGGGGGAGGCTGGACTGGCCGAGCTCTACCACTCTTTGGACAGGTTCTCGCGGGGAGAGGAGCACTCATTTAGCTGCTTCACGCCTGTCTTGGATGTAAGTTTACGTGCTTTTCTCTTCCTTGCCTCTTTTATGTACTCGTATGTATCTGCTTTGTAGCTGACATAACTTTCCATTCTCTTGGCAGGTCTGGTGCTACGAGGTATTCAGTCCGCAGGCTTGGGACATAAAGGAGCCGTACCGTCCCCTGTTCCCTGCCATGCTGGTTTGGCAGAAGAAGGCGAAGAGGGCGGTCTCTTCGAGGGTTGGCACTCGAGTGTCGTACGAGGAGATATCTCTGGCGCTGAACCTGGAGTTCTCCGAGAGGATCCAGCTGACCTGGTGGAGCAGGTTTGATCATGTCGCGGTGCAGATTGCCAGCGAGACTACACGGCGGCGGAAGCTCCTGGTGGGACTTCACTGTGATGCCATGTATTTGGGGGAGAGGGTGACCGTCGGCATAGGCAGGGGTCTCTTCCATTGGTGCCGGTGGATCCTCCTTTGTACATGCAGCATCCCCGGGAGATGCCGATTGACGAGCTGGAGGGGTACCTTCAGGGTGTGTACTTCACCGAGTACATCATAGCGGGGGCCGCCTATGATGTTTTCTTGAGGATGAGGCTGAGGAGCCCGCAGGTGCAGCATAGGGAGGGCGAGGTCCCTGGAGGTCCTCGACATTTTCCTGTCCCGCGAGCTAGGCTAGCGTACGAGGGGCTGGACGGTTCGCGCAGTGACTTGTGATCCCGCTCCGGCGGAGCCGAGACCACGATACGTGGCGGACCCCAATGCTTCGGTGAGCACCTTTTGATTTTTACGCATTTGATAGTAGCATTACGCACATGATGCATCTGTACTTTCTGTTTGCTTTCGATGATTTCCTGGTTCGCAGGTATCTGGCCGTACGTACAATGAGGCCATGAGGCTGGTGGACGGGTGGTCCGCCTACGCTAGGAGGCTCGTGGAGTTCATGCGGTGCGGTTCCGGAGGAGCGTGGACGTCCACGATCGGGGGCCGTCTAGGCCGAGGGGTTCGCCTGCTCCCACGACTGGTGGGGAGGACTTCACACAGGGGTTTGGCCAGTTCGCGGGCGGAACGGCTGGATTTGGAGCTCCTTCTTCTGCGCACTCGGGGCGCGAGAGGGGGGAGTCCTCGAGTTCGCGTACTCCGAGGAGGCCCTTTGCCTATTCCCGGCTGGAGGAGTTCGGCGAGTTCCTGTTTGCGACAGATCCGGCGGCGGCGGAGCAGTACGTCGAGTGTACGGATGACGAGCAGGACTCAGAGTAGTCCCCTTTTTACTGCTTTCTTTCTTTACTATTTTGTTTAGACAAAATGCATGTATTTGTCAGGAACAAATTTTGATTTGAAATGTATTTGCAAAAAGGCGCCCGTGGGGCGGAACCTGTACTTCGCATATTTATTCTGTGATCACCTTCAGTTATTTTCGGCAAATAAGCAAATAGGTTAATCAAAAATAAATAAAAAGGAGAAATGCATTAAAAATTGAACGGGTCAAAAATTAAGCATGTATGCACTAATTTTTAATTATTTGCACTGTTGCACGAGCCCGGGGCGGAAGGGATATTGCCATTGGTTAAATGAAATCAGGGGCAGGCACGCAGATTTCATAAGAGTGAACAGGGCATGGTTTGGAAATGTTTCCAACTTTAAGGCAGCTGGCTGCAGAGTTGACCAAGTCAACTGCAGAGGGAGTCCGGCCGGACTAGAATTGAATTTCCAGATTCTTTAAATTGCAGTTTCAGCTTTGCAATTTGTAAGAACTGCGCATTGCTTTTGCTCATTCTGGCTGAGTTCTTTTCCATTTCTTAAGGTTTTCTTCACCTTCTGACATGGCTCCCTTTCCCAAGTTATCGTCTCGGATGCAAGAGCGATATTTGGACAACTTTCAGTCGTGGGTACGGAACCACACGAGGCAGAACAAAAGGTTTTTCGAAGGCTGTTACGGGATTAAATCTGTTTGGGCTTTGAAGGAGCTCATGCCAGATTGGGATCTTTTGAGAGCCGCGTCTCGGTTCTGGGACGTAAGGAGGAATGTGTACAGCTTTTCGTACAACGAAGTCACTCCTACGTTTGAAGATTTCCGGGCCATTCTGGGAGGACCTGAGACGGAACAGCTAGTTCTTCCGTATGCTGGTGGCATGGCCACCGTTGAGAAGCTAGTGTCCTTGTTGGGTATCTCGGCTGGAGAAGCATACGGGATGCTGATACAGGATACCGATTACGTTGACATTTCGGGACTGCCCGAAAGATTTGCCGGAGCTGAGGGGAGCGTCTTTGCGTGGGACGCGTTTGCTCTGTGCGTGATTGCTACTCTGTTCACATTCACGTCTCTGGGTGTGTGCCATCACAGTGTACTGGACCTGGTGAGGCAGTGCCGGAGTGGAGGAGACATCGTGCCATTGGTCTTGGGCGAGACGTTCCTGGGCATAGGCCGGATGGCGACCGGTAGCCGATACATGTGGGGAGGGAGTCCCGCTATGCTGACCATGTGGTTGAGGGAGAGGCTGCAGATGATGCCTGAGGTGCCAATGTCTTGTGACGCTTGGTCTTTCTCGCGACGTCCTCTGGTGATAGGGGGTAATCAGGCTGAGCCGGAGCTCTGGATGGCCGACTTTGCACGCATCACTTGCGATGGTGGGTTCCCCACTGGAAATTACAGACTTGTAGGACCGCTCGGGAGGGTGTTGATCGTCGAGTGCCGGGGCTGTCTCAGACGTCTTTCTATATTCCATCATTGGTTCTGCGGCAGTACGGGCTGGAGCAGATGCCACTGACTGATCTGAGTTATGCTGCTACCTTTGAGGTGGGATCTCTGCGGATGGAGGATCCTTCGACGCTATTGCTGGTCACCCGGTGGTGGCAATACACGTCCTTTCCTGCCAGGGTTCTCTTTCACCGGAGAGAGGGCACTGTTCTGTCGACGCAGTATCTGGACTGGTACGAAGAGTGTATAGGGGAGACACAGATGGCTATCTTGTGGAGACGGAGTGAGCTGTTGGGTGCTGATCACCTGGACAGCTCGACATTGAGGAGGACAGAAGCGAGGGCTAACCCTGGGAATCGTACTGGCGATGCCATGGCTGATTATGTGGCAAGTGCTGATCGGGAGGCCAATCAAAGCACTGCGATGATGGCTCGAAGCGAGGCGGCTCGAGACAGAGCTAGAGAAAGGACTGTATTGACAGCCACAGGATTGACGGAGGCGTCGGGAAGAGTCCCTGAGCCAGGTAGAAGGCCTACCGGAATATTTCCTGCGAAGGTGAAGAACACTCGCCGGGGAAAAGGGAAGGGGAAGAAGGATGAAGGACCTAGTACGGGAAACTAGGTTGACCTTGCTGTCCAGAGTATCCATCCATTGTCATTGCAGACACATTAATTGATTAATGTTTTATTGTAGTTTTGCTAGCGTGTAGCGAGTCAAGAGTTGACCGTGCTTGAACTCATCAAAGAATGTTTTAACCGTTATGAATTTGTAGGTTAAATGAAAAGAGTTTTTCGAAACACAAGCAATTGATGCTTATTGTATATTTTTTTTTTGTTTTTTAAGACCGAACCAATGATGGCTGCCTACGTTCCCCTTTTACAATTGGACTAAGGGGCTCAGGTCACCGTAGTTCGACACTTTAGGTGAATTTGAGAAAAACAAAAACAAAAGAAGTGCGACCCTGTTTTTTACCTGGATCATTAGCGGGAATGTATCCAGTTGGGTATTACTCTTTTAGCACTTTAATTTACTGAGGGGGACGGTGTATGGGGAAGGTGAGTTGACTCGTGATCTTCCTCAAACGAAGTATCTGCGGAGCTTGCTTTCGTTCACGGGGTTAATGAAAGGGTTTCCGTCCAAGTCTGCTAGCTTCATGGCTCCTCCGGAGAAGATTCTTTGTACCACGAACGGTCCTATCCAGGTAGGCTCCCACTTTCCGAGGGGATTGGTCTGCGTAGGAGGCTTTTCCTTTAGCACCAAGTCGCCTTCTCTGATGTCTCGGATCTTGACTTTCTTGTCGAATGCTCGTGCCATTCTGCTCTGGTAGGCTCGAGTGTGTTCCATGGCTTTCAATCTGCGCTCGTCGAGTAGAGCAAGTTCGTCGTGACGGCTCTGTAGCCATTCGACTTCATTGATCCCGTTTTCCAAGAGGACTCGGAGGGATGGAATTTCCAATTCCAAGGGTAACATCGCTTCCATTCCGTAGGTAAGTGCGAACGGAGTCTCCCCTGTGGCGGTTCTGACTGATGTTCGGTATCCCCAGAGGGCTAGATGTAGCTTTTCGGGCCAGTCCCGACCTCTGGTGGTCATCTTTCTGATTATCATGGCGAGAGTCTTATTGGCTGCCTCTACTGCACCATTGGTTTGTGGTCTGTAAGGAGAAGACCTGTGACGTGTGACTCTGAATTTGGTCAGTAGTTGGTCACAATCTCCTTCAAAGTGGGTCCCATTGTCGGAGATGATCTCGTTGGGCACTCCGTATCGGCACATAATGTTCTCTCGGATGAACTCGGCCACCTTCCTAGAATTCAGTACCTTGTACGATCTGGCTTCTACCCATTTGGTGAAGTAGTCGACTGTGACTAAAATGAACTCGTGACCATTGCTCCCTGGAGGAGTGATCTTGCCGATGACGTCGATTCCCCATGTGGCGAAAGGCCATGGCGTAGTCATGCAGTAGAGTTCGTGAGGAGGGATGTGATTGAGGTTGGAAAACCATTGACATTTGTCGCAGCTTCGGACGAACTGGATGCAGTCTGTTTCCATTGATATCCAATAGTATCCCATACGGAGAATGATCTGTGTCAATGCTCGGGCGTTCATGTGCGGACCGCAGGTTCCGTTGTGAACTTCGTTCATTAGCTCGCTGGCTTTTTCTTTGTTTACACACCGAAGGAGTGGCCCTTGGTGGCGCTTCTTGTATAACATACCCCCCAGAATGACGAAATGGGATGCCAGGCGTTTTAATGCCATCATGTTTTTGGCTTTGATCCCTTCTTTGTATTTTCCATCTTCATTTGTGAAGGAAGCTTCTCCGCTTTGGAGGTACTGGTAAATTTGATTGTACCAGGGTTCGTCGATCGTTTCTTTTTCTTTTTCAATCTCACAGCAATAGGCGGGTGTTTCCCGTCTGCCTATTCTGAGGGGTTTTACTGCTTTCCCATCGGGAATTTCGACAAGAGAGGCGAGGGTTGCCAGGGCGTCTGCGAAGCGGTTCCTGTCTCTTGGCAAATAGTGAAAAGAGATGTCCTTGAACTGAGCAATGAGCTCCTCCATGTACGCGTGGTACTTCTGAAGGCCGGAATCTACCGTCTTCCATTTGTTGGATACTTGATTGATGATCAATGCTGAGTCTCCATATACATCCAGCTCTAAGATGTTGCGCTCGAGGGCGGCTTCCAAACCTGCTGCACAGGCTTCGTATTCTGCTGCATTGTTGGTTGCTTCAAAATTCAGCTTGATGGCTATGGGAGTAAGCTCGTCCTTGGGATCGACAAGGAGCATTCCAATGCCATTCCCCTTCTTGTTGGCTGCCCCATCGAAGAAGAGTTTCCAGCGGTTTGCGCTGTCAAGTGAGAAGATTCCGTCGTCCGGAAATTGCGGATCAGGACCCTTAGGTTCACTGCTCGGGAAGTCGGCCAGCTGATCTGCCATTACTCTGCCCTTTATTGATTTTCTTACCATGTACTTGATGTCGAACTCAGCCAGGAAGAATGACCACTTGGCTAGCCACATTGACAGGGATGGCTTGTCAAAGAGATATCGGACGGGGTCCACTTTGGAGACCAGGAGCACTGAATGCGACTGCATGTAGTGTTTCAGTTTCCCGACTACCCATACCAAGGCGGTACAGGTTTTCTCCGATCTTTGAGTAGCTGAGTTCATTTCCTTGAAGCTTTCGGCTTACGAAGTAGATTGCATGCTCAACCTTGGAATCTTTCTGTTCTTGTGCCAGCATTGCTCCGATAGACGTGTACTGCCACTGTCGAATACGGAGTAGTGGCTTGTCTTCATGTGGCGGAGCACATTGGGGGATTAACCAAGTAGGTCTTGATCTTTTCGAAAGCTGTTTGGCACTCGGAGTCCCATTTGATGTCGGCATTCTTTTTCATCAGTTTGAACATGGGCTCGCAGAGAGATGTCAACTGGTTGATGAAGCGACTGATGTACTGAAGTCTTCCCATGAAGCTTTTCACTTCTGTCAGGGTCTGAGGTGGCCTCATGTCGATGATGGCCTTGATTTTCTTGGGATCGGCTTCGATACCCCTTTCTGTAACCATGTACCCCAGTACCTTGCCGCGCTTGACGCCGAAGGTGCACTTTGCCGGGTTTAGCCTCATGGAGTGTTTTTGGAGTCTGTTGAAGAACTTCCTCAGATCTGTCATGTGCTGCATGTCTGATCCCTTGGAGTGGATGATCATGTCGTCGACATATACTTCGATTTCTTTGTGAATCATGTCATGGAAGAGGGCTGTTGCAGCCCGCTGGTAAGTAGCCCCAGCGTTCTTTAGACCGAACGGCATGACCGTGTAACAGTATGTCCCCCATGGAGTGGTGAAGGCAGTCTTGGCCTGATCCTCCTCGGACATCTTGATCTGGTTGTATCCAGCAAACCCGTCCACGAAGGACTTTACTTCAAAATTTGCCGTGGTGTCGACCAGCATGTCGATGTTAGGCAGTGGGAAATCATCCTTAGGGCTGGCCTTGTTGAGATCCCGGAAATCCACGCAGCATCTGACCTTTCCGTTGGCCTTGGTGACCGTCACGATGTTGGAGAGCCAAGTCGGGTACTCAATCACTCTGATGAAACCAACTCGGAGCATTTTCTCAATTTCTTCTTTAACTTGCAAGGACCACTCTGGCTTGATCTTGCGCAGCTTCTGTTTGACAGGCTTGGATTCGGGATCCAGGGGAATTCTGTGCTCCACGATTGAGGGATCGAGTCCTGGCATGTCCTGGTATGACCAGGCGAACACGTCAACATACTCCCGGAGGAGGCTTATCAGGGCTTCTTTTTCTGCATCGGCGAAGAAACTGCCCACTTGTGTCTCTTTAGGCTCTTGCACTGACCCCAGGTTCACTTTGGTCATAACCTCTTCGGCAGCTTGGGCCCGGTTGTCCTCTTGGTCAACTACACGCTCGAGAACTTCTCTAATGTATTGTTCGTTTAATGTGTCTGCTTCTTTATCAATTGAATTATTAACGTCTTTTAAGTTGTTTGTTAACTTATCAGTTGTTAAAGTGGCAATGAGAGGATACTCCGAAAGGTCAGACTTTTCATTAAACAAGAACGGGAATACATGATTGGCTACAACATTATAGTCCTCCGGCGTAAGGCCGTTGGATGACTCAGAGGACTGGACTCTGACAAGGACTGACTCAGAGGGTTTGAGACCGGGTTTAGGGAGATGTGGGTGCGGGCCCAGTTTGTCTTCCAATTCTGCCTGGCTTGCCCTTGGTCCGGTGAAAGTTACCCAATTCTTCAGTGGCATTGCTGGATGCTTGAGGAGGGTGCGGGGATCGAGAGGCTTGGCTCCTGCTGTCCCTATCATGGCGATCATGCTGTTGTCGGAGCCCCAGTCGATCAAGTTGGGCAACTCCATGACTTCTTCAAACAGACTCTGTAGAGCTGGTCCACTGAGAGCGTTTTCTATGAATTCTGGTTCCTTCTGCTTTGGATTTACTGTCTCGAATGTGGCCTCGGCGGCTGATCCGAACAACTTGTTTCCCATGGAGAGTACCTTGAGTTGCTCCTCCAAGTCTGGGATTCCCTTGAATGTGTACTCATGCTGGACCGTGGTGGCAGTTGGTCCAGGTAGAGCTGTGATGTCGAGGAACGCTCCCCTTATCGGATTAGCTTTGAGTCCTCTGAAACGCTTGAGGTCCCGTGCTAGCTGTTCCATTCTTTCTGTAGTCTTGGTGTTGACTATTCCTGCTTCTTTCTCATCTTCATCGGTTCCACCGGTCCCATCGCTCTGCCGGTCCCCTCAGTTCTGCTGTCGGTTCCCTTGTCGGTCCCCTCAGTTCTGCTGTCGGTTCCCTTGGTGGTCCCCTCAACTCTGCTGTCGGTTCCCTTGGTGAAGTAATGAGCGAGGTCAAAGCTGTAAGGTCGGAGATTGGGTGTGCCGTCGGAGGTTCCCCTTTTGCGGGCCGTCGCCTTGGTGCGGGCGAGCCTTTTGTCTTTCTTGATGTCGCCCGGTGTTGGCACGTAGCCAAGCCCCCGGACCGTGGTGTGGTCCTTGACTTCAATAACTTGGTGCCGGCCTTGCAGCCTTTTGCCGAGCTCCCACCCCGGGATGAAGTTCATGAGTTTCATCATCCTCATGGCGGGAGGAATCGATCGTGAGACAAAGTGGAAGGTCCACGTTGCATATTTGGATCTTAGAGGTCTCCAGAGTGAATCCAGCTTAATGGCATGTCATCATTATGCTTGATTTCCAATCCGGAATGTCGTTGGTGTTGGTCCCCTCGGTGGTGACACCGTCGCCGTAGACTGTGGTTAGCTCGTTGCCTTGCATGAACTTAAGGCACTGATGAAGGGTGGATGCCACGCCATTGATTTGATGCAGCCAGGACGCCCAGATGGCTGTGAAAGTGATTGGAATGTCCAACACTTGGAATTCGGTGGGGATCACCCGCTTGCCGAACCGATGTTAAGAGTAGCAACCCCGAGAACTGTACGGGAAGTAGAGTCATAGGCCTTGACAAAGTGTGGACCGAAGGCTTAAGATCTCGTGGGCTTGATGTCAAGCAGTCCATCATCTTGGCCGGCAAGACATTCATTCCGGAACCTCCGTCTACCAACACGCGGGGAAGGCGACGCTCGTCCACTGGACTGTGATGTAGAGCGGCTCATTGTGATCGCCCCCAAATTTTGGAAGGTCCAAATCGCGAAGGTGATAATGTTGCCATAGTGGATGTTACCAATCATCCGAATGACTTCATCTCGGGGTTGCGTCCACGGGGACCATGGTACGGGCCAGGCTTTCCTCTAGCTTGAGCTTGTGAGGATAAGAGGAGGTGAGCAGAGACCAAAGGGAAATGCTCGCCCGAGTCCGCTTGAGCCGAGTGAGGATCGGGTCCTCTTTCAAGGAATTTGCGTCTTCGGGCTGGCCGGATCGCAGCTCGCTCCGTCGGCTTTTTGGTGGCCTTAGGTGGTAATGCATGGATTTGACCCGATCGGGTTAGAACGCCGACATCGGGTTTGGTCCCTTCGAACAGGCCGCTCCGAGTTGAGCCATAGTTAGAGGAGGATTCCTCGTAGCATAGGGCCATATGTCTTCCCTCAACTCATTGATTGTGGATGAATTCCTGAGCTTCGGGCAGCCTTGACGGATTCTCGTCCCGTGATACCGGCTTAGGTGCCTCTCGCGGGAGGTAGCCTACAGCTTGACGTAGCTGTTCGAATGTCGCGCACAACAGCTGATTGCCTGAATCGAACCGTGCGTTGCCGACCCTCCTGGGAGGTTGGAGAGTTCTCGGCTCAAACGAACGGTCTCCTTGATCTCTTCACGGTATATCGCGTTCCTTTCCTTCTTGCCGAGCATACTCGTGGCGCCTGCAGGTTGGGTCCGGCGATACTCATGGTTGGCTAGTTTTCCTCCACTCGGGCCCAGATCAATCTTCTTGCAGCTGAGCTCGCGTCGAGAGTTAATGCCTGCGTTTCTTCCCATGTGAGAATAGCCAGTTGCTTCTTTGAACCGCGTGCGGCGGTCTAGGTAAACCTCCATCGGGGAGAGTTTTCTTCTCGCTTTATCTCGAGTGGCGGGTATGTCGGAAGGTGAGTACACGGCTTCCCGAACATCTCGCCCATGTGACCGGTTGCCGTCCCGCTTGATCGTTTACGTAAATGAAGGCCGTAGACCGTGGAATTTCCCCGAGTAGTTGCTCGAGACGAATTTCCATCCTCCTCCCGTTTTTAAATAGACCTTCCTCCCCGAGTTGGCCTTTCAATTTGAGTGCGGTAATGATCCTTTCCCATCCTCCCAGACCCTTGGGAGTCCGGTTTTGTTGACTTCATGCCCGGCTTGGAAGAGAATGGTTTCATCGTCTTCATTGTCGCTTTCAGAGGACTTGCTTTCCTCGGGAAGGTAAGCGCCGGGATTCGTTTCCCGCCGTGTCGTTCCATCTCCTAGGTCATCGGGACCGTTGACCACCCTTGCCCGGCAGGGGTTGGATGAGAACAGACGGTAGTCCGGGAAGTTGCCATGGGCAAAACTCCCGAGGTCGAACCGGTCTAGAGTGGCCTCTAGCTTTCGTCCGAAGCCGCCCGTGACACTTTAAGGGCTTGGTCCCCGTAGGTCTTTCGAGCTTGGTCTTCGTCCCAAAGACGACTTTCTTGAGCGGCTAGCTCCATGAGAGCTTTCCTTGCGAGACCTAGGCGCCTCCGTAGGTGCGCATCGTCCGGCTAGTGTCCGTAACCGTGATTACATTCAAATCGCCGAATGGCGGGAACACTTGGATTACATTGACGAAGGAAGTCGGACCGGGACATTCCATGCGTCCTTCCTTAATCTCGATCACCAAGAAGTTTGCCCATATCTCGCTTGATTGACCCCACGGGGTATTGAATTCGCAATGTTGACGGTCTCGTGATCTCGCTCGATCGCCAAGTCTATCAAAGCTAGCATTCGACCGCGTGATGTCTCGAATCCGGGGCCGTGACGACCGGGAGTAGAATCGAACCGAAGCATGTTGATGCCGAGGTGGTCATTTCCCGTGTCGGAAGCCGACTCGCCTTGCGGGGAAGACTTTCACGCATGTTTTCGGGATGGCCGCCTAAGCGTTCCCGAGGTTGATCCGACTTGTAGCAGGTGAGGAGCTTGGTTTCCTTTCTTTGTTGCCCTTGGCCTTGGCCTTGGCGGCGCTTGAGGGTATAAGCTTGACCGACGGCACGGGCCGGTTGCCGGCCGGGCCGGTACTCGGAAGTAGTGATGAGCTCGAGCTCGCTTGGCCAGGGCCTCGTTTACCATGAGCGGGCGATCATCGAGGGTGACCTTGGTGTTGCGTAATCGATAACAAGGACGGGATCCTTGGCTTCATCAGGATACCTGGAATAGATGATATTGACGAAGTCGTCGTCATTCACTTGATCGAGGGATTCCTCGTTGCGTGAATCACGTGCTTCCAATTATCGGATAGCCGTCTCAGACCGGACGTTGAGCTTGACAATTTCCATGGTATTGGAACCTTGGTCGTAAGTGACCCGATCGGAAGGAGTTCCGTCCTCAAAACCGAGCATGTGAATGCAGAGGTCCGCTTGCGGGTCCGCGCGTCCTCGACTCCGGAGAGTCCAGATTCATCGTCATCTGATCGCTCAATCCAGGTGTAGGGACGTATTGCGTCGGTTGCGTTGCTGGAGCAAACTAGGAAAACATCATGCTCTTCGTTGGAGAAGAGGGGTGCATCGGGTAGTTCCTCATGGAGGACATCCCATACAACTTCCATGCATTCATCCCGAGAATGACGGTGCTTGTTGACCTTTATTACAAAGATCTCCTCACCTGGCGGGGCCAGAGAGTTTGTTTGGAGAATGCCGACGAATCTCCGATTGGAGATCGGGGGTTTATGTGCCCGTATCATGGCGATGTTCGCCGTTTCCTTCCACCCGCCTCCAAATGTTGGAAACGACAGTTGAACTTGATGTATCGGACCGCTTGTGGTCCGCTCGCTCGAGTACGTTTACATAGTTAGCATCTCCGACTCGAGGGATTCGATGAGATTTGCCCCGTAGTCCCTCGTTGATTCGAAGGAGGTAACCCCGTGCCTCGAGTGCGGGCACGCTTGGCTCTTTCTCGGCTTCGTTTCCTATGAGGAAACCGTCCCCTCGGATGACTTCGAGATCTCCCTGCCGGTTAATGAACTTGACGCACTGATGGAGAGTAGAAGCTATGGCTTTCATGTGGTGTAGCCAAGGGCGTCCCAAAAGAGCTGTGAATTCGGATGGAATGTCCATCACGTGGAATTTTGCTGGCACCATTTGGGTTTCGAACCGCAGTTCCAGAGTCACCGTCCTCCGTGATGGGACGAGACGAGTTGTCGTAGGCCTTGATAGTCCGAGTAGACGGTATCAAATGGCTTTCATGGATGCGGAGAGCTCGCATCATGCCGAGAGGGAGGACATTAACGGCTGACCCGTTATCTACCAATACTCCGGGAGTGATATGGTGTTGAGTTTGAGAGTGATGCATGAGCTTCGTTGTGCCCCGAGGCGTCTCTCGGTAAGTCTTCATCACAGGGATGTGATCATGCCGCCATACAAAGCGGGAGTCGTAGATCTCGTCTCTATCCGTAGAAGGAGAGTCATCCAGCCCATCCGTTTCCTGTCTTCCTCTTGCGAGGTAAAGCCTTGCTGGAACCTCGTGGAGTGCGTTGAGGCCGCCCGTGGCGGTTGCCGCCCTTGGTTAGCACATTGATCGAGTGCGATTGCCAAGCCGACCTTGATCTTCCTTTACCGGTCCGGGCTCGGAAGCCGGACAAGTTGAATCTTGGCCGATCCCGTGGAGGGTTAGGCTTCGACCGGGCAGAAGACTACCAAGATCCGAGGTATTCCGGTGTCCCGTGGTCTCGACTCGGTTTCACCCGGGCTTTTCGGCTTTCCCACCCCCGTCTCGCTTCTAGAGCCGCATGGCATGGAGGCAAAGAGGACTCGGCCGGAGTACAAGACGTAGTAGTCGAACCTCCCGAGGGTTCTCCAAGTGTACCTACACCGGTATCTCCGGCTTCGTATCTTTCTCTCGCCTTGCCGTTGAGAGGATTTCTTCTTCGTTTTCTCTGAGGATTGCTCCTGACGGCTCGAGACTCGTACTCCGTGCAGTGAGCGATCCACAAACATCGTAGCCGATGTGGACATTAGAGGAGGATCCAACCGAAAGAGGCGGAGAAACCGGTTACGTGGCACGCTTCTTGGGCACCCACTCAATGGAATTCACGCCGTTATTGTTCGGAAAGGGATTCCCGATCGTATTGGGCCCACGGGGCGCTCTAACTTGCCTTCTTCTATCAAGTTCTCGGGATTTCGTATCGTAACCCCAAACAATTGTCGGTGGTATGGCCGTGATACCGATGGAAGGCGCAAGATTTGCTCTTGTCCGCATTGGCTACGGGAACTTTGGGTTTGTAATTGGCCACGGGCTTAAGGAGACCCTCCTTGATTAACCCTTCCAAAGATCTTGCTCGCGCATGTCCAACTTGTCGAAGTGTACGACAGTGCCGCTTCGAGTAGAACTGTTGCTTTGCGGGACCGGGTTTCGTTACCCGACCGTTGTCCCCGATGGACGTAGTTGATGCACGTATCTTCCTTTGCCGGGGCCGGTGCAGATTGAATGCACTGTTGAGCGGTATCTGTATGGCCGTGCAAGAGCCAACTTTTCCTTGAGATCCTTCTCGAACCGTGAGCCGGCATTGACCATGGCCCGAGATCCGGGAAGAAATTGTGACCGATGAGAGTTCTCGATGGACGGTCTCAAGCAAGACTTGAAGATCCGCATCTGTTCGTCTTTGGAGAGTGGCTCCATGATTTTGGAGAGTTTCCACTCCATCTCTTGTAGAATTCCCCAACACTTTCATCCGCTTTCGCTCGGTGGTGATTAAGTCCTCGCGACTTGTTTCCCACTCTAAGTTGGATCCGTACTGCCAGAAGATGTTACCGATCTGTTCCCAGTGTGGCGATCCGCAGCTTGACCCTCGAAACCATCGTAACGCCGAGCTTTTGAGCGTATGCCGGAAGTGGTCGGCCATTTGCCGGAGGGTTGCTCCTTTTGCTCTCATGCCGAGAACGTAAGTGTCGACGTGCGTTTGAGGACATTCGGTTCCATCGAATCGGTCCATCTTCGGCATTCTCGAACTTGGCAGGAGAGGCGTGACCATTCCCGGATCTCGTGGATTTGAGCGTTTCCCGCTTTGAGCCGCTCATGGTGGCTTTCGTGTCTTTCATCCGCTCGACCATCCAGCTAAGGTTGGGTCCAGGTGGACTGTGAGGCTCGGCGCGGTGCTACCACGTGAGCGGTAGTGATTGGAGGTGGAAGGCTTGGTATATGAGAATATACGGGAGCCTTTTCGAACCGTATCGGGGTTTGTCCCCGGTGTTTGTGGGATTCGTGTATAGGCAACGAGATGAACCCGGAGGGTATTGAGGGATATTGGTATCCTGAGATGGTCCTGGGCCGGTGCGCCGGTGATATTGAGTGACGGGTGTAGCACCGGGCCGACCAAAATTGACAGTGGTTGCCCCGAGAGGTAGCAATGTGGAGCCTTGGTCGGCTGCTTCCTTGGCCGGAAGGCATCCCGTAAGTTGGCGGGGAGGAACCCGATTGAAGGTTTGGTGAACCGGTTTTGGGGAATCGTCATCCTCGACAAGGACAAAAGTACCGTCTCGACCGGGGATAGCCGCTATACCACGCTCATTCGTAAGCCGTACCACGAAATTCTCGCCGATCTTCTTTCGCCTCTTGTGCACCTCACAAGCCCGGATGGCTTCTTCCAATGTCATATCTCGTTACGGTGGCGGGGTCCTTCCCCGTCACGATTTCTCGGTGAGCTAGACATGTCGGAAATTCCGGGCCGAGGGAACCGAGGGAACCGAAGAACCTGCTCGACGCCGCCGTTACTGTGATCCTGGCAAGGCGCTGACCCGGAAATCTGAACCACTTTCTGCTCGCTGCAGGGAACGAAAGGAAGGGTTTAGGCTTCGGAAAAGGGTATTTGGCTCAAGGTTTTCGGGCTTGTGCAATGTGCAGTTACCGATTAAAGTTTACTTAAAGCGCGTTTTCTCAGAGTCCTAATTGGTTGGAAAAAAGCGTGTCTTCTTTTTCGCAACTAATCCTAGAGCTCTAATCAGTGGATCTCGTCACTACGCTTATAGGCCCTCGTTTCCGTTGTAGATCATCTTTCTCAGACGGACTATCCCGAGCGAGGTCTGATAAGGCAAGCGAGTTCCACCGACAAAGGAAAAAATGAACTTAAGGCTAGCTGATCACGCAAACTTTCGACGTGTGCGGCGTACGGGCCACGGCCGAGGTCAACGTCCTTAAGTTAAGGCGGGAGTCGTGCCAAAATTTGGGCATGACCTCTCCTGACTCGCTTGTGCGAGAGACCTTTAGCTTTTAGCGTTGGCCAAGTTGTGGCTGGCACGGTACATACGGCGAGGTTTGGTGACATGGTGTCACATTGAACCTTCGGGTATATTTTTCGGCAGAGCTCACGTCAAAGTCAAGGCCGAAAAGCTCAAGACTTCGGGTCGGGAACGACCTTCGGTCTAAAACTCTCGAGCTTGACTCGGAGCGGGGCCCGGCGTGAAAAACATACACTTAGGCTTTATGACACGAGCTAAGCCAAAAACCAACCGGGGTCTTGGACAAAGTGTGACACAAAGAGTGCATGGCTTACACGGGCTAGGATGGGATGTTTGGGACGACCCCGTGCGCCCCCGAAAGGTGTCTGGCAGACCAATCGGAGTGCAACTGATAAGGCCATCCCGGGTTAGGGGTTGTAGTGTGCAGTGTACCGAGGCAGCAAGTGCACGTGAAGTGCGGTGTTCCGAGGCAGCAAGTGCGCGTAGTGTGCGGTCACTAAAATTCTTTTTCTGAGTAAAACAGAGATTTTTAAGAATGTGTCTTAAAGAATTTATGATGCACAGTTCAAAAGACAGCATGAAAATCAAGCATGAATGGGAATGCACAAACATGGTGTGATTTTGAAAAGTTGACAATGTAATGCCTTTTGAAAAAAACCGTTTGAGGTTTAAAGTAACACACACACACGAGAACGAGGAAGGGTAAACGAAAGTTTGACCCACCGAAGGCTTTTTTGAAAACATCGGCAGTTTTGAAAAAAGTATCTTTTCCCCAGCGGAGTCGCCAACTGAAATTACCCGAATTTCGCGCGCGGCGAAAGCGGTTGTCTTTCGCGGAGGGTTGGTGTCTGAGACCTCGCTTCATGGGAAGGAAAAAATGAGGAGTCGCCACGCGGTTTTTGTATTTTGAGCCCAAACGTTGAGAAACGGCTTTAGAAAATGGTGTCGTTTTTATTGGTAGCAAAAACTTAGGAAAAGGCTTTGAAAACGGGGATCATTTTTATTGGCAGCAAAAACGAGTAAAAAGCTTTTTTGTACCAGAGATTGTTAGGTTCAGAGGTCAGGTTACGTTTCGGGTAGAGTATTACGAGATCGCCCGAAACGCCTCGCATGACGAGTCTCTCTACCTTTCTCAAAATCGTGTGTGTGTGTGTGTGTGCGTGTTTTGAAATGGGGGCTTGAATGACAAGCTTAATCTTGGTTTGAATGACAAACGTTGATTATGTGACTTTTGAAAAGACGAGCGTTTGAATGACAAACGTCGACTTTGAGTTTGAAATGAGCGTTTGCATGGCAAACGTCGACTTTGAGTTTGAAATGAGCGTTTGCGTGGCAAACGTCGACTTTGAGTTTGAAATGAGCGTTTGCGTGGCAAACGTCGATTTTGAGCCGTGCGAGTCATTGTTAACGATTTTTACGGGAAAAATGCGTATTAAATGATTTTAAGTGTCAAATGGCGGCTTTGAGTTTGAAGATGAGCGTTCGGAGGCCGAACGTCATTTCGCGCGTTTTGAAAGAGAGTTCGACGGACGAACTCCGATTTTGAACCGGGCATTACATTGTTAACGATTTTTACGGGAAAAATACGTATTAAATGACATGCGATCAACGAATCGGGTTGCGACTCGGACTTTGAAAAGTAAATACTATCACAATCCAAACGGATCGGACTTGTAAATGACAGTATTTAAAGCGGTGTCAACGGAATCAAACGATCCGGATTCGTAAATGACGATCAACGAGGCCAAACGGCTCGGAATTGTAAAGGACGATCAACGAGGCCAAACGGTTCGGAATTGTAAATGACGATCAACGAGGCCAAACGGCTCGGAATTGTAAATGACATGAAAGTAAACGGAACGTGGTCGGAACGCCGTTTTAACCCGTGATTACTTCTCTTACGGAAAGAGAAGAGGATCGAGGGGCTAAAACGTATCGGACCCCGTTAGACGGAGGCGTCTACATTTTGATAATGACGTTCGAAACAGTTATAGCGACTGGCGCGTAAACCGAGACGGAACGGGAGATTCAGAGAGAGGGAGTTATACCTATGGCTAGGGTCGACTCCTTTGGCTCGGGAGGTGTGTACGGGACACGGAGAGTGATTCGAAAGGTTGTTTCGAAGTTGTAGGGTGCGTATTTGATCGAAATACGAAGGTTTCACGCGAATCGAGACAAAACGGGAGCTCGGGAGGGGTGAAAACCAGTTTGGACCGTGGGGGGTGGTGATTTTTGGTGTGTAAAATCCTTTTCTTGCCTTTGACAGCAACTTCTATTTATAGGGTGAAAATTGCAGTAGGAGTCCCACGACTTGGACCGAATTTCAGGGGGTTTTGGGATTTTGGAAACTGGGGACTTGCTGGCAATTTCAGGAAAAGTGCACAGTGAGTCCGGCCGGACTTGGCTTGCAAACCAGGGGCATTTTGGTCTTTTCCCTTTGTAATTGATTGAAGGGTGACTAGAGGGAGGAGGCATGGCTGCCACGTGCCCTCTGAGTCACCAGCTGAGGTGGGATTTTGTCCCTCGGTCCCGGTTTTGTCCGTTTTTTAAAATAACAGTCCGGGAAATGTCCGAAACGCCCCCGGAAAGTGCCGGAAAATGCGTTTTTCAGGGAAAGCCATACTTTTACGTGAGATGTCACGTGCTAAGTACGGTTCGACGTCGGGATGCACGGGGCAGTTCCGGGACGTCTCGTTGGCACAGCAACGGGGAGTTTAACGAGTTCCGGTTAACCTGGAGCGGGCCAGTTAACGGATTTCGGTTAACTTTCTGACGGATTTGGACGATCCGGATTTGGGTACTTACACTTGGATAGAAAAGCATTGCACATCATAACCTCCGGACTTGATGACAGACTATACAAACAAGTACAATGCTATGAGACTGCTCAACAAGTGTGGCAGAGTCTACTCAGATATTTTGAAGGAGATCAAGTGGCCAAGGACAACAGACTCTACAAAAGTGTTGCTGAGTTTGAGTCCTTCAAGAAGAATCCAAATGAGACGTTAAAGGAAACGTACGACCGTTTCTGCGAGGTGAGTAATTCTTGTGCATCTTTAGGTAGAGTTTACACTATGAAAGACCTAAATATGAGATTCCTCAATTCTCTTGGAGACTTGTGGCATGTGAAGGTTGCTATTTTGAAAGAATGACATGATTTAAACGTTAATCATATCCAGAACATTGTGTCTACTTTATTTTTATATGAGGAAGAGCTCAACCGGCTGAGTGGAGTTCAAAAACAATTTAAAAATCTATCTCTACCAGCTCAGACTGAGATCTTCCCTGGTTCTTCTATGCTTACCAGCCAAACTACTACCAATGACTCTCCCTCAATCTCTCAGCCTCAACCAACTCAAACCAATACATCATCTAGTGTGATTTTTGAGGAAGAAGATGAATTTGTTGCCTTCGCTAGAAACTACAGAAAGTTCCAAGGATTTAAGAGATCTCAACAAGCACACAGCAAATCCTTCCAACCCAAATCCTCATCATTCCAAAGATCTGGGAACTTCCAAAAGAAAGGCCAAATCTCAACCTCAACCGACGGAAAAAATGCCCAAGGTGAGCTTGTGTGTTACAATTGTAGAAAACCCGGCCATTTTGCCTCCAAATGCCCTCAACCGAAATATGAATTTTTGAGGAAGAAACCATTCAAAAAATTCCCTAGATATAAATCTAAGAGCTTAGTTGCCAAAGATGGAACTGAAAAAGCTATGCTAGTTTGGTTCCAGACTGACTCTGAGAATGAGGATGCTGACTTAGATGAAGAAGCTGATGTCAGTTTTGTTGCTATTGATGGAACCGATGATAAACCCATCTCCTTACAGTCACCTATCTATAGACACCCCATCTCCAATAAACAATCATCTTATAATGACCAGACCCTACCTAGGAGATCTCCCTTGACCTACTTTGACGAACCCATTCCTATTTCCAAGTCAGATGAAGGTAACCCTTATAATTTCAAAATTCAGAACATAGGTGGATCTCTTTACGGTCAGTGTAAAACCATGCCCACTCTCAGACCGCTGATGCAACCAATTCAACAGACCTATCAAGCTTAAGCCTTACCGATCACCTCTCATCAACCGACGCTTGATACCCGACCGATTCACTTCTTAAAGCCCCTAACCGAGCCGAGACCTCAACCGATATCATCACTACCAAATTTTGATCCCAATTTTGAACCAACACCCTCTCCCTCTCAGCCTACCGTTGACCCTATGCCAAATATGTCAAAGTCTGAAATGGCAGAGGTGATGAATGAGCTCTTCTCAGATTTTGAAAAATTAAATGAAGCTCACAAAATTATGGCTGCTAATTTTAAAAAGATTTCAACTGAAAATGATTCTCTGAAAGCTGAAATAAAAATTTTGAAAGAAATTAAGCTAGAGTCAGATCAGTTGAAGAAAGATAATCAAGAACTCACTGGGAGACTAAGTATATCTGTTTGTCAAATTGTTGATCTTGTGTCAAGAAATAATTCTCTTTCAAAAACCATTGACACATTTTCAAAATCCCGAGCTGCTATGGAGACTATCATACAAGATCAGATATCTCCTAACCGAGACGTAACAACTGGAATAAGCTTTACCTCCAGCAGTAAGGAAAAAGACAGCCATGACAAACCGGTTACCAAGCCTGTCACTGAGAACTTGATAGGTAAATTTGATGATGCTCAATCCAAATTGATTAAGAGAGAGTTAACTAGACCTTTCAGTGCTGTTCCACATACATATCCCAAAATTCAGGAACAGATGAAGGCCAAGATTGACAAGAACAAATCCCAATGGACCGAGGTAGCTGGTCCTGAGTTAGGACAATATGTCCCACTTAGTGATGGAGACAGCAAAGGTGGAATTAAAATTGTTGATCAGGTTACAGGTCAGGAAACCGCTACTGGTAAGGCAGTCCCAACCGGTAAAGGGGTAATCGGTAAGACAAATGTCACCGGTCATCCAACCGGTAAGGACTCCCCAATCGGTTAAGGCTTTCCTAAATCTAAGCAACCGGCTAACAAAGTTAATTCCATCACCTTCGTCCCCAAAGGATCTGTTTCTGCTCAATTAGTAAACTCTTCTGAAGCTTTGGCTAAATTGAACATCAGCTCATCTAAACCCTATCAGCCATCTTCCAATAAATGTACAAATTGTAGTTTTATTGGTCACAAGGCTTATGAATGCCTCTTGAAGCACCTATATGGACCCACTGAGTCTAAAAGCTTAGGTGGTGGCCAGGTGTGGCTGCCAAAGAGGAACTAACTCTTTGGACCCGAAAGAATAAGGGGGACCATAAGCTTACTGTTTTATTTCAGGAATGCTTAATGGCCTCAACCGATGCCGGTAAGGAGGTTTGGATTATGGACAGTGGATGCTCTAGGCATATGACTGGACATGCTGATCTCCTAACCGATCTGGAAGAAGCATCTGGTCCTCCAGTTGTCTTTGGTGACAACGCAAAGGGTAAAATTATTTGTCGTGGATCCATCAAAAGAGGAACAGTTACTGTACAGAAGGTATCTTTGGTGGATGGTCTGAAACATAACCTTCTCTCTATATCACAATTCTGTGATAAAGGTATGCATTGTGTTTTCAATTCTTCCAATTGCAATGTGAAAAACATTGCTACAGGTGAAACACTTCTCACTGGATACAGAAAAGGTAACGTATATGCTATAGATTTAAACAATGTTTCGAATGTTACTAATGTTTTTTTTGTAGCTAAGAACATCAGTGAGAACTCCAGGCTATGGCATAAGAGACTCAGTCACTTGAATTTCAAATACCTATCCAAGCTGGCTAATCAAAATCTAGTTGCCGGCTTACCTCAAGTGTCTGCAAATCATGATAGGAAATGCAGAGCCTACCAATTAGGAAAATAGCATAAAGAATCTTTCCACAGCAAGTCCTGTATGTCCACTTCTAGATGCCTCCAGTTGCTACATATGGATCTGTTTGGCCTCACAACTACTGCCAGTTTGGGGGGCAGCAGATATGCTTTGGTTGTTGTAGACGACTTCTCAAGATATACATGGGTAGAGACTTTTGCTTCAAAGGATGATACATATGAAGTTGCTACCAGATTATTCCGTCTACTTCAAACCCAAAAGGAATGTGACATCATCAGTATGAGATCAGATAATGGAACAGAGTTCAAAAATAATGGAATCGCTCAGTACTGTGATGATCATGGAATAGATCATAACTTCTCAGCTACTGGAACACCGCAACAAAATGGTGTAGTTGAGAGAAAGAACAGAACATTGATCGAAGCTAGAAAAACAATGATATCCGAAGCTAGGCTTCCCAAGTATTTTTGGGCCGAAGCTATTCATACACCCTGCTTCACCCAGAATCGATCGTTGGTCAACAAATTTCACAACAAGACCCCTTATGAGCTGTGGCGTGGTAGAATTCCCAACATTGGTTTCTTCAAGATCTTCGGCTGCAAATGCTACGTACTGTACAACGGTAAAGAGTGTCGAGGTAAATTTGATGAAAAAGCTGATGAAGGTATCTTTGTGGGTTACGCCAAGCACAGTAAGGCATTTAGAGATTTTAATAAACGGTTGTTGAAAATTGTTGAATTTGTTCATGTTACATTTGATGAATTTGATTTGCTAGAGTCTGATAAGACTCCAAATAGTACTGATATCTCTGGTGTGTTTGAGACAGGTGAATCAAGTAATCAAAATTCAAATCAATCCACCGGTATCAATGCAAATCAACCTCCAGCACAGCCCTCAGCCTCTAGTGGTGTAACCTGTAGAGACCTAGTTGATGATTCTTTCTTTCCTCAATCGGTTAGACAGTCCAATGTTCAAACTCCCTTAACCGATCCACCTCTAGCTAGTCCTCATGTTACCTTTCCTAACTCACCACCTGAAGCTGAACCAATTTCACCCATCAACTTACCATTTCCTTCTCCACTAACCGATCACCATCAGTCTGCATCACCCTCACCTAACCGATCTCCCCAACCGGTCACACCTCCCTTAGCCGAATCTACTCCTCCATTAGAAAACCTAAGATAAGAATCGGTCAGGCAAGACCTACCTAGGGAAGTAAGAACAGTTAGAGATCACCCTTTGGAAAATGTGATTGGTGATGTCTTTGGACCAAGAATGACTAGAGGCCAATTAAGAAGCATGGAGGAACAACATGAATTATTTTCCTCTGCTATGGTCTCCAACATAGAACCAAAGAAGACTGAAGAAGAACTTGATGACCCTAGCTGGATAGAAGCTATGCAAGAAGAGCTTAACCAGTTTGATAGATGTAAAGTTTGGGATTTAGTGCCTAGACCTAGTGATCAAACAGTGATTGGAACAAAATGGGTTTATAGGAATAAATTGGATGAGTCTGGAAAAATTGTAAGAAATAAGGCCAGATTAGTGGCAAAAGGATATACACAGGAAGAAGGAATAGACTATGATGAGACTTTTGCTCCCGTAGCTAGATTATAAGACATTAGGTTATTTCTTGCCTATGCAGCCTACAAAGAGTTTAAGCTATATCAAATGGACGTGAAAAGTGCTTTTCTCAACGGTGAACTTCAAGAGCTCGTATACGTAGAACAACCTCTTGGATTTGAAGATTCCAAGAATCCTAATCATGTCTACAAACTGAATAAAGCTTTGTATGGCCTCAAGCAAGCACCTCGAGCATGGTATGAAACACTCTCCAAATTCCTACTTAGTGAGAAGTTCGAACGAGGTAAAATCGACACCACTTCATTTATTGCTAAGCACAATGGTCATTCATTATTAGTTCAAATATATGTTGATGACATAATTTTTGGATCTACTAACGAAAAATTATGCAAGATATTTGAGAAGCTTATGAAGAGCAAATTTGAGATGAGCATGATGGGTGAGCTAACATTTTTCCTTGGACTTCAAGTCAAGCAAACCCAAGAAGGTATTTTCATCAATCAAGCAAAATATACCAAAGATCTAATCAAGAAATTTGGTCTTGACTCCGCTCATCCTCAGAGCACTCCAATGGCCAAATGTACACCTTGACAAAGATGAGTCCGGTAAGAAAGTAGATATGACACTCTACCGAGGTATGATAGGATCTCTACTTTACTTAACCGCTAGTAGGCCAGATATCATGTTTGCCGTATGTGTATGTGCTAGATTTCAAGCTGACCCTAGAGAATCTCATTTACAAGCTGTTAAAAGAATTATTAGATATCTTGTGGGAACTGCTAACTTAGGTTTGTGGTATCCAAAAGATTCATCATTTACACTAATTGGCTATTCAGATGCTAATTTTGCAGCTTGTAGGGTCACCAGGAAAAGTATGAGTGAAACTTGTCAATTTCTAGGTAACCGATTGGTTTCCTGGTCGTGCAAGAAACAGGCATCAATTTCCACTACTACGACTGAAGCTGAGTACATAGCCGCTGGGAGTTGCTATTCACAAATCCTTTGGATGAAGCAACAACTAGTGGACTATGAAATCCCTCAAGAAGTATGTCCTATCTATTGTGATAATACCTCAGCCATATCAGTCTCCAACAATCTTGTAATGCATTCAAAAACCAAGCACATAGACATCAAATACCACTTCCTCAAGGATCACGTTGAAAAGGGTAACATTGTTCTTTTAAAAGTCCATACTGATTATCAACTTGCTGATATTTTGACAAAACCTTTGGACATTAAAATATTTGAATTCCTTAGAGGAGAACTAGGCATGATTTATATTAGTTTATTTATTGTGCTAACTTTGCTGTTTGTGTAAGCTCTCTACCGATCATGGTGTCGCCTCAATTACTAGTGCTAACCGATGATCTTGACCGGTTCATATAACTGGTATGCAAGATATCCTAAACCGATAACTCCTAACCGATAAAAGTTATCCTTAACCGATGGCCCTTAACCGATGCAAAGCTCTCACTCCTAACCGATCAAAATCTTACCCCTAACCGATCATTGTCTAACCGATCACCTTTTTGATCGGTCAAGCCTCAAGCGGTGACGTCATAAGGAAGCCTAACCGATCGCTCATTACCTAACCGACGAACTGCGGCCGGATTACTATTCACAATTCGTTTTAACCGGCGCGTCCCTTACCGATCAGTCACATCAATCACATCAGTCGCTCACCGCTTCACCCAATCCTGACACCTCCAAAAAGCTGTTCCCTACTCCTTCCTACTACCGTCCTTTGTGTACTTGATTGTTGGTCAAATTTAAAATTTTTGATCAAAAAGGTAACTTCTGTATCATTTCAATTTATCAAAAGGTTATCTTTTTGTCATTATTGCATTATGGTTTAACTGCTGCACATACGAACCTATTTTTAAGTCTTCATATTTAAAATCGTGTTCAATATCTTCTTAAATAATTGTGCCAGGCAGTTGAAACGTTTTTTAAATAAATTCAAAAACCCCTCCATCTTCCCTCTCTCTCTCTCTACTATATAAGGAAAACTAACCTTTCATTTAAACTTTCCGATTTTCCCTTTCTCTGCAAGAGCTCCGAGCATTCAAAAGCAAACAATCTTCATTCTTCCCGTGTTCTTCAAACCTTAATCTTTTCTGGTAAAGTTTTCTAAAATTCTTAAATACCTCCAACTTGAAGAACACGAACTAGTTTCAAGATCCAAACTCACACTTATTCTTCTATCTTGAAATGTGTTCTAACTTAGAATGTTTTAATGTTTGACTCTTTTAACAGATGGCTCCCAAACCAACCAAGAAAGACATCTTCGGAGGTTACATTCTTCCAAGCTTCTTTGAATCTGAAGAAGGAAAGCTCCTCCAAGCCATGTTGACTGCTGCTGGTCTTTTGCCTTTCTTGATGCCCGAAGGAAATGATGATATTATGTTTGAGGTGGTCAATGAGTTCTTCAACAATGGTGTAGTTGATGAGAATATGAAGCCCGGTGTTGTGTCCCACATCTCTTCAACTGTTGGTGGTGTTTCTGTTGATTTCTATCCAACCTCCATTGCCGATGCTTTCCCTACCGTTCCCTCAACCAGTTCATCTTCTGTTACCTCGAAAGATATGGAGTTAGCTTGGGCTAGTGTTCGTGGAACCGACCCATTTGTAACCGGTGAAGGAAATAAGAAAGCCGATCTTGATGCTGTTCACTACGCCTTTGCTGAAGTAATTGACCGATGTGTGATTTGCTGGTCCGGTTCCCATCATTATATCACTATGATACAATGGGAAGCCATTGCAGCTGTGATGCTTCAAAGGAAGTTCAATTGGTGCTCCTTCATCTACCGTGTCATTTTGATTACCTTCAAGACGTTTCAGAAGGAGAAGCCTTTGTCCAGATCAAACAAAGCGAAGCCCATTCACTATCTTCTCTTGAGCAGAATTCTTATGAGAATTCCATCAATCTTTGCTATTTCTGGTAATCAGCCATCTGTTCCTAAGTCATTCGTCAAAGCATTTGACAAGGCTGATCAAGCAAGGATTCTCAGGAAAGCTAAACCTTCAGCTGCTATTGCTCCTCCAACCGATGTTCAACTGGCCAAGAAGAAAACTTCTCAACCGAAGAAGAAGAAGTCAACCGAGGTTCCCAAACCGGTTTCTGATCAACATCAGCCTGCTCAACCGATCCCCTAACCAGCTAAAAGAAAATCTCCAAAACATGATGATGGTGACAATGAACCCATCTCTACCGTTATCCGACCCAAAAAGACAGCAAGAAAATCTTCCAAACCTCCTACTCCTCCAACCTCCTCAAAATCTAAACCAATTCCAAAAACCACTTCCCAAATCGCCAAAGAAAACGCTGATAGAAGGAAAAGGATTGAAGCTGACATTTCCTCTTTCATACCTTTCATCCCCAACCGATTGTTGAGCCATGATACTTTGACCGATGACATCCTTATCACTGGTCATGCTTCCAATCCCTCTTACCGGAGATGCCAATCGATCAGGAATCCCACTTTCCATATCTTCCACAACAACCCCTGGTCCTTTAACCCTCAGTCTGCTCCCTCTCCAAGTTGGTTATATCCCATTGATCATTTGCCACCGTTTATTCGGAAGTTGCTCCAGTTTCATGAAATCAATAAATCCTCCGTACCAGTTGGCAACCCTCAGGACTATATTGACTTTGGAAACAAACATGAAGATAAAGGTGTGTACTTCAGCAGACCGTGCCATCTCAGAGACTACGATCTTTCCTTATCTCGGCTCAGTCTCATCAAAAATTACAACAAGTTCTTTGATCAGCTTCCTCTCAAGTGGAATGCCGTCTACTTGGCCCAAGATAGAATGAGGCAGGACATGATGGTCCAAGCAGTATGGGCAGACTTTGCCATTCTATATGGAGCTGAAGACACTTTGATTGAGACTGACTATTATCAGTCTGGGAGATACGAGATGGAATTTGATTCTCTACCAAACTTCGACTCTGAACCGGTATGTCTCGGCCCAAGGAAAAATCAATTGATCAGGAATGTGATGGATTTGTTGGACAATCTGTTAGATATGGACAATGAGCTTAAGGCGGCTGGAAATATTTCCTTAGCCAATTTCTTTTCTGTGGTTCAGTCTAACTCTACCAAGTGGCTTACAGTTACCGATACTGAAATTGATGCTATGTTTGAAGATGAAGAGGAAGAAAAGGAAAAATTTGAGGAGACTGCTAAATCTAGTTCCAGTTCTACTTCTAGCTCTGGTGATGATGATAAGCCTGAACGAATGGAGAGTACGAAACAAGTGTTTACCACCCCTGAACCGATGGCAACGGTTAGAAGCCTAGGAGGAGGTCTTACCGACACGTCACCGGTTACCACATTAGGAGGAGGCATTGCTGCCAAACCGGTCACTTCTGAACCGATGATATCTCCACCAGTCTCAATCCCTCCAACCGATGTATCTACTGAACCGGTTGGAGTATCTAAACCGATTCAAGCTGAAGATGTTCTATTGCAACAGGTTTTGACTGTTAGCCTATTTGAGGTTGAGCAAAACCGATTGCTAGCCCGAGCTGATGAAATGGCTACTGCTCAAGCTGTTCAAGCTTCTCTTCTGGACAGCCAGGTTAGAGAAATTCAAGCCATGATTTCAAGTCCTCCAAGGGTTGAGGAGGAGATTAAATCTGTGCCTCCCACTTCCACATCTCCTGATGATGAATCTGATTTCTTTGAGGTGGAAGAAATCTCTGATGATGATGATGAATTCAATGTATTGGATCCTGCTGTCCAACCAGTTTATGCTGATCCTTGCCTCTATCAGAAAGATATACTTTCTCCCCTGAATTACTATACCACCAAGTCCTCCATTCCTCGAACATCTCATGGTATTCCTCTCTTTGGCATTCACGAAAAGATCTCTAGCCGTGCATAGTACAAGCTTGTTTCTGATCCTCCTCCATTTTCTCAAGAGATTCAAAAGTTGAAGGAGAAAGATGGTAATATTCCTTTCTACCTATCCAGAACTGTTGGCCCCGGGGAAACCAGTACCAAAAAACAAAAGCTTGTTGCACTTAAGCTTCGCAAAAGGTTTCCTCCGCCCAAGGTTCAATCGGTCAAGCCTTCAAAAACTGATCAACAGTTGGTCACCAGCTTTCCCACCAAGCAAAAACCGACGTTCTCTCCTTCTAAATCCCAAAGGCTTCGTCACATTAATATTCAAGGATAGGTTGCTCAAACTGCTCCCAAACCGATTGAGTGCACCTTCTCAACCGCCAATCTTTTCATGAGATTTCTCTCGGTCAATAACAGAATCTCTCAAGTCCTGGAGTTAAGGATTTTGAGATGGACTTATGATGTTACTCACAGAGTTGGGTTGATACCGAATGTGACCAGACTGTCAATTATGAGGAATGGCAATCCTCAGCCTTGGAGCAACATCAGACAAGCTTCCCTTCTTCTCCTTGCTCTAAGGGTCATTCCTTTGGTTCGGTTAAGGCAAGCTGCCTTACCGTTGGCCTCTGTTGCTGCTGACTTGGTTACTTTTGCTTTTGAGGAAGCTTATGATATTCAAAATGCCATTGAACTCAGCCTTGAAACCGATGTGGTTGTCTCTACTGATCCCAATGAATTTCTAGTGCAAAGTCCCTCTGTTGCTTCCTCTGAATATGTTGATGAAGAGATTGATTTTTCTCCTATCGGTAATGTCTCTAGGATCGGTCCAGTTCATGCAAGTCCCTCAATCGATCCTCCAACCGATGCCCCTACCGATTCTCCAACCCCATCTCTTACCGGTCGCTCAATTCCCCTTTTTGCTCATCTAACCGAAAAGCTTCCAACCGATCTCTCTACTGATCCCTCTACTTCTCCACCTATCCTATCCCTTGATATCCAAATATTCAATCCTCTACCAGTTCAAGCCTTAATTGCTGCTACCCATCCAACCGGTCCTCCTATTATCTCAGTTAGTTCCTCAACCGTTGACTCCTCTACTGACAGTGATGCTATTGTCGATGCTGATCCTTCACCTGATGCTCCCCAACCAGTCCCTGAAGAAGAACTCAACTGACCCGTTGTTGTTCGTGATCTCTGTGAAATGTATGATGCCTTGGTTGTGAGCATGGTTAAGTCCAATCAGGAGGAGGAAGAGAAGAGGTTAGACAGAATGGAACACGGATATGCAAAGGACTTAGCCAATTATGTAGCTGATCTTCTTGACAAGGATACCAAAATCACTGAACTCTCCACTCAGCTCGGTGCCTTGACTCAGTTAAATAAAGAGCTTATGAACTCTGCCAAGGACTCCCAAGCCGATCTGAATCTTGCAACCGAGGAAATCAAGAAGTTGAACCAGAAGCTTACCGATCAAGCCTCATTGTTCAGGAAGACCAACACTGAAAGGATCAAACTGAAGTCTGAAAATGAGGTCCTCAAAAAGATGTTAGCCGAACGTGATGCTGAGAAGTCAGCTAGGAAGAAAAGAAAAAGAGAAGAGAAGGAAGCCAAGAAATCTGCAAAGAAACCTCGTCCCCAACCGGTCAGTCCATCGGCTACTCCACCTGCAGACCCCAAGGACTTACCTCCAACTGATGATCCTGCTGCACCTATCTAAGAATGTAACCGATGATAAACATATCTTTCCATCCTTTCCAAACCGATTGCAGTTTAATCAATGAGATTGCTTTGACCTCAAACTTTATTGTTTTGAATGACTTGTTTTTCCTTATTTTCTTTTACTTGCTTTTGAATGATCAAACTGTTCTAACTGTTTCATTTTGCAGATTTACTCTTTCAAAATTCTTTAACCTTAATATGTTTTTAGTTTTAGCTTTCAATTTATTTGTAAGCTTTCTCAGGTTACATCTAAGATGTTACTTGGCTTAGGGAATGACATATCTAAAAGATAAAATCTTAGTCATTCTTTTACTAAGTCAAGATGATGCTAACCTAGGGTGATTGGACTTAAGCAATTAGGAGGAGATTGTTAGTCAAATATATGTTTAAGTTTAGAATTGCTTAATCCCAATCACAACAAGCATTTATGTGGACCCCTAATTTTAATTAGACTAAATAGAATTTTTCTATGCATGATAGGTCCCCTTAGTGCTAGTGTCAGTTTTTTAAATCATGTAATTTTCTCAAGGCTTTGAAGGCTTGAAGACATGAAGATTTGCCCCTTTGTTTTAATCTGTGAGTTACTAGGTATAGTTGCCTAACCGGTTGATCACTCAACCGGTATGCCTACCTAACCGGTCTTACCTACCTAGCTGATGTAACCTTCACAAGTTATTTCTCCTCTCTTGCCGGTTAAGGCTTCCTCAGCAAGCTTCCATCAGCTAAGCCTAATCGAAGCATTTATTGCTTCCAACTACCCAGCAATCTACTTTAGCTAAAGTTGGTAAAGCTAGCATACTGAATGGATGCTGAAGTGACATTCCTGCGGCTATCAAATACTCAAAATGGATTGTCAAAATAACCAGTACTCACATCCATCCAACCTTTCAAGGAAAATCTTCTCTCTCCTATCCCAGGCATTAAATACAAATATCCTCCCATTCAAAGGCCTGCCTGATCAAGTCATCATTGCAACCTCTTCAAAGACAACGGCTCCTTCATTTGAAATTCACTATAAATAGCTTCTCTGGAGCATTGAAGATGGTGGGTGCATTTATGATTCTTGAGAGTGAGCTGCTCTAAACTACCAACCTGCAAATCCCCTAGTTCAAAGCATTCAAAGCGAGTCCCCTTATTCACTAGACATCTCTGTAGGACTTAAACACTGAGCACCTCAATCAATATTGTAGTGTTCCTTCATTAGACTATTTAAGGAACACATTGATTGATTCACACACAAGACCCTAGAGAAATCAGCTCAACTTGTGAGCACATCTCTAGAAAACACTTGGTCTTTATTGTAGCACGATCCGTTAGTGGTCATCTTTAGTTTAGCAGCCTTCAATCATTGGCTTGCAACTTGTAATAGGTATGAACCATTAATAGCAGTGCACTTTCACAAATCCAAGTTCTGACCAAACTTGGTAGAGGACGTAGCAGTTATTTAACACTATGAACCTCTTCAAACAACGTGTCATTCTTCTGTGTGTTTAAATATTTATTGCGTAGTTGTAACTTGTTGACATTCTCACAACCGGTTACAACCTATTGATTCTACGTACTGCTTAACTTGTTTGTTCTACTTGGAAATAAGATTTGGCCAGGTTGCATGAGATCTTAACTTAAGTTTGATTTGTTCTTCTAACCGACTTTCCGCTGCCTAAAAAATTTTATAACCGGATAACAAGTTCAACTTAATATTATCAATGATTAAATGAGTTTTAGCAAAAAGTTTTAACAGGCTATTCACCCCCCTCTAGCCTGATTCCTACCATTTGGGACCTAACAACCCCCCATATATTCTCATATATCAAGCCTTCCACCTCTAATCACTACCGCTCACATGGTAGCACCCGGAGCCGAGCCTCACAGTCCACCACTGGACCCAACCTTGGCCTGGATGGTCGAACAGATGAAAGACCTGAAAGCCACCATAAGCAGCCCAAAGCAGGAAACGTTCAAATCCACAGATCCAGGAATGGTCACGCCTCTCCCTGCCAAGTTCAGAATGCCGGAGATGGACCGATTCGATGGAACCGAATGTCCTCAAACGCATGTCGACACCTACGTTCTCGGTATGAGAGCAAAAAGAGCCTCCAGCAAATGACCGACCACTTCCAGCATACGCTCAAGAGTTCAGCGTTACGATGGTTTCTAAGGGTCAAGCCTGCGGATCGCCACACCTGGGATCAGATCAGTAACATCTTCCTGGAACGGTACCGATCCAACTTAGAGTGGGAAACGAGTCGCGAGGACTTAATCACCACTGATCAGAAAGCGGACGAAAGCGTCGGAGAATTCTACAAGAGGTGGAGTTGGAAACTCTCCGAGATCATGGAGCCACTCTCCAAGGATGAACAGATGCGGATCTTCAAGTCCTGCTTAAGACCGTCCATCAGAACTCTCATCAATCATCATTTCTTCCCAGATCTCCGGGTCATTGTCAATGCCGGCTCACATTTCGAGAAGGATCTCAAGGAAAAGTTGGCTACTGCATAGCTATACAGATACCGCTCAGCAGTTGCATTCAATCCCGCACTGGCCCCCGACAAAGGGAAAGATACGTCTGTCAGCCACATCCATCAGGGACAACAGTCGGGCAATAGAAACCCAGTCCCGCAAAGCAACATCTCCACTTCGAAGCATTCTTCCGTGCACTTCAACAAGTTGGATATGCCACTAAGCAAGATGCTGGAAGGGTTAATCAAGAAAGGTCTCCTTAAACCCGTTACAAATTACAAACCCAAGAATCCCGTAGTCAACGCTGACAAGAGCAAGT
Organism: Adenophora triphylla var. japonica; assembly: GCA_022495995.1. Taxonomy (NCBI): domain Eukaryota; kingdom Viridiplantae; phylum Streptophyta; class Magnoliopsida; order Asterales; family Campanulaceae; genus Adenophora; species Adenophora triphylla. The sequence goes on from JAFEMH010000189.1 coordinate 769,231, forward strand.
ACTGCGCCTTCCATCAGTATCACGGCCATACCACCGACAACTGCGTGGGGTTACGATACAAAATCCAAAACTTAATAGAGGAAGGAAAGTTGGAGCGCCCCCGTGGGCCCAATACAGTCGGAAACCCTTTTCCGAACAACAACAACAGTGTGAATTCCATTGAGTGGGTGTCCAAGAAGATTGCTGCAGAGCCAGTCCCTCCGCCTCTTCCAGCCGGGTCCTCATCAAATGTCCACATCAGTTATAATGTTTGTGACTGCTCTGCCTGCCTGGAGTACGAGTCCCAAGATATGGTCCGGAGCAATCCTCCGGGAAAACAGAAAAGGAAGTCCTCTCAACAGAGACTGAGAGAAAGATATGAAGCTGGAGACACCAGTGTGGGTACACTCGGAGAGCCATCCGGGAAGTTCGAATACTACGTACTCTACTCCAGCCGGTCCTCCCTGCCTCCATGCCATGCAGCTTTAGAGTAGACAGGGGTGGGAAAGCCGAAAAGTCCTGCTGACACCAGAGTTCAGACCTTGGGACACCAGAATACGTCAGATCCTGGTAATCTTACTGCCAGTCAGAAGCCTAACCCCCTCGGGATCAGCTAAGATTCAATTTGTCCAGCTTCCGAGCCCGGACCGGCAAAGGAAGATCAAAGTCAGCTTGGCACTCGCACTCGATCAACGTGCTAACCAAGGGCGGAAACCGCCACAAATGGCCTCAACAAAATCCCTAGGCTCCAGCAAAGGCTTTACCTCGCAAGAGGAAGACAGGAAACGGATGGCTTGATGACTCTCCTTCTCCGGATAGAGACCAGATCTATGATTCCCGACTGTATGGCAGTATGATCACGTTCTGTGACGAAGACCTACCGAGAGATGCCTCGGGGCACAATGAAGCTCTGTACATCACTCTCAAGCTCAACACCATAACACTCCCCAGAGTATTGGTGGATAACGGGTCAGCCGTTAACGTCCTCCCTCTCAGCATGATGCGAGCCCTGTGCATCAACGAAAGCCATCCGATTCTGTCTACCCGGACTATCAAGGCCTACGACAGCACGTCTCGTCCCATCCTGGGGACGGTGACTCTAGAACTCTGGTTCAAAACCCAAATAGTGCCAGCAAAATTCCACGTGATGGACATTCCATCCGAATTCATGGCTCTGTTAGGACGCCCTTGGCTGCATCACATGAAAGCCATAGCTTCCACTCTCCATCAGTGCGTTAAGTTCATTAACCGGTAGGGAGATCTTGAAGTCATCAGAGGGGACAGTTTCCTCATAGGAAACGAAGCCGAGACAGTAGCCAAGCGCGCCCGCAGTCAGGCACCGGGGCTACCTCCTTCAAATCGACCAGGGGACTATCAGGGCAAATCTCATCAGAATCCCTCAGAGTCCGGAGATGCTAACTACGTCAACGTACTCGAGCAGGCAGACCCTGAAGCAGTCCGATACATCAAGTTCAACTGCCGTTTCCAACATTTGGAGGCAGATTGGAAAGAAACCCTGAGCATCGCCATGATGCGGGCACGTAAACCCCCTGTCTCCAATCGAAGATTCGTCAGCATTCTTCAAGCCAACTCTCTGGCCCTGCCAGGCGAAGAGATCTTCGTGATAAAGGTCAACAAGCACCGTCATTCTCGTGATGAATGCATGGATGTCGTATGGGATGTCCTCCACGAGGAACTACCCGCTGCACCCCTCTTCTCCAATGAAGGGCATGATGTTTTCCTAGCAGCTCCAGCAATGCACCCAGACGCAATATGTCCCTACGTTTGGGTTGAGCCATCAGATGACGACGAATCAGGACTCTCCGGAGTTGAGGACGCGGCAGACCCGCGGGCAGACCTCTGCATTCACATGCTCAGTTTCGAGGACGGCACCCGTTCCGATCAAGTCACCTATGACAAGGGCTCCAATACCATGGAAATTGTCAAGCTCAACGTCCAGTACAGGCAGCTATCCGATAATTGGAAGCAACTGGTTGACACGACAAAGAATCCCTCTGATCAAGTGACTGACGACGACTTCGTCAACATCATCTATTCCAGATATCCCGATGATACCAGGATCCGGTCCTTATCATCAGATTCTGCAACGCCAAAGTTACCCTCGACGACTGCCTACTCATGGTAAACGAGGCCCTGGCTAACCGAGCTCAGAGCTCATCATCACTTCCGAGTACCAGCCCCAGTGGCAACCGGCCCGTGCCATCAGTCAAGCTTAAAGCCACAAGTGCCGTCAAGGCCAAGGGCAACAGCGAAGGAGACCAAGCTCCTCACCCTGTCACGAATCAGATCAACCTCGGGAACGCTTCCAGTAGCCACCCCGAAAACATCTGTAAAGGTCTTCCTCGCAAGACAGAGTCAGCTTCCGGCGTGGGAAATGACCACCACAGCATCAACATGCTCCAGTTTGATTCTGCTCCCATTCGTCATGGCCACGGATTCAGACATCCCGCCAGCAGACTGCTAGCTCTGATAGACTTGGCGATCGAGCGAGATCACGAGACTGTCAACATTGCAGAATTCAACACTCCCGTGTGTTCAATCAAGCAGATATGGGCCAATTTCTTGGTAACCAAGATCAAGGAAGGCCGCATGGAATGTCCCAGTCCGACTTCCTTCGTCAACATCATCCAAGTGTTTCCGCCATTCAGAGATTTGGATGTGATCACAGTTCTGGATACTAGCCAAACAGTGCATACCTACGGAGACTGTTTAGCCCTCGCAAGGAAAGCCCTCATGGAACTAGCCGCTCAAGAAAACCATCTTTGGGATGAAAACCAAGTTCGGAAGACCTATAGGGACCAAGCCCTTAAAGTGTCACAAGCAGCTTCAGACAGAAAGCTAGAGGCCACTCTAGACGAGTTCGACCTCAGGGGTTTTGCTCACGGCAACTTCCTCGACTACCGTCTGTTCTCATCCAACCCCCTCTGCCAGGCGAGGGTGGTCAACGGTCCCGATGACCTAGGAGATGGAACGGCACGGCAGAACAAATCCCAGCGCTTACCTCCCCGAGGAAAGCAAGTTCTCTGTGAAAGCGACGACGAAGACGATGAAACCATTCTCTTCCAAGCCGGGCATGAGGTAAACAAAATTGGAATCCCAAGGGTCCTGGGAGGATGGGGACGGATCATTTCTGCACTCAAACTTAAAGGCCAACTTAGGGAGGAAGGTCTATTTAAAAACAAGAGGAAGATGGAAATTCGTCTCGAGCAACTACTCAGGGAAATTCCACAGACTGCGGCATTCGTTTACAGAAACGATCAACTGGGACAGCAACCAGTCACATGGGCAGATGTTCGGGAAGCCGTGTACTCACCTTCTGACATACCCGCCACTCAGATAAAACAAAAGGGAAAACTCTCCCCGATGGAGGTTTACCTAGACTGCCGCACGCAGTTCAAAGAAGCACTGGCTATTCTCACATGGGAGGAAACGCAGGCACTAACTCTCGACGCAGGCTCCGCTGCAAGAATGTTGATCTGGGCCAAGTGTTGATCTGGGCCAAGAGCGGAGGAAAATTAGCAAACCATAAATATCGCCAGACCCAACTCCAGAATGCCCTGAGCATGCTCAGCAAGAAGGAAAGGAACGCGATATACCGTGAAGAGATCAAGGAGACTGTTCGCTTGAACCAAGAACTCTCCAACCTCCCCTGGAGGGTCAGCAATGCACAGTTCAGTTCTGGCAACCATTGTTGCGCATTGACGTTCGAACAGCTGCGCCAATCCGTAAACTACCTCCCCACGGAGGCACCCAAGCCAGTATCCTGGGACAAAATCCGTAAACCTGTTGAAGCCCCAGGAAATTCAACTACAGTCAATGAATTGAGGGAAGACATGTGGCCCTATGCTACAAGGAATCCTCCTCTGACTATGGCTCAACTCAGAGCGGCCTGTTCAGAAGGAACCAAACGTGATGTCAGCGTTCTAACCCGATCGGGTCAAATCCATGCATTACCACCTAAGGCCACTAAAAAGCCTGCGGAGCCAGAACCGCAACCCAGTCTGCCCGAAGACACAAGTTCCGTGAAAGAGGACCCGATCCTTACACAGCTCAAGCAAACCCAGGCGAACATTTCCCTTTGGTCCCTGCTCACATCCTCTTATCCTCACAAGCTCAAGCTAGAGGAAAGCCTGGCCCGTACCATGGTCCCCGTAGACGCAACCCCAGACGAAGTCATTCAGATGATCGGCAACATCCACTATGGCAACATTATCACCTTCACAGATTTGGACCTTCCAAAATTTGGGGCTGATCACAATGAGCAGCTCTAGTTCATGCAAGGCAACGAGCTAACCACAGTCTACGGCGACAGCGTCACCACCGAGGGGACCAGCACCAACGACATTCCAGTGTTAGAAATCAAGCATAATGACGACATGGCATTAACTGGATTCACTCTGGAAACCTCCAAGATCCAAATAACGTGGACCTTCCACTATCTCATGACAAGATCCCTCCTGCCATGTAGATGATGAAACTCATGAACTTCATCCCAGGACTGGGGCTCGGCAAAAGGTTACAAGGCCAACACCAAGTCATCGAAGTCAAGGACCACACCACGGTCCAGGGGCTTGGCTATGTGCCAACACCAGCCGATATCAAGGAAAACAAAAGGCTCGCCTGCACCAAGGCAGCAGCCCGTAAAAGGGGAACCTCCGACGGCACACCCAACCTCCGAACTTACAGTTTCGACCTCGCTCATTACATCACCAAGAGAACCAACAGCAGAACTGAGGGGACCGACAGGGGAACCAACAGCAGAACTGAGGGGACCGACAGGGGAACCAACAAAGAGAACCGAGGGGACCGACAATGAACCGACAGCAGAATCGAGGGGATCGACAGTGGAACTGATGAAGATGAGAAAGAAGCGGGGATAGTCGGCACCGAGACTACGAAAGGATGGAACAGCTAGCACGGGACCTCAAGCGTTTCAGAGGACTCAAAGCTAATCCGATAAGGGGAGCGTTCCTCGACATCACGGCTCTACCTGGACCAACTGCCACCACAGTCCAGCACGAATACACATTCAAGGGAATCCCAGACTTGGAGGAGCAGCTCAGGGTACTTTCCATGGGAAACAGACTGTTTGGATCAGCCGCCGAGGCCACATTCGAGCATTAACTCCAAAGCAGAAAGAACCAGTATTCATAGAAGACGCTCTCAATTGACCAGCTCTACAGAGTCTTTTTGAAGAAGTCATGGAGGTGCCAAACCTGATTGACCTGGGCTCCGAAAACAGCATGATCGCCATGATTAGGACAACAGAAGCCAAGCCTCTCGATCCCCGCACCCTCATCAAGCATCCAGCAATGCCACTGAAGAATTGGGTAACTTTCACTGGACCAAGGGCAAGCCAGGCAGAACTGGAAGACAAGCTGGGCCCGCACCCACATCTCCCTAAACCCGGTCTCAAACCCTCTGAGTCAGTCCTTGTCGAGTCCGGTCCTTCCGAGTCATCCAATGGCCTTAAGCCGGAGGACCATGATAATGTAGCCAACCATGTATTTCCGTTCTTGTTTAATGAAAAGTCTGACCTTTCGGAGTATCCCCTCATTGCCACTTTAACAACTGATAAGTTAACAAACAACTTAAAAGACGTTAATAACGAATCAATTGATAAAGAAGCAGACACATTAAACGAACAATACATTAGAGAAGTTCTCAAGCGTGTAGTTGACCGAGAGGACAATCGGGCGCAAGCTGCCAAAGAGGTTATGACCAAAGTAAACCTGGGGTCAGTGCAAGAGCCTAAAGAGACACAAGTGGGCAGTTTTTTTGCCGATGCAGAAAAAGAAGCCCTAATAAACATCCTCCGGTAGTATGTTGACGTGTTTGCCTGGTCATACCAGGACATGCCAGGACTCGATCCCTCGATCTTGGAACACAGAATTCCCCTGGATCCAGAATCCAAGCCTGTCAAACAGAAGCTGCGCAAGATCAAGCCAGAATGGTCCTTGCAAGTTAAAGAAGAAATTGAGAAAATGCTCCGAGTATGTTTCATCAGAGTGATTGAGTTCCCGACTTGGCTCTCCAACATCGTGACGGTCACCAAGGCCAATGGAAAGGTCAGATGCTGTGTGGATTTCCGGGATCTCAACAAGGCCAGCCCTAAAGATGATTTCCCACTGCCTAACATCGACATGCTGGTCGACACCACGACAAATTTCAAAGTAAAATCCTTCGTGGATGGGTTCACTGGATACAACCAGATCAAGATGTCCGAGGAGGATCAAGCCAAAACTGCCTTCACCACTCCGTGGGGGACATATTGCTACACGGTCATGCCGTTTGGTCTGAAGAACGCTGGGGCTACTTACCAGCGGGCTGCAACAGCCCTCTTCCATGACATGATTAACAAGGAAATCGAAGTATATGTCAACAACATGATCATCCACTCCAGAGGATCAGACATGCAGCATATGACAGATTTGAGAAAGTTCTTCAACAGACTCAGAAAATACTCCATGAGATTGAACCCTGCGAAGTGCACCTTCGGCGTCAAGCAAGGCAAGATACTGGGGTACATGGTTACAGAAAGGGGTATCGAAGCCGATCCCAAGAAAATCAAGGCCATCATCGACATGAAGCCACCTCAAACCCTGACAGAAGTGAAAAGTTTCATGGGAAGACTTCAGTACATCAGTCGCTTCATCAACCAGTTGACATCTCTCTGCAAACCCATGTTCAAACTGATGAAGAAGAATGCCGACATCAAATGGGACTCCGAGTGCCAAACAGCTTTCGAGAAAATCAAGACCTACTTGTTGAATCCCCCAATTTTGTGCCCCCCACATGAAGACAAGCCACTACTCCTGTATCTGACAATAATAGACACGTCAATCGGAGCAATGCTGGCACAAGAACAGAAAAAGTCCAAAGTTGAGCATGCAATCTACTTCGTAAGCCGGAAGATTCAAGGAAGTGAACTCAGCTACTCAGCATTAGAGAAAACTTGTGCCGCCTTGGTATGGGTAGTCGGGAAACTGAAACACTACATGCAGTCACATTCAGTGCTCCTGGTCTCCAAAATGGACCCTGTCCGATATCTCTTTGACAAGCCATCCCTGTCAATGCGACTAGCCAAGTGGTCATTCTTCCTGGCTGAGTTCGACATCAAGTACATGGTCAGAAAATCAACAAAGGGCAGAGTAATGGCAGATCAGCTGGCCGACTTCCCGAGCAGTGAACCTAAGGGTCCTGATCCGCAGTTTTCGGACGACGAAATCTTTTCACTCGACAGCGCAAACCGCTGGCAACTCTTCTTCGATGGGGTAGCCAACAAGAAGGGGAATGGTATTGGAATGCTCCTTGTCGATCCCAAGGATGAGCACACTCCCATAGCCAACAAGCTGAATTTTGAAACAACCAACAATGCAGCAGAATACGAAGCTTGTGCAGCCGGTCTAGAAGCCGCCCTCGAGCGCAACATCTCAGAACTGGATGTATACGGAGACTCAGCATTGATCATCAATCAAGTGTCCAACAAATGGAAGACGGTAGATTCTGGCCTCCAGAAGTACCACACGTACATGGAGGAGCTCATTGCTCAGTTCAAGGACATCTCTTTTCATTATTTGCCAAGAGACAAGAACCGCTTCGCAGACGCCCTGGCAACCCTCGCCTCTCTTGTCGAAATTCCAGATGGGAAATCAGTAAAACCCCTCAGAATAGGTAGACGGGAAACACCTGCTTATTGCCGTGAGATCGAAATAAAAAAGGAAACGATCGACAAACCCTGGTACAATCAAATTTACCAGTACCTCCAAAATGGAGAAGCTTCCTTCACAAATGAAGATGGGAAATACAAAGAAGGGATCAAAGCCAAAAACATGATGGCATTAAAATGCCTGGCATCCCATTTCGTCATTCTGGGGGGTATGTTGTACAAGAAGCGCCACCAAGGGCCACTCCTTCGGTGTGTAAACAAAGAAAAAGCCAGCGAGCTAATGAACGAAGTTCACAACGGAACCTGCGGTCCGCACATGAATGCCCGAGCATTGACACAGATCATCCTCCGTATGGGATACTACTGGATATCAATGGAAACAGACTGCATCCAGTTCGTCCGAAGCTGTGACAAATGTCAACGGTTCTCCAACCTCAATCACATCCCTCCTCACGAACTCTATTGCATGACTACGCTATAGCCTTTCGCCACATGGGGAATTGACGTCATCGGTAAGATCACTCCACCCGGGAGCAATGGTCACGAGTTCATTTTAGTCGCAGTCGACTACTTCACCAAATGGGTAGAAGCCAGATCGTATAAGGTACTCAATTCTAAGAAGGTGGCCGAGTTCATCCGAGAGAACATCATGTGCCGATACGCAGTGCCCAAAGAGATCATATCCGACAATGGGACCCACTTCGAAGGAGATTGTGACCAACTTCTGACCGAATTCAGAGTCACACGTCACAAATCTTCTCCTTACAGACCACAAACCAATGGTGCAGTAGAGGCAGCAAACAAGACTCTCGCCATGATAATCAGAAAGATGACCACCAGAGGTCGGGACTGGTCCGAAAAGCTACATTTAGCCCTCTGTGGATACCGAACATCAGTCAGAACCGCCACAGGGGAGACTCCGTTCGCGCTTACCTTCGGAATGGAAGCAATGTTACCCGTGGAATTGGAAATTCCATCCCTCCGAGTCCTCTTAGAAAACGGGATCAATGAAGTTGAATGGCTACAGAGCTGTCACGACGAACTTTCTCTACTCGACGAGCGCAGATTGAAAGTCATGGAACATACTCGAGCCTACCAGAGCATATTGGCCCGAGCATTCGATAAGAAAGTCAAGATCTGAAACATCAGAGAAGGTGACTTGGTGCTAAAGGAAAAGCCTCCTACGCAGACCAATCCCCTCGGAAAATGGGAGCCTACCTGGATAGGATCGTTCGTGGTACAAAGAATCTTCTCCGGAGGAGCCATGAAGTTAGCAGACTTGGATGGGAACCCTTTCGTTAACCCCGTGAACGGAAGCAAGCTCCGCAGATACTTCGTTTGAGGAAGAGCACGAGTCAACTCTCCTTCCCCATACACCGTCCCTTCAGTAAAATTAAAGTGCCAAAAGAGTAATACCCAACTGGATACATTCCCGCTAATGATCCAAGTAAAAAACAGGGTCACACTGCTTTTTTCTTTGTTTTTCTCAAATTCACCTAAAGTGTCGAACTACGGTGACCTGAGCCCCTTAGTCCAATTGTAAAAGGGGAACGTAGGCAGCCATCATTGGTTCGGTCAAAAAAACAAAAAAAATACAATAAGCATCAATTGCTTGTGTTTTAAAAAACTCTTTTCATTTAACCTACAAATTCATTACGGTTGAAACAATCTTTGATGAGTTCAAGCACGGTCAACTCTTGACTCGCTACACGCTAGCAAAACTACAATAAAACATTAATTAGTTAATGTGTCTGCAATGACAGTGGGTGGATACTCTGGACAGTAAGGTCAACCTAGTTTCCCGTACTTGGTCCTTCATCCTTCTTTCCCTTCCCTTTTCCACGGCGAGTATTCTTCACCTTCGCAGGGAATATTCCTATAGTCCTTCTACCTGGCTCAGGGACCCTTCCCGATGCCTCCGTCAAACCTGTAGCTGTCAACGCAGCCCTTTCCCTAGCTCTGTCTCGAGCTGCCTCGCTTCGAGCCATCATGACCGTGCTTTGATTAGCCTCCCGATCAGCATTGGTCCCATAGTCAGCCATGTCATTCCCAGTACAATTCCCATGGTTAGCTCCCGCTTCGGTCCTCCTCAAAGTCGAGCTGTCCAGGTGATCAGCACCCAACAGCTCACTCCGTCTCCACAAGATAGCCATCTGTGTCTCCCCTATACACTCTTCATACCAGTCCAGTAAAAAAAAAAAAAAAAGAACAGTGCCCCCTCTCCGGTGAAAGAGAACCCTGGCAGGAAAGGACTTGTATTGCCACCACCATGTGAGCAGCAATAGCATCAAAGGATCTTCCATCAGCAGAGATCCCACCTCAAAGGTAGCAGCATGAGCTAAACCCGTCAATGGCACTCCGCTCCACTCGTCATCGTCGCAGACCAACGATGGAATATAGAAAGCCGTCTGGGACAGCCCCGGCACTCTGATGACCAAGTGACCTTCCTGAGCGGTCCGACAAGTCTGTAACTTCCAATGGGGAACCCATCATCTCAGGTGATACGTGTGGAGTCTGGCCATCCAGAGCTCCAACTCAGCCTGATTGCCCCCAATCACCAGAGGACGTCGAGAGAAGGACCAAGCGTCACAAGACATTGGCACCTCGGGCATCATCTGCAACCTCTCTCTCAACCACATGGTTAGCATAGCGGGACTCCCTCCCCACATGTATCGGCTACCGGTCGCCATCCTACCTATGCCCAGGAACGTCTCCCCCAAGATCAATGGCACGATGTCTCCCCCGCTCCAAGCCTTTGCCTCACCGAGATCCGATGTCGTGATGGCACACACCTGTGGATGTGAACGTGAATGAGTAGCGATCGCACACAGAGCAAACGCGTCCCACGCAAAGACGCTCCCCTCAGCTCCGGCAAATCTATCAGGCAGTCCCGAAATGTCGACATAATCAGTATTCAATATCAGCATCCCGTATGCTTCTCCAGCCAAGATACCAAGCAAAGACACTAGCTTCTCAACAGTGGCCATGCTACCAGCATATGGAAGAACTAGCTGTTCCGTCTCAGGTCCTCCCAGATTGGCCCAGAAATCTTCGAACGTAGGAGTGATTTTGTTGTACGAAAAGTTGTACACACTCCTCCGTACATCCCAGAAACAAGACGCGGCTCTCAAAAGATCCCAATCTGGCATAAGCTTCTTCAAAGCCCAAACAGATTTCATCCCGTAACAGCCTTCGAAAAATCCCTTGTTTTGCCTCGTGTGGTTCCGTACCCACGACTGGAAATTCTCCAAGTATCGCTCTTGCATCCTAGACGATAGCTTAGGAAAGGGAGCCATGAAAGAAAGTGAAGGAAGCTTTAGGAATTGGAAAGAAATCGCTGAATTCCTCCAGGCGGGAATACGCGAAAGGCCTCCTCTGCGCCTGTGAACTCGAGGACTCTCCCCTCTCGTGCCCCGAGTGCGAAGGAGGATGAGCTCCAAACCCAGCTATTCTGTCCGCGAACTGGCCAAATCCCTGTGCAAAGTCCGCTCCACCAGCCGTGGGAGCAGACGAACCTCTCGGCCTAGATGGCCTCGGCTCACGGACATCCACGCTCCTCCGGGAACTGCATCTCAGGAACTCCACGAGCCTCCTAGTGTAGGCGGCCCACCCATCCACCAGTCTCATAGCCTCGTTATACGTACGGCCAGACACCTGTGAACCAAAAATGTCATAAAAAGATGAGCAGAAAGTACAGATGCAACATTTGCAGAATGCTACTATCAAATGAAGAAAATCAAAAGCACTCACCGAAGTGTTGGGGTCCACCCTATACCGAGATCTCGGCTCCTCCGGGATCGGGATCACAAGTCACCTGCGCGAACCATCCAGCCCCTCGTACGCCAGCCTAGCATGTGGGAGCGGGAGATCTTGGGGATATCCAGGGCCCTCGCCCTCCCTGTGCTGCACCTGTGGTCTCCTCAGCCTCATCCTCAAGAAAGTCTCATAGTCAACCCCCGCTATGATGTACTCGGTATAGAACACGCCCTATCTATACCTCTCCAACTCCTCCATCGGCATCGACAGAGGATGCTGCATGTGCAGAGGTGGATCCACCGGCACCATTGGAAGGGACCCCGGGCCATGCTGACGGGTCACCCTCTCCCCCAGATATATAGCGTCGCAATGAAGTCCCACCAGGAGCTTCCGCCGCCGCGTAACCTCACTAGCAACCTGAACCGCGACAGCGTGGAACCGACTCCACCAGGTCAGCTGGATCCTCTCAGAGAACTCCCGGTTCAGTGCCTGGGACACCTCCTCGTATGTCAGTCGAGTACCCACTCTCGATGAGACCGCCTTCTTCGCCCTCTTCTGCCAAACCAGCATGGCCGGGAACAGGGGTCGATACGCCTCCCTAATGTCCCACTGCTGCAGACTGAACACCTCATAGCACCAGACCTGTCAAGCAAATGGGAGTTCTCCTCTCCCTGCGAGAACCTGTCTAGGGAATGGTAGAGCTCGGCCAGTCCAGCCTCCCCCCATGCATACCCCCTCACGGCATCCAAGTCTGTCAGCGACCCGAGCAGAGGGAAGTGACATGATGTATCAGAAGTCGGGAACAAAGTCGCTGACAACGCGAACCAAATTAACCCTCGAGACAGGCGCTCTGCGGTCATCCTCAAAGATCCAGCCAAATAATCTTCAATACCCGTCTGCAGATGCCTCTCCATCAGCCTGTACCGAATGCCTAAGCCCCTGGCATCGGTAATATCAAAACCCAGCAGCTCCGACAACTGCCCCGGGGTATAACCATCCACCCACACCAGCGTGTTGCCATAAGTCGGCAACCCGGTGATAGCAACAAAGTCAGTGGGAGTCACCATCGCCTCCCCCCATCTTAAATGAAAAGTGTGGGTCATATCCCACCAGTACTCGCTCAGAGCTACATATATGGACCTGGCCCTCTGCATCCCAGCTATCGCAGCTACCGCACTGATAAACCCAGTCAATCCAGAGTCAACCACCAGCTGCCGTGGACTCCTCTCTCCCTCCCGAGCCTCGTCCGGGATTACCCCCCACAGCGCTCGCACTGCCTCAAAGGCTCCCCGACTCTTCTGATTGTGGACGTCAACTATCCCTCGCCCCTGCAGGTGAACAAAGCAAGGATACGTTAAGCACAGAAGCGACATCAACAAAGTGCACGAACGTATGTCAAAAGGATGTAATGCATATACGGTTCTCATTCATTTCCTAAATATATTTCCATCCCTTCGAAAACTCCGTCGAATCCGGAACTTTGAAAGCATTTCGAAAACTCCGTAGAATTCGGAACTTTCAAAGCATTTTGAAAACTCCGTCGAATCCGGAACTTTCAAAGCATTTTGAAAACTCCGTCGAATACGGAACTTTCAAAATATTTTGAAAACTCCGTCAAATCCGTAACTTTCAAAACATTTCGAAATCTCCGTCGAATCCGGAACTTTCAAAATCCTTCGAAAAATCCGTCGAATCCGGAACTTTCGAATCCTTTCGAACATTTCGAAAAATTACTCCGTCCCGATTTAAACATACTTTAAATTCGGAAAACACATCTAGACATGGAATTTTGCAACCAAAATTTTTATGTCATCTACCCATGGTGTCAATTGAACTACATCCTAGTCAATTTCGACAAAGGCGCATAGCTGTGAATGTGTGCCCAAATTCTATTTTTTTGTTTTTAGTTTGGATTCACGCGAGTTTGAAAACATCCGGTTTAATTTGAAAAACGGAGTCGCCACGCCATTTTGATTTCCTCAAAACTTTGAAAAAAAGGTTTTTAGGGTTCGGAGGTTAAGTTACCCCTTGGTAAGAACGGATCGTCGTTCACCAAAGGTGCCTTGCCGTAGCAAGTCTCCCTAGATTCCATTTTTCGTGCTTGCTTGTGTGCTTTCTTGTGTGCATGTGTTGAAAAGAGAGGGGGGGGGGAGAGAATGTTCCAAGTTGTCTTCCGGACGTACAAACCATTTAGTTGGTTGTCGCTCGGGATTCCTTGGATTTTTATGTGTTCGGGACTTTGATCCCGTCCTCATCTTGGACTTGTGATCATCGCTATTTGACCTTGGGTCTTGCGTGATCGAGAGAAGGACTCTCTTTTATAGTCCAAAATGAGGTTCTTTAGAAAAGGAGTGTCCTTAGCCCATCAATCCTACGCCTTGAGACGATTGAGCTTATATTGGAGCTATCATGCTCGTCTCAAGCGATAATCGGAGATATAGGTTCAAGGTTTATCCCTTTCTAAAGAGATTGTGGCACCTTTAATGGAAGAAACGATGTAAAGATAGGATCTTTACATCAGTCTGTTCCGAAGGTTGCATTAAGTACCAATTGGGGACTAGGGGAATGCATGTTTTATAATAAAAATGACATTTTTAATGAAAAGATGACATTTTTGGGTGCAAAGGATGCTCTTTGATTTGCAAAGGATGCTTCTTATGTAAAGAAATGATTTTTAATGCAAAGGATGCATTTTTATGTGGAAAAATAGTGTTTTATATGCAAAGGATGCATAAAGACTACATCTTGAAAGCAAAGGATGCTACTTTCATTATAAAGACATGATTTTTAGTGCAAAGGATGCATCTTTGTATATGAAAATGGGTTTTAGGTGCAAAGGATGCACCTTTATTGTAAAGACATGATCTTTATATGCAAAGGATGCATTTTTATGCATGAAATGAGTTTTAGGTGCAAAGGATGCACCTTTAATGCAAAGACTACATTTTTATGAGCAAAAGGATGCTAAAGATCACATTTTTATGAGCAAAGGATGCAATGGTAATGAAAATGATGCAAAGGGAGGGGAAAAATGATGTATATGCTCAAAGATAGGATCTTTAACAACAAATACCAAGTTCCAAGCAAGATATAGCAATATGTAAATGCAAGGAGCAAGAATATCACATAAAGCAAGTATAATGGAAGATAAGGGGGGTGAGAGGTTTCCAATGGTGGTGACCTCTTTTTCTTTGGAGCTTGCCTAGAGGAGGGACCAACTTTGAAGGCTTCAAGGAGGAGGGAGGTGGCTCTTGGTGATTCCCAGCTTCCTGAATTTCATAGGGGTGTTTTTATAGAGTTTCGATGCTGGAAATTGGTATATCAAAATGGGTAGAGGAGGCCTCTATTTATAGGCAGTCTGGATAGAGCAAATGAGGCCGTGCGGCTAGGAGTTCCCTCCTAATGCAGCCGTGCGGCATTATCCCTTATGACTCAGCATGTTTCTAGAATCATGCAAGGTGGCACTTCTAGAAGGTTTTCCATATTAAGAATAACGTGCTTTTTTAATTTAAAGCAGTCCCTTCATTCCTCGGAAGGTTCGGAACAGTTCCGGAATTGCTCCCGGACTTTAGGAAAGTCCGGGGAATTGCCGGAAAACTTAACCGGAAGGCATGAGCCAGATTTGGGTACTTACAGAAGCCCCTCGGCAATGTCACTTGCAGGGCGAGTGGGGTTGTCGATAGAAAAGGATCCGATCTGGCGAATGCCGAGACGGATTAGGTGACCAAGGTGGTCGAGTGGCTGAACCTTTGGGAGGCTACCTACGTATCCCGGAGGAATCAAGCCAGGCCGTAGTTCATAACAAGATCCGTAGGGGAATGGTGAAGAGAAAAATGTTCTCTTGCTGGGGAAATAGAAGAGAAAGTGACCTGGGAGGTCAAGCGACTGATCCTACTGGGGATATGCTAGAAGTGACCGATGTGGTCGGATATCTGGACCTCTATGAGGGCCTACTTAACCACTGAGGAACCACTAAGGAGTGATGAATGAGGGTGACCACTGCGGTCGGATGACTGGACCTTTTGAAAGGCTGCCTCACCACTGAGGAGTGATGATGGAAGAGGGTGACCACTGCGGTCGGATGGCTGGACCTTTATGAAAGGCTTCCTACGTATCCCGGAGGAATCAAGCCTTGATCGTAGTTCCAGCATCACTAGATAGTTAGGAACGATGTCTAGGATCCTTGAGGTTTTGACAATTAATGGAGGTTGTCACCTGATTGACAATTAATGGAGGTTGTCACCTGAATTGACTAAAGATTACATCACTATCGAGGTGATAGAGGTAGCTGAAGTTTGGAAAACTTGAGCGTACTTCTCAATCCGTGATAGTGTGAATGTGGTGCCCAAATTTTTGTTGGATTCACGCGAGTTTGAAGACATCCGGTTTAATTTGAAAAACGGAGTCGCCACGCCATTTTGATTACCTCAAAACTTTGAAAAAAAGGTTTTTACTTGGGTTCGGAGGTTAAGTTACCCCTTGGGAAGAACGTTTGGCGTTCACCCAAAGTGCCTTGCCGGAGCAAGTCTCCCAAGATTTCAGTAATCGTGCTTGCTTGCGTGCTTTCTTGTGTGCATGTGTTTGAGAAAAAGGGGGGGGATGTCCCAAGTTGTCTTCCGGACGTACAAACCATTTGTTGGTTGTCGCTCGGGATTCCTTGGAATTTTATGTATTTGGGATTATGATCCCGTCCTCATCTTATGACTTGTGATCATCGCATTTTAACCTCGGGACCCTCGGGACTTGCGTGATCGAGAGAATGACTCTCTTTTGGTCAAATATGAGGTTCTTTAGAAAAGGAGGGTCCTTAGCCCATCAATCCTACGCTTTAAGACGGTCGAGCTCGTATAGAGGCTTCATACTCTTTCTTAAGCGATAATCGGAGATATAGGGTTCAAGGTTATCCCTTTCCAAAGAAATATGGAACCTTTAATGGAAGGAACGATGTAAAGATAGGATCTTTTACACCGGTCCATTCCTAGGTTGTTAATGGGGGAATGGGGGAAATGTATGTAAAAATGAATCTTTAATGAAAAGATGACATTTTTGGGTTGCAAATGATGCACTTAGTTTAAAGAAATAATCTTTATTACAAATGATGCATAAAGATTTGATTTTTATGCAAATGATGCATTTTTGTTGAAGAAATTGGCATTCATTATGCAAATGATGCATAAAGATTGCATTTTGAAAAGCATATGATGCTAGTTTATGGTAAAGACATGGTCTTTAAAGCAAATGATGCTTGAACAAGGGATTTTGGATGCAAATGATGCATTTTGATTGAAAAAGGTTTGATTTTTATATGCAAAGGATGCATGAAGATGACATTTTTATTTGAAAATGGGGGTTTTAGGTGCAAAGGATGCACCTTTATGGGAAAAGACTACATTTTTATGACAAATGATGTCTAATGCATGCAAAAGGGAAAGGGGGTGACAAAGATGTGATCTTTATGAATAAATGCCAAGTCCCAAGCAAGATATATGAATGCAATGAGCAAGTATATCAATTAAAAGCAAGGTTAGGGCGTGCGAGGTTACCAATTGCTTCCTTTGCTTCTTTGGTCGGAGCTAGGAGGAGAGGTTGGTCTTGGATCTTCAAGGAGGAGGGAGGGAGTTTCTTGGCCTTCTTCTTCACCTTCTTGAGCTTCCAAAGATATTCTTCACGTATTTGGAGTGTTTGTGGGTGACTTGCTATGGATTGTGTGTGTTGAAATGGGTAGAGGAGGGCTCTATTTATAGGCGATGGATAAGGCTAATGAAGCCGTGCGGCTAGGGACAATGAGCTAATGCGGCCGTGCGGCATTATCCATTGTGACTCAGCATTTCTAGAACCATGCAAGGTGGCAAATTCTAGAACCCTCTTCCTAATTAAGAAAAACGTGTTTCTTAATTAGGAAGGCTCCTTTCAGCTCTAAATTTAATTTGGGACTGTTCCAGAACATTTCCGGAACACTAGGAAGGTCCGGGGAATTACCGGGAAACTTACCGAAATTGCCGGGAAATTTAACCGGAAGGCATGAGCCAGATTTCGGTACTTACGAAGCCCTCGGCAACGTCACTTGCAAGGCGAGTGGGGTTGTCGATAAAAAGGATCCGATCTCGGCGAATGCCGAGACGGATTGGGTGACCAAGGTGGTCGAGTGGCTGAACCTCTGAAAGGCTACCTACGTATCCCGGAGGAATCAAGCCAGGCCGTAGTTCGGAATTAGGATCCGCTGGGGGAGGAAGAAGAGAAACTGGTCTCTTCTTTGGGGAAATAGAAGAGAAAATGACCTAGGAGGTCAAGCAATTGATCCTACTGGGGATATGCTAGGAGTGACCAAGGTGGTCGGATATCTGAACCTCTATGAGGGGCTGCTTTATCACTGAGGAGTGACAAAGAAACAGGGTGACCAAAGTGGTCGAATGGCTGGACCTTTTATAAAAGGCTACCTACGTATCCCGGAGGAATCAAGCCTTGATCGTAGTTCAAGCATCACTAGATAGTTAGGAACGATGTCTAGGATTCTTGAGATTTTGACAATTAATGGAGGCTGTCACCTGATTGACAATTACTGGAGGATGTCACCTGATTGAAACTAGAGCTTACGTCACTGTCGAGAAGATAGAGGTAGCTAAAGTTTGGTGAACTTGAGCATACGTCTCAATCTCTTTCGAATCAAAGATAAGGGTTGCCAAAGCTAGAATGATTTAAGCATACGTCTCAATCTCTTTCGAATCAGAGATATGGGTTGCCAATGACTTGAGCATACGTCTCAATCTCTTTCGAATCAGAGATATGGGTTGCCAATGACTTGAGCATACGTCTCAATCTCTTTCGAATCAGAGATATGGGTTGCCAAAGTTTGAATGACTTAAGCATACGTCACTATTCGGGATAGAGGTAGCTTAAGTTGAGAGAAACTTGAGCGTACGTCACTATTTGGGATAGAGGTAGCTTAAGTTGAGAGAAACTTGAGCGTACGTCACTATTCGGGATAGAGGTAGCTTAAGTTGAGAGAAACTTGAGCGTACGTCACTATTCGGGATAGAGGTAGCTTAAGTTGAGAGAAACTTGAGCGTACGTCACTATTCGGGATAGAGGTAGCTTAAGTTGAGAGAAACTTAAGCGTACGTCACTATTCGGGATAGAGGTAGCTTAAGTTAAGAAGAACTCGACAATTCGGAGGTTGTCACCTAGCGTTATCCCGTTATAACGAAATTAACGGAGGTGACTGGGAAGAAAGCTTAATTGCTTAAGAGATAAGGGATATCTTTTGAAAAAGATGTTATCTTGGTTAAAAGATAACGGAAATTGCATGCCCAAGTGGAAGGTCCAGGGGCAGGATTGTAATTTTCTGCTCAGAGCGAATGAGGCCGCCCGGCATGAGATGGAGAAAAAGGAGCTGTACGGCTAGAGACCTGTTTTTTCCAGATTATTTAAAATCAGATTTGAACGGGCCATTGGCATTACATTGCCGCCCAGGAACGCAGAGAGAGAAAAGAGAGGAAGAGAATTTCGAAATTCTTTCAATCCCCTTGCTTCCCTTTGATTTGAGATGGATCCGGAGGGCAATCCCATACCGAGGCAAGCAAGAAGAAACATCTCGGCGGCCGCTCGGAGGAGGAGGAAGGAGCTCGTTCGGACGGAGAGGAAGTATGACTTCCTTACGCCTCCATCGGAGCTCTATCCGGGGAGAAGGGAGCATAAATCAACGAACCCTCGATCGGTTGGGGTAAGCATTTTTAGTTTGCTCAAATCCGTCGATTTTGATTGAATTTTGAATGATTTAGGGCTTGACTCGAATTTTAGGAATTTTCTAGGATTTTTCTAGGATTTTTGAATGATTTTGAGATGCATGAACAACCTATGAGGCTAAGAATATGCAATGTGCAATTTATTTGATTATGAGAATGACTCACTTTTTTCTCGCAAATGAAGTAAGAATGAGAATTGTCTAAATATGAGACGGAGTTCTTGCATGTGCTAGAACTAGGTCAAAATTTTGAGAAAACATGATTTTGGAAGATGAAAAATGATTCATGCATGCCATTTTATTTAAAAAATAATGCTTATGTGCAAAGAATTGTGAAAATTGTGATTTTGTGCCTTAGGAAAGCAACGTGCTTAAAATGACGTGTTTCAAATGATGAAAGTCACGTTTTTTTTTTTTTTGATGCAAATGATGCTAGAAAAACTTTTGTGAATGATTTTCTTTTGAAAACATGTGCACTTTTGTGAATATATGCATGCTTTTGAAAATGATGAAGGACTGACACTCTTCTTTTTGTTGTGCTTGTCTATAGGAGAACAAGTCTAGAGGACCATCTGAGATAGCGGTCAGGCTTTGGCAGAGGATGCCGGATTTTGAGAAGAATGGGGTGAACCCCAAGAATTTGGTGAGGGCTACCGGCCTAGATTCGTTTGTGGAGGCCATCGGCACGGGAATTCACATCACCTCAAAGAGCAAGGGCCTGGTTCAGGCTCTTTCTGAGTTTTGGTGAGACTCTACTCATAGTTTCCACCTGAGCTGGGGAGAGCTTACTGTGACTCCTGCCGATTTCACAGCTATTATTGGCCTACAGTTCACCGGGAGGCCCGTGACTTGGAGAGACCATATTACAGCTGAGGAGTTCCAGGCTTTGGTTGGATTTGAGCTGATTCCCAAGGGATTGGGTATGGAGACACGGAACGTCGAGGTGGAAGTTCAGACTTGCATGCAGAACTTTGCTAATGATGTGGATCGCCAGTCGGCTAGAGCATTCATATGGTTGATGCTATCAGTCACTATCTTTGCTAATTCTGGGACGCTGGCCATGACTTTCCTCCTTGATTCTCTGGAGGATGTGGATGGGATAGGGACGGTCTCGTGGGGCGAGGCCGGATTGGCAGAGTTGTACTTCTCGTTGGACATGTACAGTCGGAACAAAGCTGCTTCCATGGACTGCTTCTCATTTGCCCTTGAGGTAGTCTCCTTTCTTTTCTCTTTTCTCTTTTCTCTTTTCTGTCTTGAGACTTCTTATGAGAGAGAGAATGACCCCTTTTTTTTTTTGAGATGTTTTTGAACATGCAGGCCTGGTTTTGCGAGGTGATCGGGTTCTTTCCTTGGAACCAGCAGAGTGATATCACCATTTTCCCTGCGATGGTTCGCTGGAGGGGAGATGTGAGGGATAGGTTCACGGGGAAGACCCGGATCACTTTCGACTACAAGATGGTGAAGCCTGTGCTCAACAAGGATGGACCGGATGGAGTGGACTTCTACCCCAGGCATATCCGGAGATTTTGCTGGGAGATGCTATTGAGGTGACAAGGCAGAGGAGGTGGCTCACTGGGCTGACTTGCGACATCATATATCTGGGGGACCGTTTCTCGAGGCAGCATGGTCATGTCCCTCCATTGGACGCCATTACTCCACACGATCCTCCAAGACGGATGCTTTGCAGCCCGAGGACGCGGGCGGATGAGATTGAGAGATACCAGGAGGTATAGGCTGCGGAGGAGTATTTTGACATGGGTACCCCTACGCCGTGTTTGTGGAGCGGCGCTGAGGACGCCACGTAAGGCGACGAAGGCGGCGGTCACTCAGGGATATGGGGAGGATGAGCCTGCTGACCCGCCTATCCCTCCTGCACACCTCTCATATGTCGTACACGGAGTACCGAGGAGGATGAGGATTCCTGTCCACGACACGAGGGAGCCCCAAGATACCCCGCCACCCGATAGCACCGTGAGTATACTCTTAGGGTCTTATTCCCTTTTTAGCTTTCAGCATTTTACGCTTTTTGCAATTTTACGAGATTTTTCGAGATTTTCGAGATTTTGTTTTCTTTTCTCGGAGTTCCGGCTCGCACCTATGACAGGTGGGTCGGGCGAAACGGGGTTGGAAAGACGTGTGCCGATCCTTGGTCAAGAAGCTGGCCTGCGCTACTAAAGCGTCAACAAGCGTGCAGGAGCCTGTGCGCAAAAGGAGGCATGTCGGGGGCGCAGCATCCTCTTCCTCGGCTTCGGAGTATTCGTCCAGTGCCAGGCCTCAGGGGCGAGGTCCTAATGCTGATATCTTGGAACAACTGGCGGAGTACGAGCACGACAACATCCCTCTTTCCGATGCGAGCGACCAGGAGGACGTGATGAGAGAGCCTAGCGTCTATGAGCTGAGCAGCGATGAGGAGGAAGAAGAATCTGAGGCCTAGGGGGTCTCTAGAGTAGATTTGGAACAAAACAAACAATGAACACTTTTTTATGCACAACTTGTTTATTTTTTGCTTTATTTTGACGCCGGTGGGGCGAAGACATTGTACTTATGTTTTATTTGCTTTTCTAATTCATGCTTTTTCAATTTGCATATTATCTGAGCCTTGGGGCGATTTTTTGCTTGGAATCGGGGCTGAAACTGGGCCAAAATGATTTATAATGGTGTATAAATGCTTGAATGGCTTCTGGATATGTTTTTGTACAGGTTTTGGTTGAAAAAGTGGGGTGAAAACTCCCTTGGGCAGCAACTTTGGTTGCTGCAGAATTTTTTCTGCAGAGGGCTAATGTAGCCGTGCGGATAGGTCTCTGGGGCAAATGAAGCCGTGCGGCTCACAGTTCTGTCTGAACTGGTTATTTTCTGAATAAAAGCAAGGCTTGGTCATTTCATTTCATTTTCAACCCAAACTTGTTTCAACTGTTCCCAGGGCATATTTTGGACCTAAAGACACCACCTTTGATCACTTTTGCGATGGAGAGGCCCGTTAGACTACAAAGGGGGAAGAGAGACCATTTTCTGTCCGGTCTTCAATCTTGGGCGAGACATAACTTCCAAAATCACAAGGGGCTGCTTGATTCTTCCTTCAAGATCAAGTCTTTATGGCATTTGAGGGATCTCCCGCCCGATTGGGACCTGTTGAGAGCCGCAGCAAAGTTCTGGGACGTCCGGAGACATGTTTACTGCTTTTCTTACAACGAAATCGTCCCAACGCACGAAGACTTCAGAGCCTTGATTGGGGGTCCCGAGACTGAGGCTATATCTATTCCGCTGATCGGAGACGTGCCGGTGGCGGTAAAGCTTGCATCTTTTCTCGCAGATTCCTGCAGGAGAGGCCGAGGAGATGATGGTAGCTTCTGACAGATTGACCTTTTCGAGATCCGGGCAGGTTTGGATCTCCGGCTATGGCTGCTACCATGGTGGCTATGGACGCATTTATCCTTTGCGTCTTTTACGTTCGTTTTGCCGAGTCCGTGGGGATTTGTCACGGTGGTCTCCTGGACATGGTCGAGAGGCTGCGGGTGGGAAGGATATCGTCCCACCGGTTTTGGGGGAGACTTTGCATGGGATCGACAGGATGGCTCGGGAGACCATTTCATGAGGTCCGGGAGTCCGGCTATGTTGACTTTGTGGCTGCAGGAGAGGCTCGGGGCTTTGCCTGGGCTTTGCCGACTCGGTGCCCTTGGGTGATTTCTCGGAGAGGTGCACCTAGGCGGCGAGAACAGGGTAGGCTGGGAGCCGATGATGGCTAGGCTATCCACTTCGGACATCCGTTGGTGGATACCACACCGGAGGTTGCGGACCAGAGGATATTTCGGGAGTCTTATGCCGTGAGGGTTCCGGGATTCTGCTGGTCATCCTTCTACATACCCCGCTTGGTATCCAGGGCTTTGGGGCTTTACAGAGCCTTTGAGTGACTGGGAGGACATCCGGACCATGGAGGTGATGTCTCTAGACATGAGGGGCCCAGCCCGGCTTTACTTTTTCTCGAGGGCTTGGACATACACCGCTTTCCCACCCGGGGCTATCTTTAGGAGCAGGAAGAGCACGATCTTGACCACCGTCTACTTGGAGCGGTACGAGAGGGAGATGGGAGCGACTCGGGTTATCTTGGAGGATAGACGCCGAGTTTTATTGGGGGCTGACCACGACTCGAGTAGGACTCGAGGAGACCGAGGCTAAGGCGAGTTGCCATAACCAATCAGGTGACTTGGTCAGGGGCATGGAGGCTCGGTACAAGAGGTTGTCCGAGGTTGCTCATTTGACTGAGTCTCAGAGGGAGGAGATACGGACTCGTGCTCGTATAGAGAGAGCGCTTATTGACACGGGGTTGGTAGAGGCTCCAGTGAGGATACCAGAGGTCGGGATGAGGGATACCGACATTATTGAGAAGAAAAGGAAGAAAACTCGACGAGGCCGAGGAAAAGGGAAGAAGACTGAAGAAGACTCAGCGAAGGACGACTGACAAGTCTTTTCTCAAGATCCTCTTATTGCCATTTGCAAACACATTAGTTTATTTAGGCATTTTATTGTATTTTAGATCTTTTTAGCAGGTTAGCAGAGTCAAGAGGTAGACCGTGCTTGAACTCATCAAGAAATTTTTGACTTGTAATGAACAAGAAATATTATTTTAGAAATTAATCAAGACATGTTTCATGGAAATTCAAATGTCTTATTACTTGGGACCCGTTTTATGAAAACTGAAATACCCTTTTATTTATTGATAAGGACGCACTTTATGGAAGCTTTATTGCCCTTTTTTTATTGTTTAGACCGAACCATATATGGCTGCCTACGTTCCCCTTTTACAAGAAAGGCTAAGGGGCTCAGGTCTTCATAGTTCATTCTGGTGAACTAATTTTTTTTCATGTGCAGCCCTGTTTTTTGCCTAGACCGCCCTTTTTGGGGTTTTCAGCCTAGCTGGGCATTACTCTTTTTGCACTAAGATTTTTTTTTTATATGTGCAACCCTGTCTTTTGCCTAGACCGCCCTTTTTGGGGTTTTCAGCCTAGCTGGGTATTACTCTTTTTTGCACTCTTTTTTTTTATTATTTTTTTTTTTAGATATAGTATCTTTTGAGCTTATCACCGTTGACTGGGTGGACAAAGGGATTGCCGTCCAGGTCTGCAAGCTTCATGGCTCCTCCCGATAGTATCTTCTGCACCACATAAGGGCCGATCCAAACGGGTTCCCATTTTCCCAGGGGGTTGTCTCTGGTAGGGGGCTTCACTTTCAATACTAAGTCACCCTCTTTGATGTCTCTGGCCTTGACCTTTTTATCAAACGCTCTGGCCATTCGCCTCTGGTAGGCTCGGGTATGTTCCATGGCTTTTAGCCTTCTCTCGTCAAGCAGGGCTAACTCATCATGCCGGCTTCGTAGCCATTCTACTTCGTTGACACTGTTTTCCAGGAGGACCCTTAATGACGGGATTTCCAACTCCACTGGTAACACTGCTTCCATCCCGTAAGTTAGGGCAAAAGGAGTTTCTCCTGTGGTGATTCGACAGACGTTACGTAGCCCCGCAGTGCTAGGTGCAGCGTTTCGGGCCAATCACGACCACGGGTGGCCATCTTCCGGATGATTCGCTCGAGTGTCTTATTAGCAGCTTCCACAGCTCCATTGGTCTGAGGTCTGTACGGGGACGACTTGTGGCGAGTAACTCGGGTCGACGGCGGTCTATCGCAGCCTCCTTCGAAGTGTGACCCATTATCAGAAATGATCTCGTTGGGCACCCCATATCTGCACATTATGTTTTCTTTGATGAGCTGGGCCACTTTTTTGGAAGTGAGGACCTTGTAGGACTTGGCCTCTACCCACTTGGTGAAGTAGTCGATGGCTACCAACACGAACTTGTGCCTATTGCTTCCTGTCGGGGCTATTTTCCCTATCACGTCAATGCCCCAAGTTGCAAACGGCCAAGGAGTCGTCATGCAGTACAGGTCATGAGGTGGGAGATGGTTGAGGTTGGCAAACCGCCGGCACTTGTCGCAGTTCGGACGTCTTTGGACGCGGTCTGTCTCCATGGAGATCCGGTAGTAACCCATTCGAGGATCACTTGCATCGGGGCTCGCATTCATGTGAGGACCGCAAGGACCATTGTGGACTTCGGTCATCAACTCTCTGGCTCTTTCTTGAGTGACACATAAGAGTAGTGGTCCTTGATAGCGTTTCTTGTACAGGTTGCCTCCTAGGATGACATAATGGGAGGCCAACCTTTTCAGGGCTCGCAAGCTTTTGGCTCGACACCTTCTTTTGGTCTACCTTCTTCGTCTCGAAAGCCGACTCTCCGTCTTTGAGGAATTGGTAAATCTGATTGTACCAAGGTTCCTTTGTAGGCTCGGGTCCCGTGTCTACTTCACAACGTAAGGCCGGGGCTTCTCTTCTACCCACTCAAGGGCTTTATGGCTTTTCCCTCGGGGATCTCTACGAATGAGGCTAGAGTAGCTAGGGCATCTGCGAATCTGTTCTTTTCCCTCGGCAAGTAGTGGAAAGTCACTTCTACGAACCGTCCGATCCAACTCCTCCATATGGGCATGATACCGTTGCGATTAGGGTCCACAGTCTTCCATTTGTTGGAGACTTGGTTGATGATCAGGCCGAGTCTCCGTAAACTTCGAGCTCCTGGACATTTCTTTCTAAGGCGGCCTCCAAACCGGCAATGCGGGCTTCATACTCGGCGACATTGTTCGTGGCGTGAAAGTTCAACTTGAGGGCTATGGGGGTATGCTCATCTTTCGGATCGACCAATAGCATTCCTACACCATTTCCTCTTTTGTTAGCGGCTCCGTCAAAGAACAATTGCCATCTATTCTCGAGCTCAACCGCAAAGATCCCTTCATCGGGAATTGGGGTTCGTGCCCTCTGTCTTCATTCTGGGAAGTTCGCCGGGTGATCCGACAATGCTTGACCCTTGATGGCCTTTCTGGTCACATAGTTGATGTCGTATTCTGCCAAGAAGAAGGACCACTTCGCTAAACGCATCGAGAGGGAAGGCTTGTCAAAGATGTACTTGATGGGGTCCATTTTCGAGACCAAATTCACAGGGTAGGCTTGCATATAATGCTTCAATTTGCCGACTACCCAGACCAGTCCTGCACAGGTCTTTTCACATGCCGAGTAATTGAGCTCACTCCCGTAGCTTCCGGTGACAAAGTAAATGGCGTTTTCTACCCGAGAGTCTTTCTTTTCTGAGCAAGCATAGCCCCAACCGCCGTGTTCGTGATAGTGAGATAGAGCGTAAGAGGCTTCGTCTATGTGGGGGCATAGTAGGGGGATGTACTAAGTATGCCTTGATCTGATCAAAGGCATCTTGGCATTCTTCGGTCCATTATGTGTCCACATTCTTCTTCATGAGCTTGAAGATGGGCTCGCACATAGTGGTCAAACGATTGACGAAATGGGCGATGTCTTGCAATTTACCCATAAAGCTCTTGACTTACGTGCAGGTTTGAGGTGGCCTCATATCCATGATGGCTTTGATCTTTCGGGGTCAACTTCTATACCTCGCTCCGTGACCATATACCCAAGCACTTTTCCCCTTGTCACTCCGAAGGTGCATTTGGCGGGGTTTAGTCTCATGGAATGCCGTCTCAACCTCTCAAAGAATTTTCGTAGGTCAACAAAGTGTCGCCCACCCTCTCCTTTGGAGTGGATTATCATATCATCTACGTAGACCTCAATCTCCTTGTGGATCATGTCATGAAAAAGCGCGGTCGCTGCCCTTTGGTAAGTAGCCTCGGCATTCTTGAGCCCGAAGGGCATTACCGTATAACGAGGGTTCCCCATGGTGTGGTGAAGGCTGTCTTTTCTTGGTCTTCCTCGGCCATCTTGATCCGGTTGTAGCCTACAAAACCATCAACGAAGGATTTGACTTCGTAGTTGGCGGTGGAGTCCACCAGATGTCTATGTTTGGCGAGAGGGTAGTCGTCTTTGGGGGGGCCTTGTTCGGATCTCGGAAATCCACACGGCGCACCTTCCCATTGGCCTTGGTTACGGTCACGATGTTGGACAACCATGTCGGGTATTCAATGACTCGATGAACCCTACCCGCAGAGCTTCTCAATTTCTTCTTTGACCTGTAGAGACCATTCCGGCTTGATCTTTCTCGGTTACGCTGCGGCTTAGCATCGGTGCTAGAGGGATTACGTGTTCTACTATCGAAACTGTCTAGCCCCGGCATATCCTTGTATGACCATGCAAACACGTCGACGTATTCTCCGAGCGGCTCGATCAATCTGTCCCTTTCCACCCCCTGGAAGAAGCTTCCAATCTGTGTCTCTTTAGGTTCCTCAATAGTACCCAAGTTCACACTAATCAAAACCTCCTCGGCTTGGGCCCGGTTTTCCTCTTTTACGAAACACCTTAAAGATTTCTTTAATGTATTGTTCGTTTAGTGTGTTTGCATCTTGTTCAAATGATTCATTATTAAGCGTTGTTAAGTTTTGAGTTAATTTATCATTTGTTAAGTTGGCAATAAGAGGATAATCGTAAAGATTTGTCATTTCATTCAAAATAAGGGGAAAGATGACATCGATTACATTTTCATAATCCTCGGGCGTGAGGCCTTCGGATGACTCTCGAGGACTGAATTCAAAGATTCCCGACTCGACCGAATAGACGCTACCGACTCTGGACCCTACGCTACTTATTGACTCGAGGGGGACTTGACAAGGGTTGGGACCGGATCTCACTCCTTCTTCTTTGTTGCCACAGGGAGTAGCGGTCTTGCCGGCGTTCTTCAAAGTTGGAGACTTCGAACCGATCAAAAGCTTGCCGGAAATCATTGACGGGCATGCTTGTGGAAAGATGGTGAGGGGAACTAAAGTAACTTGTTGCAATCTTTCGCCTAGCTCTTCCGTAGCGACCGGACTCATTGGTCAAGTGTACTGGCTCATTTTGTCGACGCACTTGCGATAGGTCATCTTTTCCTTGCCAATCTTTGATACTACCACCTTGTCGGTATAGCCAATAGGAGGGTTGGCTTGAATGATGCCGATAAAGTCTTCTTCGGGAGAGACTTTGATCCTTCCCCGATTGGCCAAATACTCTATAGGCTTTACGTATTCGTCTTCTAGATCGCTAGCTTTTTGTTGAATCTTACAATGGCAACAAACTCAGAATTTTCTACTTCAAGAGGGTCACCGATCATAGGGATATCAGCCGGACTGTGCTTGGGGTGACGGGTTCCTTGACAGTTCCTTGGCATAACCGACATAGTAGTCGAACTTGCCGAAGGCTCTCCCAAAGTTCCTACGCTCTTGTCCCCGGCTTCGTATCTTTCCTTAAGCTTCGGCGTGTGGACTTTCTCTTCTTCTTCTTCCTTGAAGGAGCGTCCTCATTGATCCATTCTTGATACTCATACTCTAAGCGGTCTTCGCAATCACATACATCATACCGAGATGTGAGGCTTGGGTTGAAACTGGGATAGCCCCTCCAACCGCTTGGTCATTACCGTTGTGGATTACCATGTTGGCCATTTTGACACCGAAAAGCCGACAAAACCGAGGATTCAGCGGCGTCCGAGGATTCTCGCGCTAACAAGTCGCCGACCCGGTGTTCTCACCCACTTCTTTCTCACTGCGGGAAAGGGATAGGAAAGGTTTAGACTCGGGGTAGGTGTTTAGGTGAAGGCTCGGGCAGTATGCAAATTAGAATCTTCAAGTTTACTTAAAACAGTGTCTTTTATTAATATCTATTTGGTTGGAAAAGGGATTCTGCCCTTCTTTTTTCACAACTACTCTAGATCCTGGATCAGTGGGTTCCGTCACTACGTCTATAAGCCCCTCGTATTCCACCTCGTATTTTGACCTCCCGGGGTGGACGGCCCGGGCGAGGGTCCTATAGGGCACGCGGATCCCACCGACCGAGAGTAAAGAACGCTCCTATCGGGTCTAGCGGGTCATAGGACCTTTCAACGCACGAGCGATGCGGATTATAGTCAAGGCAATACCGGGAAAGTCTCGTCTCTGCCTTGACGGATCTTTGGCGTAGTTTCGCTTGAGCGAATGACGGTTTCGACTTTCGCAATGTCCGAGAGAATAATAGGCATGGGTCGGGCGGTAAAAAGCCGGATGACACGGTGTCACATTGAACTTCGTTGCATACACGGTGCGTGGGTCGGAATCGAAGTCAATGCCGATCAAGATCTTGCCAATTTTTCCTTGTCGGAATTTTGGCAGAGCTTCGCTTGAGCGAAAGATCTTTTGATTTTTGGCAAAGACTCGGTCTTGACTCTTACGCATTCTGTGCGGGTCAAGGTCAATAGTCAATGTCGGAGTCAAGATCCCACCGATTTTTCCTTGTCGGAATTTCGGCAGAATTTCGCTTGAGCGAAAATCTTGGCTTCCGTTATGAGCTAAGGCTTGACCTTTACGTGGGTATGCAACTGGGCTATATGACACGGACTAGACCAAAAACCAACCAAAAGTCACGGTTTTTTTTGAAACGTGTGACACGGACTGTGCATTGGTCGACACTGGCTGCCATGGGGAGGTTGGGATGATTCCGTGCGCGCCCGGGAGCATCGTAAGGCTGTCCGTGACTGCACTGAACCACCCTCGGGTTTGAAGGACGTGCGTGCAAAAGTGTACAGGATATATCAGGTGCGCGTAGTGTGCGGTCTCCTAAAAATGTTCCTTTTTGAGTTAAAACAGAGATTTTCATAATGTGTTTTAAAGGAATGATTTTCGGGACGGGGGAAAATGAAACACGTAAGCACGTAAATTTTCTGGGAGCCCCAGTCAGTCATGAAGCTGAGTAGCCCCAAGCTGCTAGGACTGCCAGATTAACCATGATTTTTCCTGGTGGAATTGCCACTGAGGTCGCCCGGTCAGAATCCAAGGAGGATTGAGCCGTACGACTGCATGGATCAATTTTCCAGGTTCCACTCCTTTTGCTATTTTTCGGGTTGTTTCCCGTTTCAAAGTATGCACAAATTCCAAGATGCAAATGATGCAATGCATGGTAAAGAAAGCAAGCACGATTAATGAAATCGGCGATGGGAGTCTAACCCGCTCAAAAGGGAAAAGCTTTCTTTTATTTTATTTTTTTTTCAAAATTGTTTTTTTTCGAAAAGGGATACTGGTACGTGGATTGTTAAACCACCGGTTATCCCAACTCCCACGTCAGGGAGTGTACAGGAAGGGTAAGTGGTTTCCACCTATATACCGAGTATCGATTTTTTTTGTTTTGAAAATAAAAGCTTTTCTCCTTTGGGATTGTCCCCAGCGGAGTCGCCAAACTGTGAATGTGGTGCCCAAATTTTTGTTGGATTCACGCGAGTTTGAAGACATCCGGTTTAATTTGAAAAACGGAGTCGCCACGCCATTTTGATTACCTCAAAACTTTGAAAAAAAGGTTTTTACTTGGGTTCGGAGGTTAAGTTATCCCTTGGGAAGAACGTTTGGCGTTCACCCAAAGTGCCTTGCCGGAGCAAGTCTCCCAAGATTTCAGTAATCGTGCTTGCTTGCGTGCTTTCTTGTGTGCATGTGTTTGAGAAAAAGGGGGGGGGATGTCCCAAGTTGTCTTCCGGACGTACAAACCATTTGTTGGTTGTCGCTCGGGATTCCTTGGAATTTTATGTATTTGGGATTAAGATCCCGTCCTCATCTTATGACTTGTGATCATCGCATTTTAACCTCGGGACCCTCGGGACTTGCGTGATCGAGAGAATGACTCTCTTTTGGTCAAAGATGAGGTTCTTTAGAAAAGGAGGGTCCTTAGCCCATCAATCCTACGCTTTAAGACGGTCGAGCTCGTATAGAGGCTTCATACTCTTTCTTAAGCGATAATCGGAGATATAGGGTTCAAGGTTATCCCTTTCCAAAGAAATATGGAACCTTTAATGGAAGGAACGATGTAAAGATAGGATCTTTTACACCGGTCCATTCCTAGGTTGTTAATGGGGGAATGGGGGAAATGTATGTAAAAATGAATCTTTAATGAAAAGATGACATTTTTGGGTTGCAAATGATGCACTTAGTTTAAAGAAATAATCTTTATTACAAATGATGCATAAAGATTTGATTTTTATGCAAATGATGCATTTTTGTTGAAGAAATTGGCATTCATTATGCAAATGATGCATAAAGATTGCATTTTGAAAAGCATATGATGCTAGTTTATGGTAAAGACATGGTCTTTAAAGCAAATGATGCTTGAACAAGGGATTTTGGATGCAAATGATGCAGTTTGATTGAAAAAGGTTTGATTTTTATATGCAAAGGATGCATGAAGATGACATTTTTATTTGAAAATGGGGGTTTTAGGTGCAAAGGATGCACCTTTATGGGAAAAGACTACATTTTTATGACAAATGATGTCTAATGCATGCAAAAGGGAAAGGGGGTGACAAAGATGTGATCTTTATGAATAAATGCCAAGTCCCAAGCAAGATATATGAATGCAATGAGCAAGTATATCAATTAAAAGCAAGGTTAGGGCGTGCGAGGTTACCAATTGCTTCCTTTGCTTCTTTGGTCGGAGCTAGTAGGAGAGGTTGGTCTTGGATCTTCAAGGAGGAGGGAGGGAGTTTCTTGGCCTTCTTCTTCACCTTCTTGAGCTTCCAGCAGTATTCTTCACGTATTTGGAGTGTTTGTGGGTGACTTGCTATGGATTGTGTGTATTGAAATGGGTAGAGGAGGGCTCTATTTATAGGCAGTCTGGATAAGGCTAATGAAGCCGTGCGGCTAGGGACAGCGAGCTAATGCAGCCGTGCGACATTATCCATTGTGACTCAGCATTTCTAGAACCATGCAAGGTGGAAAATTCTAGAACCCTCTTCCTAATTAAGAAAAACGTGTTTCTTAATTAGGAAGGCTCCTTTCAGCCCTAAATTTAATTTGGGACTGTTCCAGAACATTTCCGGAACACTAGGAAGGTCCGGGGAATTACCGGGAAACTTACCGAAATTGCCGGGAAATTTAACCGGAAGGCATGAGCCAGATTTGGGTACTTACAGATAGAGGTAGCTAAAGTTTGGAGAACTTGAGCGTACTTCATTATCTGTGATAGAGGTAGCTTAAGTTTGGAGAACTTGAGCGTACTTCACTATCTGTGATAGAGGTAGCTTAAGTTTGGAGAACTTGAGCGTACTTCACTATCTGTGATAGAGGTAGCTTAAGTTTAGAGAACTTGAGCGTACTTCTCAATCTGTGATAGAGGTAGCTAAAGTTCGGAACATTGACAATTCAGAGGTTGTCACCTAGCGTCATTCCGTTATAATGGAAGTAACGGAGGCGACTGGGGAGGAAAGTCTATTTGCTTAGGAGATAACGGATATCTTTTGGAAGAGGATGTTATCCTAGTTAAAGGATAACATGAATTATATGCCCAAGTGGAAAGTCCAGGGGCAAAACTGTAATTTTTGCTCAGGGCAAAAGAAGCCGCTCGGCATGAGACGGGGGCAAAAGAGGCCGCATGGCTAGAAGTCTGATTTTTCCAGATTATTTAAAATTAGATTTGAACGGGCATTGGGCATTGTTGCCGCCTTCTGTTGCCGAGGAAGAGAGAGAGGAGGGAGAGAATTTTTTCAAAAATCCTTCAATCCCTTGCTTCTACTGATTGAGATGGATCCGGAGGGGAATCCAATGCCAAGGCAAGCACGGAGGAACATCTCCGAGGCCGCTCGAAGGAGGAGGAGAGAGCTTGTCCGCACGGAGAGGAAGTATTGTTGGAAATGGATAACGAAAAGTTAAGTTTAACTTAACGTTGATCTAGTTTCTAACGGAAGTTCGTTATGTGTTAACGGAACTAGTTACAAATTATATTCTACATTTGTTGTAGATTATTATACTTATTTAATGTCTCTAAAACTATTTAGGGTGAATGAGAATTAATGACAAGTGTTTTTGTAACTTAACGAGAGTTAAATAAAGGGTTAAAGTTAACTTGGGTTGACTTGGACTGATCCAAATTGGTTTGGGTCACAACTGTTCCCAAAAAGGTTTTCGTGACCTTTCAGTTCTGGGCTTCAGCGCGGTCGCGCTCCAGCCTAGAGCGGCCGCGCTGATTTAAGGTTAAATCTTGGCCTGGTCTCGGCATGAGAGCGCGGTCGCGCTCAAGGCAAGAGCGGCCGCGCTCGTGCGTAATCCGAACAGCTTTGGCACCTCTTGAAGTGAAAAGCCATGAACCCTTTAAATCTCTTTTAAATACCTTCCCTCCGAATTTCAATTTACATATACAAATCATTTGAGCCTTCCAACCCTCTAGAGAGATAGATTAACATAGCCAAATCATATCATCTTGTTGCATCAAATCTTTTCAAGTCCAAAGTTCAAAACATTGAGTTGTTCGTTAGATTAGTTATATTGGAGTGCTCCTTATAACTAATAGTTAAGTCGTTTTATCTTACGAGAGTTTTGTTATTCAACCGTAAGCACCTGTGCGGGACAAATAACTCTTACGGAGATTGTATATAATACAAGACTCGACTTGTTTCTAGTTTTCCCAATCTCCATTATTTTCTCCATCAGATTTTCTGTTAAAGTTCTTGAGAAGCCATACATAAAGTCCAACAATCGTAAGAGTTATTTGACGCTTCTTCAAGATTATCAAGAGATGGCAAACGAGAAAGACACCACTTCATCAAGTCAAGGGAATGTGACGCCTCCTACACAAGGTGACGCTACATTCAACCATGTTGCTCCCGCTCCTACAACTCATCACATCAGTCATGGTGAGAAACCCGCGAAATTCACCGGTGTGGATTTCAAGAGATGGCAACAGAAGATGCTCTTCTACTTGACCACCCTAAGCTTGCACCGCTTCTTAAAGGAAGATCCTCCGGCAGTAGAAAAAGGTGAT
Source organism: Adenophora triphylla var. japonica (assembly GCA_022495995.1). Taxonomy (NCBI): domain Eukaryota; kingdom Viridiplantae; phylum Streptophyta; class Magnoliopsida; order Asterales; family Campanulaceae; genus Adenophora; species Adenophora triphylla. Next base: position 803,191 of record JAFEMH010000189.1, read on the forward strand.
CCGGACCCTCAAAGGCAAATGGCAAAGGAGGCTTGGGCTCACGGTAATTTTCTTTGTAAGAACTATATCTTGAATGGACTTGACGATGCACTATACAATGTGTATAGTACAGTCGAGTTAGCCAAGGCGTTGTGGGACACCTTGGAAAGGAAGTACAAGATCGAGGATGCCGGGTCAAAGAAATTTGTCGTCGGTAAGTATCTTGACTTTATGATGGTCGATTCCAAATCGGTAACAACTCAAGTAGATGAATTCCAAATCATTCTACATGGGCTTGATGCCGAGGGGATGATCATGAATGATCCTTTTAAGGTGGCTTCCATCATTGAAAAGTTGCCTCCTTCGTGGAAGGACTTTAAGAACTATCTCAAGCATAAACGCAAGGAGATGTCCTTAGAAGACATTGTTGTTCGTCTTCAAATAGAAGAGAACAATAGAATGAATGAGGCCAAAGTTGCTAAAGGCAAGATGGAGGCAAAGGTCAATCTCGCCGAGGCTAGCACGAGTGGCACAAAGAGAAAGCATTCCGAAACTGCCGGGAATGCTAAGAAAGGGAAGAAGAAGACCTCTAAAAGGTTCAAGGGGTCTTGCTATAATTGTGGCAAACCGGGCCACTTGTCAAGGGATTGTCGTCTCCCGAAGAAAGAGGCAAACAATGTTGACCACATGGACCTAGACTTTGCAGCGGTTGTCTTTGAAGCCAACGTTGCAAATTTGGAGGAGAACCCTAAAGCATGGTGGATAGATACCGGTGCTACCCGCCATATTTGTGGTAACAAGGAAAGTTTCTCCTCCTATACTCCCATCTCCGGAAGAAAGCTTTACATGGGAAATTCTGCGACCTCCGATGTTCAAGGCATTGGAAACGTGATTTTGAAGATGACTTCCGGAAAAGAAGTAACCTTGTTGGATGTGCTGCATGTTCCAGACATCCGTAAAAATTTGGTGTCCGGCGCTTTGCTTAGTAAGGCCGGTTTTAGACTAGTATTCGAATCCGACAAATTTGTACTAACCAAGAATCGGTTGTTTCTTGGAAAAGGTTACCTCGAGGAGGGCCTTTTTAAAATGAATGTAATGACTGTAATCCGCCAAGGTGCGATGAATAAAAGTTGTGTTCCTTATGTTTACTTGTCGGAAAGTTCTAATTTATGGCATGATAGATTAGGACATGTAAACCTTGACACCATTAAGAAATTAGCGAGACAAGATTTAATCCAAATGACTAAATCCGACTCGACTAATAGGTGCGAAGTTTGTGTTGAGGCAAAAATGACAAAGTCGCCATTTAATGCCATACAAAGAGACACGACTCCTCTCGAGTTAATTCACACCGACATATGTGATTTAAAACTAGTGCAAACTCGAGGAGGTAAAAAGTACTTCATTACATTTATAGATGATTGCACTAAGTATTGTTATGTCTATCTCCTAAGAAGTAAGGATGAAGCCTTAGGGGCTTTTGAGACTTATAAGAAAGAAGTTGAGAATCAACTTAACTTGAAAATTAAGAAGATTAGAAGCGATAGAGGTGGAGAATATGAAGCACCGTTTGAAGGATTATGTTGGGAATCCGGCATAATTCATCAAACAACGGCTCCATATACCCCTCAATCTAATGGAGTTGCTGAACGCAAAAACCGTACTCTCAAAGAGATGATGAACGCACTTTTGATCGGGCCTGTGCTTACCCAACAACTTGTGGGGGGAAGCAATACTCACTTCTAATTATGTTCTTAATAAAATACCCAAGAAAGGTATTGATAAAACGCCCTATGAATTATGGCATAATCGTAGGCCATGTTTTAAATACCTTAAAGTGTGGGGGTGTTTGGCCAAGGTTGAAGTACCTAAGCCTAAACAAGTCAAGATTGGCCCAAAGACCATTGACTGTGTTTTTAATTGATATGCCAATAATAGTAGTGCCTATCGGTTTATAGTGCATAAATCGGACATTCCAGATATGCACGTAGGAACTACTATAGAATCAAGGAATGCGGTATTCTTTGAAAACATTTTTCCGGTTAAGGACAGGAAAGATGTAGGTTCTAATAAAAGAACACATGAGTCTACAACTGGTCCTTCTCAAATAGAAGATGAAGAGCCGAGACGTAGCAAAAGGGCAAGAGTGGAAAAGACTTTTGGTCCTGATTTTCTATCTTACATGTTAGAAAACGAACCATCAACTGTTAAAGAAGCTTTATCCGGTCCGGATAGTTCGTTCTGGAAAGAAGCTATTAACAGTGAAATAGAATCCATAATGCTCAACAATACTTGGGAATTGGTTGATCTCCCTCCAGGTTGCAAACCATTAGGTTGCAAATGGATCCTTAAACGGAAGTATAAGTCGGATGGATCTATCGAAAAGTACAAAGCTAGGCTAGTTGCCAAAGGCTTTAGACAGAAAGAGGGATATGATTTCTTCGATACATACTCCTCGTCACAAGGATCACATCTATTCGTGTTCTCATAGCTATTGCAGCAGTGCATAATCTTGAGATACACCAAATGGATGTGAAGACTGCTTTCCTTAATGGAGAACTTGATGAAGAAATTTACATGGAACAACTCGAAGGGTTCGTGGTTCCTGGTAAAGAACGAAAGGTGTGTAAACTTGTAAAATCCTTGTATGGACTAAAACAAGCACCTAAACAATGGCATGAGAAGTTCGATAGAACCATGTTATCGAATGGATTCAAGATCAATGAATGTGACAAATGTGTCTACATTAAAGAAACATCTGAATCATTCGTTATCGTTTGTCTTTATGTAGACGACATGCTCATAATGGGAAGTAATCATGATTTAATCATGAATACCAAAGGCATGTTAAAGAAGAACTTTGACATGAAAGACATGGGATTAGCTGATGTAATATTAGGGATAAAGATCTCTAGAACATCTGAAGGATTAGTTCTTTCACAATCCCATTACCTAGAGAATGTTCTTCGGAAATTTAATGTCTTTGATGACCCTCCGGCTAAGACACTGTAGACTTGGCTCTACATTTAGCCAAGAACAAAGGGGAACCAGCTTCTCAACTGGAATATGCAAGAATAATTGGCGATCGATGTACTTAACAAATTGTACTCGTCCCGTACATTGCATATTCGGTGAGCAAACTAAGTAGGTTCACAAGCAATCCTAGTACCGATCATTGGAAAGCACTAATGAGAGTACTAAGATATTTAAAGTATACATTAAACCATGGGATACTTTACAATAAATATCCAAAGCGGTATTAGAAGGATAATGTGATGCCAATTGGATATCGGACACGAAAGACTCTAAATCCACAAGTGGATATGTATTCACTATAGGTGGAGGAGCAAGTGTCATGGAAATCCTCCAAACAAACGTGTATAGCCGCATCCACTATGGAATCCGAGTTTATCGCGTTAGATAAAGCCGGGAAGAAGCAGAATGGCTTAAGAACTTCCCGGAGGATGTTCCTTGTTGGAGCAAACACTGTACTGCTTTGTACTAATCCATTGTGATAGTCAATCGGCAATTGGAAGGGCACGAATAGTATGTACAATGGTAAGTCTAGACATATTCGTCGTAGACACAATACCATTAGAAGCTTGATCAAGAATGGCGTTATCACCATTGATTATGTAAAATCATGTGATAACTTAGCGGATCCATTTACCAAAGGTATAAATAGAGATCAACCGTATAAACTGTTAAGGGAATGGGTTTAAAACCCACAACAAAAGAACTTATAGCGGACACTCAACCTTGAGAAATGGAGATCCCGTGCCCTTGGTTCAATGAGACAACCAAGTTATAAGTTCTAGTAGAGTTACTTGGAAACAACAAATCGGTTTATTAACCCTGGAGATGTTGAATACTCATTCCCGTAACATCCAAGTACAAGCACATGCAAGTTGGTAAGGTTAAGTTGAGAAAACTTTTAATGATTTCTATACCTACGGGTGGAGTAGTGCATGATACTCCTTATCGTGAGAATCACCTATATAAGTGAGAGGTAATAAGGCCGCCTCTAAATGAACGCTTATGAATGAGATACGGTCCAGGGCCAAAATGGACAAAACGTGAGAACAACAATTGTTAGAGCTGTTATTATGTGAGTATTATTGTCTTGGTATACACCCGATCACACGGTTCAAAGCGACTCGCTACCAAATGGCTAGTATATCCGATAATATTTCACTAGGGAAGATTCAAGGCCACAAGCTATCTATCCCGATGTAATAATAGTTCGCCGGAACTTTGGACGAAATTGCATTCATGCATTAATTGTCATTCATGTGGGGGATTGTTGGAAATGGATAACGGAAAGTTAAGTTTAACTTAACGTTGATATAGTTTCTAACGGAAGTTCGTTATGTGTTAACGGAACTAGTTACAAATTATATTCTACATTTGTTGTAGATTATTATACTTATTTAATGTCTCTAAAACTATTTAGGGTGAATGAGAATTAATGACAAGTGCTTTTGTAACTTAACGAGAGTTAAATAAAGGGTTAAAGTTAACTTGGGTTGACTTGGACTGATCCAAATTGGTTTGGGTCACAACTGTTCCCAAAAAGGTTTTCGTGACCTTTCGCCCGGGCTTCAGCGCGGTCGCGCTCCAGCCTAGAGCGGCCGCGCTGATTTAAGGTTAAATCTTGGCCTGGTCTCGGCATGAGAGCGCGGTCGCGCTCAAGGCAAGAGCGGCCGCGCTCGTGGGCAGAATCTGAACAGTTTTGGCACCTCTTGAAGTGAAAAGCCATGAACCCTTTAAATCTCTTTAAATACCTTCCCTCCGAATTTCAATTTACATATACAGTCATTTGAGCCTTCCAACCCTCTAGAGAGATAGATTAACATAGCCAAATCATATCATCTTGTTGCATCAAATCTTTTCAAGTCCAAAGTTCAAAACATTGAGTTGTTCGTTAGATTAGTTATATTGGAGTGCTCCTTATAACTAATAGTTAAGTCGTTTTATCTTACGAGAGTTTTGTTATTCAACCGTAAGCACCTGTGCGGGACAAATAACTCTTACGGAGATTGTATATAATACAAGACTCGACTTGTTTCTAGTTTTCCCAATCTCCGTTATTTTCTCCATCAGATTTTCTATTAAAGTTCTTGAGAAGCCATACATAAAGTCCAACAAGTATGACTTCCTTACGCCTCCATCGGAGCTCTATCTGGGCAGGAGGGAGCACAAATCGACGAATCCTCAATCGGTTCGGGTAAGCATTCTTAATTTGCTCAATTCCGTCGATTTGAATTTTGATTGATTCTAGGGCTTGGCCCAAATTTTAGGATTTTCTCGAATTTTCTTAGGATTTTGATGTTGATTTTGGAATATTAATGATTAACCTATGAGGCTAAGAAGATAAACGATCATGCATGTGCAATTTATTTGAAAAATAATGAGAATGACCCATTTTTTTTCCAAAATAGAGTGAGAAAATAATTGTCTAAAATGTGACGGAGTCCTTGCATGTGCTAAAACTAGATCATAGATGAGAAAATGGGATTTTGGACGATGAAAAGGATTCATGCATGCCATATTTTGAAAAATTAATGCTTATGTGCAAATAATTTTGAAAATCAGAATTTTGTGCTTAGGAGAGCAATGTGCTTGACATGACGTGTTTCAAGTGATGAAAGACACGTTTTCTATGTATAGGATGCTAGAAATTTTTTATGACTGCTTTTCTTTGAAAACATGTGCACTTTTGAATATATGCATGCGTTTGAAATAAGATGAAGGACTGACACGTTTCTTTTGTGTTCTCCTACAGGAGAACAAGTCTAGGGGACCTTTCAAGATTGCAGTGAGGCTATGGGAGAGGATGCCCAATTTTGAGAAGGATGGGGTGAACCCCAAGCAGCTAGTGAGGGCTGCCGGCCTTGATTTGTTCATTGAGGCTATCGGCAGAGGCATTCATGTGACCTCGAAGAGCAAGGGCTTGATCCAGGCCCTTTTGAAGTTCTGGTGGGACACCACCCACAGCTTTCACCTTAGCTGGGGGGAGCTGACAGTGACGCCTGCAGACTTCACTGATATCACTGGCTTACAGTTCACCGGGAGGCCTGTGACCTGGAGGAACCATATCACGGCGGAGGAGTTTAGAGCTTTGGTTGGGTTTGAGCTTATTCCTAAGGGGCTCGGGATGGAGACTAGGAATGTGGAGGTGGCGATCCGTAATCGCATGCGAGGATTTGCTGCTAATGAGGTGACTGCCCACCAGCTTACGAGGGCTTTTGTGTGGTTGATGCTGTCAGTCACCATTTTTGCCAATTCTGGGACGCTGGCTATGACTTGCCTTCTGGACTCCTTGGAGGATGTGGACGGGATTGGGATGGTCTCTTGGGGCGAGGCCGGATTGGCGGAGCTTTACTTCTCCCTGGACATGTACAGCCGGAATAAGGCTACCACGATGGACTGCTTCTCCTTTGCTCTTGAGGTATTCTCACCTTCTTTCCTTTCTCTTTTATTTTCTGTCTTTGAGACTTTATGAGAGAAAATGACCCTTTTGATGTTTTGAACATGCAGGTCTGGTTTTGCGAGGTGATCAGGTTCTTTCTGTGGAACTAGCAAAGTGATTCTACCATCTTTCCTGCTATGATCCGCTGGAGGGGAGATGCGAGAGACAAGTTCACCGGGAAGACCCGGATCACCTTTGATTACAAGATGGTTAGACCAGTCATCAACAGGGATGGGCATGATGGAGTGGACTTTTATCCTTGGGGGAGGTACTTGGAGATTTTGCTAGGGGAGGCCGTGGAGACGACGAGGCAGAGGCGATGGTTGACCGGGCTGACAGTGATGTCATCTATCTGGGGGACCGCTTTTCTAGGCAGCATAGCCATATCCCTCCATTGGATGCCATTACCCCCCATGATCCTCCAGCACGGATGCTGCAGCCCAGGGACTGGCCGGCGGAGGAGATAGCGAGGTATCAGGCAGGCGTAGCAGCTGAGGAGTATTTTGACATGGCTACCCCTTATGCTACCTTTGTGGAGCAGCGATTGAGGACGCCACAGAAGCTAGTGAAGCTGGCTGTCACTCAGGGATATGGGGAGGCCGAGCCTACTGACCCGCCGATGCCTCCTGCTCATCTCTTTTATGTGGTCAACGGGGTACCGAGGAGGTTGAGGATACCTGTCCCTGACACGAGGGAGCCCCAGTATACTCTGCCGCCGGACAGCACTGTGAGTACACTTTTAGGGTCTTTTCCCTTTTTCAAACTTCTTTGCTTTTTTGCAATTCCGAGATTTTTCTGAGATTTTCTTCTCTTTTTCTCAGGTTCCAGCTCGGACTTATGATGGCTTGGTCAGGCAGAATAGGGGCTGGAATGATGTGTGCCGGTCCCTTTTGAAGTAACTGGCTTGCGCTTCAAAGGCTGCAGCGAACGTGCAGGAGCCCGTGCGCAAAAGGAGGCACGTCGGGGGCACGACATCCACCTCATCGGCTTCGAAGTATTCTTCCTGTGCCTTGCCTCGGGGGCAGGGACCAAATGTCGGCATCCTGGAGCAGCTAGCTGAATATGAACATGTGAATGTTCATCTTTCTGATGTGAGTGATAGCGAGGATTTGATGAGAGAGGTGAGCTTCTATGAGCTGAGTAGTGATGAGGAGGAATCAGAGGCCTAGGAGGTCCTTAGAATCGATCCAGGAGGAGGAAAACAAACAATGAACAATTTTATGCACAATTTGTTTATTTTTTGCTTTATTTGGGCGCCGATGGGGTGAAAACAATGTATTAATGTTTTATTTGCTTTTTAAATTTATGCTTTATGAATTTGCATATTACTTGGGCCTTGGGGCTGCTTTTTTGCTTGGAATTGAGGCTGAAACTGGGCCAAAATGATTTATGATTGTATATAACTGCTTGGATGGTCTTTGGACATGTTTTGGGATAGGTTTTATTGAGAAAGTGGGGTGTGAACTCCTTTTGGGCAGCAACTTTGGTTGCTGCAGATTGTTTTCCACATCAGGCAAATGAAGCCGTGCGGTCTGGTCCTGGGAGCAAAAGAGGCCGTGCGGCTTACGGTTACTGCAGATCGGTCTTTTTCAAAATAAAATCAAGGCTTGGCCATTTCATTTCATTTTCACTCTAGACTTGTCCCAACTGTTCCCAGAGCACATATTTGACCTAAAGACATCAACTTTGATCATTTTGCAATGGAGAAACCCGTTAGATTGCAAAAGGGGAAAAGAGACCGTTTTCTGTCCGATCTTCAATCTTGAATGAGATATAACTTTCAATCTCACAAGGGGCTGTTAGATTCTACCTTCAAGATCAGATCTTTATGGCATTTGAGGGATCTCCCGCCCGATTGGGACCTTTTGAGAGCAGCAGCAAGGTTTTGGGACGTCCGGAGACACGTTTACTGCTTTTCTTATAATGAGATTGTCCCAACCTATGAAGACTTCCGAGCCTTGATTGGGGGTCCAGAAATTGAGGCTATATCGATTCCTCTGATCGAAGATGTGCCGGTGGCGGCAAAGCTTGCATCTTTTCTGCAGATATCTCTGGGAGAGGCTGAGGAGATGATGATAGCTCCGAATAGGATTGACCTTTCTGATATCTCGGGCAGGTTCGGGTCCTCGGATATGGCCACGACCACGGTGGCTATGGATGCCTTTATCCTCTGTATATTCTCGTCCCTATTCACTGCTGAGTCCGTGGGAGTCTGTCATGGTGGTCTCTTGGACATGGTTAGGGATTGCAGGGCTGGGAAGGACATTGTCCCATTGGTTTTGGGTGAGACCCTTCATGGCATTGATAGGATGGCTAGAGGAGACCGTTTCATGAGGTCTGGGAGTCCGGCCGTGTTGACTTTATGGCTGCAGGAGAGGCTCGGGGCTTTGCCAGGGGCTTTGACAACTCAGTGCCCTTGGGTGATTTCTCGGAGGGGTTTACCTCGACAGCACGACCAGGGTGACTGGGAGCTGATGATGGCTAGGTTATCCACTTCGAATATTCGCTGGTGGGTACCTCACTGGAGGTTACAAACCAGGAGGACATTTCAGGAGTCCTATGTGGTGAGGGTTCCAGGCATCTGTTGGTCATCCTTCTACATACCCTGCTTGGTATCCAGGCAGTTCGGGGCCTTACAGGAGCCGTTGGGCGATTGGGAGGACATCTGTACCATGGAGGTGGTGTCCTTAGACATGAGGGATCCAACCAGCTTTTCATTCTTCTCGAGGGCTTGGACATATACTATTTTTCCACGCAGGGCTATCTTCAGAAGCAGGAAGAGTACCATCTTGACCACGACCTACTTAGATTGGTACAAGAGGGAGATGGGAGCGACTCAGGTCATATTGGGAGAGAGGCGTCAGGCTTTATTGGGGGCTGACTGTGACTCGAGTAGGACTCTGAGGGAGACTGAAGCTAAGGCGAGTCGCCATAACCAGTCGCGTGACCTTATCAAGGATATGGAGGCTCGATATAAGAGGCTTTCTGAAGTCGCTCCCTTGACTGAGGCTCAGAGGGAGGAAGTGCGGACTCGTGCCCGTATTGAGAGGGCACTTATTGACACAGGTTTGATGGAGGCTCCAGTGAGGATACCAGAGATCGGGATGAGGGAGACCGACATCATGGAGAAGAAGAGAAAGAAAACTCGATGGGGTCAAGGTAAAGGGAAGAAGACCAAAGAAGACTCAGTGAATGACAGCTGATAGATCTTTTCTTAGGATTCCCTTATTGCCATTTTGCAAACACAGTAGTTTATTAGGCATTTTATTGTATTTTAGATCTTTGTAGCAGGTTAGCAGAGTCAAGAGTAGACCTTGCTTGAACTCATCAAGAAGTTTTTAACTTGTAATGAACAAGAGATATTATCTTAGAAATTAATCAAGACAAATTTCATGGAAATTTCAGATGTCTTATTGATTGCTTAGGACCCGTTTTGTGAAAACTTGAATATCCTTTATTATTGTTTAGGACGCATTTCATGAAAACTTGATCGCCCTTTTTTATTGTTTAGACCGAACCATAAATGGCTGCCTACGTTCCCCTTTTACAAGAAAGACTAAGGGGCTCAGGTCTTCGTAGTTCATTCTGGTGAAATTTTGAAAAAAAAAAATTATATGTGCAGCCCTGTTTTTTGCCTAGACCGCCCTTTTTGGGTTTTCAGCCTAGCTGGGCATTACTCTTTTTGCACTAAGATTTTATTTATTTATTTTTTTTTTTTTAGACATAGTACCTTCAGAGCTTATCACCGTTGACTAGATGGACAAATGGATTGCCATCCAGGTCTGCAAGCTTCATGGCTCCTCCCGATAGTATCTTCTGCACCACATACGGGCCGATCCAAACGGGTTACCATTTTCCCAGGGGGTTGTCTCTGGTAGGGGGCTTCACTTTCAACACTAAGTCACCCTCTTTAATGTCTCTGCTTTGACTTTTTTGTCAAATGCTCTGGCCATTCGCCTCTGGTAGGCTCGGGTGTGCTCTATGGCTTTTAGCCTTCTTTAATCGAGCAGGGCCAACTCATCATGCCGGCTACGTAGCCATTCTACTTCGTTGACACTATTTTCCAGGAGGACCCTTAGTGAGGGGATTTCCAACTCCACTGGTAACACTGCTTCCATCCCGTAGGTTAGGGCAAAAGGAGTTTCTCCTGTGGCTGTTCTGACAGACGTTCTGTAGCCCCAGAATGCCAGGTGCAGCTTTTCGGCCCAATCACGGCCACGGGTGGCCATTTTCCGGATGATCCGTTCGAGCGTCTTATTAGCAGCTTCCACGGCTCCGTTAGTCTGAGGTCTGTATGGGGATGACTTGTGGCGAGTGATTTTGAATTCTGACAGTAACCTATCGCAGTCTCCTTCAAAGTGCGACCCATTATCAGAAATGATATCATTGGGCACTGTAAGTACCCAAATCCGGATCGTCCAAATCCGTCAGAAAGTTAACCGAAATCCGTTAACTGGCCCGCTCCAGGTTAACCGGAACTCGTTAAACTCCTCGTTGCTGTGCCAACGAGACGTCCCGGGACTGCCCCGTGGATCTCGACGTTGAACCGTACTTAACACGTGTCATCTCACGTAAAAGTATGGCTTTCCCTGAAAAACGCATTTTCCGGCACTTTCCGGGGGCGTTTCGGACATTTTCCGGACTGTTATTTTAAAAAACGAACAAAACCGGGACCGGGGAACGAATTCCCATAAGGTTGGTGACTCAGAGGGCACATGGCAGCCATGCCACCTCCCTCTAGTCACCCTTCAATCACAAATCAAGGCCAAAAGACCAAAATACCCCTGATTTGCAAGCCAAGTCCGGCCGGACTCCCTGTGCACATTTTCTGAAATTGCCAGCAAGTCCTTCAAATTCTCAAAATACCACAAAACCCCCTGGATTCAAGCAAAGTCCGTCCGGACTCCTACTGCATTTTTCACCTATAAATAGAAATGGCTGTCAAAGCCAAAAGAGAGACTTTTTTACCCCAAAAAATCACCACCCTCTCGGCCCAAACTAGTTTCCACCCCTTTCGAGCTTCCGTTCCGTCTCGATTCACGTGAAACCTTCGTATTTCGATCAAATACGCACCTTACTACTTCGAAACAACCTTTCGAATCACTTTCCGTGTCCCGTACGCACCTCCCGAGCCAAAGGAGTCGACCCTAGCCATAGGTATAACTCCCTCTCTCTAAATCTCTCGTTCCGTCTCGGTTTACACGCCAGTCGCTACAACCGTTTCGAACATCGTTATCGAAATGTAGACGCCTCCGTCTAACGGGGTCCGATACGTTTTAGCCCCTCGATCCTCTTCTCTTTCCGTAAGAGAAGTAATCACGGGTTAAAACGGCGTTCCGACCCCGTTCCGTTTACTTTTACTGTCATTTACCAATTCCGGATCGATCGATCCGTTGATCGTCATTTAATTTCTGTCATTTACAAATCCGAGCCGATTGGCCTCGTTGATCGTCATTTACAAATCCGAGCCGATTGGCCTCGTTGATCGTCATTTACGAATCCGGATCGTTTGATTCCGTTGACACCGCACTTTAAATACTGTCATTTACAAGTCCGACCCGTTTGGATCGTGATAGTATTTACTTTTCAAAGTCCGAATCGCAACCCGATTCGTTGATCGCATATCATTTAAAACGCATTTTTCCCGTAAAAATCGTTAACAATGTAATGCCCGGTTCTAAATCGGAGTTCGTCCGTCGAACTCTCTTTCAAAACGCGCGACATGACGTTTGGCCTCCAAACGCTCATCTTCAAACTAAAAGCCGCCATTTGACACTTAAAATCATTTAATACGTTTTTTCCCGTAAAAATCGTTAACAATGACATTCCCGGTTCGAAAACCGGAGTTCGACCTTCGAACTCCTTTTCAAACTCAAAATCGACGTTTGCCACGCAAACGCTCATTTCAAACTCAAAATCGACGTTTGCCACGCAAACGCTCATTTCAAACTCAAAATCGACGTTTGCCACGCAAACGCTCATTTCAAACTCAAAACCGACGTTTGTCATTCAAACGCTCGTCTTTTCAAACAAAGTCACCTAATCAACGTTTGACATTCAAACCAAGATTAAGCTTGTCATTCAAGCCCCCATTTCAAAAGACACACACACACACACACGATTTCGAGAAAGGTAGAAAGACTCGTCATGCGAGGCGTTTCGGGCGATCTCGTCATACTCTACCCGAAACGTAACCTGACCTCCGAACCTAACAATCTCTGGTACTAAAAGCTTTTTACTCGTTTTTGCTGCCAATAAAAATGATCCCCCTTTTCAAAGCCTTTTCCTAAGTTTTTGCTACCAATAAAAACGACACCATTTTCAATAAGCCGTTTCTCAACGTTTGGGCTCAAAATACAAAAACCGCGTGGCGACTCCTCATTTTTTCCTTCCCATGAAGCGAGGTCTCAGACACCAACCCCCCGCGAAAGACAACCGCCTTCGCCCGCGCGAATCCGGGTAATTTCAGTTGGCGACTCCGCTGGGGACAAGGATACTTTTTTCAAAACTACAGTTGTTTTCTAAAAAGCCTTCCGTGGGTCAAACTTTCGTTTACCCTTCCTCGTTTTTGTGTGTGTGAGTTCCTTTAAACCTCGAACGGTTTTTTTTAAAGGCATTACATTGTCAACTTTTCAAAATCTTACCATGTTTGTGCATCCCCATTCATGTTTGATTTTCATGCTGTCTTTTGAACTGTGCATCATAAATTCTTTAAGACACATTCTGAAAAAAATCTATGTTTTACTCAGAAAAAGAATTTTAGTGACCGCACACTACGCGCACTTGCTGCCTCGGAACACCGCACTTCACGTGCACTTGCTGCCTCGGTACACTGCACACTACAACCCCTAACCCGGGATGGCCTTATCAGTTGCACTCCGATTGGTCTGCCAGACACCTTTCGGGGGCGCACGGGGTCGTCCCAAACATCCCATCCTAGCCCGTGTAAGCAATGCACTCTTTGTGTCACACTTTGTCCAAGACCCCGATTGGTTTTTGGCTTAGCTCATGTCATAAAGCCTAGTGTATGTTTTTTACGCCGGGCCCCGCTCCGAGTCAAGCTCGAGAGTTTGAGACCGAAGGTCATTCCCGACCCGAAGTCTTGAGCTTTTCAGCCTTGACTTTGACACGGAGCTCTGCCGAAAAATATACCTGAAGGTTCAATGTGACGCCGTGTCACCAAACCTCGCCGTATGTATCGTGCCAGCCACAACTTGGCCAACGCTAAAAAGCTAAGGTCTCTCGCACGAGCGAGTCAGGAGAGGTCATGCCCAAATTTTGGCACGATCCCCGCCTTAACTTAAGGACGTTGACTTTGACTGTGGCCCGTACGTCACACACGTTGAAAGTTTGCGTGATCAGCTAGCCTTAAGTTCACTTTTTCCTTTGTCGGTGGAACTCGCTTGCCTTATCAGGCCTCGCTCGGGATAGTCCGTCCTGAGAAAGATGATCTACAATGGAAACGAGGGGCTTATAAGCGTAGTGACGAGATCCACTGATTAGAGCTCTAGGATTAGTTGCGAAAAAGAAGACTCGCTCTTTTCCAACCGATTAGGACTCTGAGAAAACGCGCTTTAAGTAAAGATTAATCGGTAACTGCACATTGCACAAGCCCGAAAACCTTGAGCCAAATCCCTTTTTCCGAAGCCTAAACCCTTCCTTTCGTTCCCTCCAGCGAGCAGAAAGTGGTTCAGATTTCCGGGTCAGCGCCTTGCCAGGATCACCGTTACGGCGTCGGACGGTTCTTCGGTTCCCTCGGTTCCCTCGGCCCGAAATTTCCGACATGTCTAGCTCACCGAGAAATCGTGTCGGGAAGGACCCCGCCACCGGTAATGTATATGACATTGGAAGAAGCCATTCGGGCTTGTGAGGTTCACAAGAGGCAGAAAGAAGATCAGCAGAATTTCGTGGTACAGCTTCTGAATGAGCGTGGTATAGCAGCTATCCCCCAGTCAGACAGTACTTTCGTCCTGGTCGAGGATGACGATTCCCCGAAACCAGTTCACCAAACCTTCAACCAGGTTCCTCCCCCGCCAACTTATGGGATGCCTTCCAACCAAGGAAATAGCCGACCTAGGCTTCATGTTGCCACCTCTCAGGGCAACCCTGTCATTTTGGCGCCCAATGCCGCTCCTATCACTCAATATCACCAGCGCACCGCTGGACCATCTCAGGATGCCAATATCCCTCAATACCCTCCCGGGTTTGTCCCGTTGCCTATACACGAATCCCTAAACACCGGGGACAAACCCCGATACAGTTCAGAAAAGGCCCCCGTATATTCTCATATACCAAGCCTTCCACCTCCAATCACTACCGCTCACGTGGTAGCACCCGACGCCGAGCCTCACAGTCCACCACTGGACCCAACCTTAGCCTGGATGGTCGAGCAGATGAAAGACCTGAAAGCCACCATGAGCAGCTCAAAGCAGGAAACGCTCAAATCCACGAGATCCGGAATGGTCACGCCTCTCCCGCCAAGTTCGTAATGCCGGAGATGGACCGATTCGACGGAACCGAATGTCCTCAAACGCACGTCGATACCTACGTTCTCGGCATGAGAGCAAAAGGAGCAACCCTCCAAAGAAATGGCCGACCACTTCCAAAGCATACGCTCAAAAGTTCGGCGTTACGATGGTTTCGAGGGTCAAGCTTGCGGATCGCCGCACACTGGAGCGATTAGTAACATCTTCCCCGGAACAGTGCATCCAACTTAGAGTGGGAAACAAGTCGTGAGGACTTAATCACCACCGAGCGAAGCGGATGAAAGTGTTGGGGAATTCTACAAGAGGTGGAGCCGGAAACTCTCCGAGATCATGGAGCCACTCTCCAAAGACGAATAGATGCGGATCTTCAAGTCCTGCTTAAGACCGTCCATCGAACTCTCATCACCACAATTTCTTCCTGCATCTTCGGGCCATGGTCAATGCCGGCTCACGGTTCGAGAAGGATCTCAAGGAAAAGTTGGCTACCGCACACCCATACGTATACCGCTCGCCAGCCTGCATTCAATCCCGCACCGGACCCCGGCAAAGGGAAAGATACGTCCACAACTACGTTCATCGGGGACAACGGTCGGGTAACGAAACCCAGTCCCACAAAGCAACAATTCTACTCGAAGCGCCTGCCATACACTTCGACAAGTTGGACATGCCACTGAGCAAGATGTGGAAGGGTTAATCAAGGTGGGTCTCCTTAAACCCGTTGCCAATTACAAACCCAAGAATCCCGTAGCCAATGCGGACAAGAGCAAATCTTTGCGCCTTCCATCGCATCACGGCCATACCACCGACAACTATTTTGGGTTACGATACGAAATCCGTAACTTGATAGAAGAAGGCAAGTTGGAGCGCCCGTGGGCCCAATACGATCGGGGAATCCTTTTCCGAACAATAACAGCGTGAATTCCATTGAGTGAGTGCCCAAGAAGAGTGCCACAGAACCGGTTTCTCCGCCTCTTTCAGCTAGATCCTCCTCTAATGTCCACATCAGCCTACGATGTTTGTGATCGCTCCGCTCGCCCGGGAGTACGAGTCCCGAGAAACCGTCCCGAGCAATCCTCCGAGAAAACAAAAGAAGAAATCCTCTCAACAAAGAATCGAGAGAAAGATACGAAGCCGGGATACCGGTGTAGGTACACTTGGAGAACCTTCCGGAGGTTCGACTACTACGTCTTGTACTCCAGCCTCCTTGCCTCCAGTGCCATGCAGCTTTAGAGCAAACAGGGGTGGGAAAGCCGAAAAGTCCCGCCGAAACCAGAATTCAGACTGGGACACCGGAATACCTCGAGATCTTGGTAAACTTACTGCCCGGTAAGCTTAACCCCCGCGGATCGGCCAAGATTCAATTTGTCCAGCCTTCCGAGCTCGGACCGGTAAAGGAAGATCAAAGTCACTTGGCACTCGCACTCGATCAATGTGCTAACCAAGGGCGGCAACCGCCACAGCAGCCTCAACACACTCCCGAGGCTCCGCAAAGGCTTTACCTCGCAAGAGGAAGACAGGAAACGGATGGCCGGATGACTCTCCTTCTACGGATAGAGACGAGATCTACGACTCCCGTCCCCGTATGGCGCATGATCACGTTCGTGATGAAGACCTACCGAGAGATGCCTCGGGGCACAACGAAGCTCTGTACATCACTCTCAAACTCAACACCATATCACTCCCCGGAGTATTGGTAGATAACGGGTCAGCCGTTAATGTTCTCCCTCTCAGCATGATGCGAGCCCTCCGTATCAGTGAAAGCCACCTGATTCCATCAGCTCAGACTATCAAGGCCTACGACAGCTCGTCCCGTCCCATCCTGGGGACGGTGACTCTGGAACTCTGGTTTGAAACCCAAATGGTGCCAGCAAAATTCCACGTGATGGACATTCCATCCGAGTTCATAGCTCTTTTGGGACGCCCTTGGCTACACCACATGAAAGCCATAGCTTCCACTCTCCATCAGTGTGTTAAGTTCATTAACCAGCAGGGAGATCTCGAAGTCATCCGAGGGGATAGTTTCCTCATAGGAAACAAAGCCGAGACAGTAGCCAAGCGTGTCCGCACTCAGGCACCGGGGTTACCTCCTTTGAATCAACCAAGGGACTATCGGGGCAAATCTCATCAGAATCCCTCAGAGTCCGGAGATGCTAATTATGTAAACGTACTTGAGCAGGCAGACCCTGAAGCAGTCCGATACATCAAGTTCAACTGTCATTTCCAACATTTGGAGGCAGATTGGAAGGAAACGCTGAACATCGCCATGATGCGGGCACATAAACCCCCGGTCTCTGCTCAGAGATTTGTCAGCATTCTTCAAACCCATTCTCTGGCCCTGCCAGGCGAAGAAATCTTCGTGATAAAGGTTGACAAGCACCGTCATACTCATCTCGAATGTATGACAGTTGTATGGGCTGTCCTACGAGAGGGATTCCCCGCTAATCCTTTCCTCTCAAGCATGGGGTACGAGGTTTTCCTAGCTGCTCCAGCAACGCAACCGGAGGCAATACGTCCCTACACCTGGATTGAGCAATCAGATGACGACGAATCACGACTCTCCGGAGTCGAGGACGCGGCAGACCCGCGGGCAGACCTTTGCATTCACATGCTCAGATTTGAGGACGGAACTCCTTTCGATCAGGTCACCTACGACCAAGGTCCCAATACCATGGAAATTGTCAAGCTCAACGTCCAGTACAGACAACTATCCAACAATTGGAAGTTACTGGTTGACACGACGAAGAATCCCTCGATCAAGTGATCGACGACGACTTCGTCAATATCATCTATTCCGTATATCCCGATGATACCAAGGATCCGGTCCTTATCGTCAGATTCTGCAATATCAAGGTCACCCTCGACGACTGCCTGCTCATGGTAAACGAGGCCCTGGCCAAGCGAGCTCGTAGCTCATCACTACTTCCGAGTACCAGCCCAGTGGCAACCGGCCCGTGCCGCAGCCAAGCTTATACCCTCAAGCGCCGCCAAGGCCAAGGGCAACAGAAAGGAGACCAAGCTCCTCACCCCGCTACGAGTCAGATCAACCTCGGGAACGCTTCCGGCAGCCACCCCGAAAACATCTGTGAAAGTCTTCCCCGCAAGGTAGAGTCAGCCTCCGACATAGGAAATGACCACCTCAGCATCAACATGCTCCAGTTCGATTCTACTCCCACTGTCACGGCCCCGATTCGACATCCCGCCAATCGACCGCTAGCTCGATAGACTTGGCGATCGAGCGAGATCACGAGACCGTCAACATTGCATTCAATACCCCCGGGTCAATCAAGCGTATATGGGCAAACTTCTTGGTAATCGAGATCAAGGAAGGCCGCATGGAATGTCCCACCCGACTTCCTTCGTCAACGTAATCCAAGTGTTTCCGCCATTCGGCGATTTGAATGTAATCACGGTTACGGACACTAGTCGATGATGCGCACCTACGGAGACCGCTAGCTCTCGCAAGGAAAGCCCTCATGGAACTAGCCGCTCAAGAAAGTCGTCTTTGGGACGAAAACCAAGCTCGAAAGACCTACAGGAACCAAGTCCTTAAAGCATCACAGGCAGCTTCAGACAAAAATCTAGAGGCCACTCTAGACCAGTTCGACCTCAAAGGTTTTGCCCATGGCAACTTCCTCGACTATCGTCTGTTCTCATCCAACCCCTCTCGCCAGTGCGAGGGTGGTCAACGGTCCCGATGACCTAGGAGATGGAACGACACAGCAGAACGAATCCCGCCGCTTACCTTCCCGGGAAAGCAAGTTCTCTGTGAAAGCGACGACGAAGACGATGAAACCATTCTCTTCCAAGCCTGCATGAAGTCAACAAAACCGGACTCCCAAGGGTCCTGGGAGGATGGGAACGGATCATTTCCGCACTCAAATTGAAAGGCCAACTCAGGAGGAAGGTCTATTTAAAAACAAGAGGAGGATGGAAATTGCCTCGAGCAACTACTCAGGAAATTCCACAGACCGAAGCATTCGTTTACGTAAACGATCAACTGGGACAAGAAACAGTCACATGGGCAGATGTTCGGGAAGCCGTGTACTCACCTTCCGACATACCCGCCACTCGTATAAAGCAGAGGAGAAAGCTCTCCCGATGGAGGTTTACCTAGACTTTCGCACGCAGCTCAAAGAAGCACCGGCCATTCTCACATGGGAAGAAACGCAGCACTAACTCTCGACGCAGCTCCGCCGCAAGAAGGTTGATCCGGGCCCAGAGTGGAGGAAAGCTAGCAAACCACGAGTATCGCTGCACCCAACTCCGTAATGCCCCGAGTATGCTCAACAAGAAGGAAAGGAACGCGATATACCGTGAAGAGATCAAGGAGACCGTTCGCTTGAGCCGAGAACTCTCCAACCTCCCCTGAGGGTCAACAACGCACGCCCGCCCTGTGCAACCACCGTTGTGCACTTACATTCGAACAACTACGTCAAACCGTAGGCTACCTCCCCGCAGAGGCATTCAAGCCAGTATCCTGGGACAGATCCGTCAAGCTGCCGAAGCTCCCTGGAATTCATCCACAATCAATGAATTGAGGGAAGACATATGGCCCTATGCTACGAGGAATCCTCCTCTAACTATGGCTCAACTCAGAGCGGCCTGCTCGTAAGGGACCAAACCCGATGTCGCTGTTCTAACCCGATCGGGTCAAATCCATGCATTACCACCTAAGGCCACCAAAAGCCGACGGAGCTAATTGCAATTCGGCCAGCAAGACGCAAATTCCTTGAAAGAGGACCCGATCCTCACTCACTCAAGCGGACTGTGCAAACATTTCCCTTTGGTCTCTGCTCACCTCTTCTTATCCTCACAAGCTCAAGCTAGAGGAAAGCCCGGCCCGTACCATGGTCCCCGTGGACGCAACCCCTGATGAAGTCATTCGATGATCGGCAACATCCACTATGGCAACATTATCACCTACACAGATTTGGACCTTCCAAAATTTGGGGCTGATCACAATGAGCCGCTCTACATCACAGCCCAGCCGGACGAGCGTCGCCTTCCCCGCGTGTTGGTAGACGGAGGTTCCGAATGAATGTCTTGCCCGCCAAGATGATGGACTGCTTGTCATCAAGCCCATAGATCTTAAGCCTTCAGTCCACACTGTCAAGGCCTACGACTCTACTTCCCGTACAGTTCTCTGGGGTGCTACTCTTCACATCCGGTTCGGCAAGCGGAGGATCCCCACCGAATTCCAAGTATTGGACATTCCAATCACTTTCACAGCCATCCTGGGCGTCCCCGGCCGCATCAAATCAATGGCGTGGCATCCACCCTTCACTGCCTCAAGTTCATGCAAGGCAACGAGCTAACCACGCCTACTACGGCGACGTTGTCACCATCGAGGGGACCAAAGACCAATGACATTCCGTGTTAGAAATCAAGCATAATGATGACATGCCATTAACCGGATTCACTCGAGACCTCCAAGATCCAAATATGCAACGTGGACCTTCCACTGTCTCACGACAGATTCCTCCCGCCATGAGGATGATGAAACTCATGAACTTCATCCCAGACCGGCTCGGCAAAAGGCCGCAAGGCCAACACCAAGTCATTGAAGTCAAGGACCACACCACGGTCCAGGGGCTTGGCTACGTGCCAACACCGGCCGACATCAAGGAAGACAAACGGCTCGCCCGCACCAAGGCAGTAGCCCGCAAAAGGGGAACCTCTGACGGCACACCCAACCTCTGACCTTACAGCTTTGACCTCGCTCATTACTTCACCAAGGGAACCGACAGCCGAGGGGACCGACAGCAGAACCGAGGGGACCGACAATGAACCGACAAAGCGAACCGAGGGGACCGACAAATGAACCGATGAAGATGAGAAAGAAGCAGAATAGTCAACACCAAGACTACAGGAAGAATGGAACAAATAGCACGGGACCTCAAGCGTTTCGTAGGACTCAAAGCTAATCCGATAAGGGGAGCATTCCTCGACATCACAGCTCTACCTCGACCAACCGCCACCACAAACCCAAAGATGAGTACACATTCAAGGGAATCCTGCACTTGGAGGAGCAACTCAAGGTACTCTCCATGGGAAACAGATTGTTCGGATCAGCCACCGAGGCCACATTCGAGACAAGAAGTCCAAAGCGTAAGGAACCAGAGTTCATAGAAGACGCTCTCAGTGGACCAGCTCTACAGAGCCTGTTTGAAGAAGTCATGGAGTTGCCAAACTTGGATCGACCTGGGCTCCGACAACAAGCATGATCGCCATGATAGGGACAGCAGAGCCAAGCCTCTCGATCCCCGCACCCTCCTCAAGCATCCGGCAATGCCACCGAAGAATTGGGTAACTTTCACTGCACCAAGGGCAAGCCAGTGCAGTAATGGAAGACAAGCCGGGCCCGCACCCACATCTCCCTAAACCCGGTCTCAAACCCTCTCGAGCCGGGCCCTGTCGTAGTCCACCCTTCCGAGTCATCCAACGGCCTTACGCCAGAGGACTATAATGTTGTAGCCAATCATGTATTCCCGTTCTTGCTTAATGAAAAGTCTGACCTTTCGGAGTATCCTCTCATTGCCACTTTAACAATTGATAAGTTAACAAACAACTTAAAAGACGTTAATAATTCAATTGATAAAGAAGCGTACACATTAAACGAACAATACATTAGAGAAGTTCTCGAGCGTGTAGTTGACCAAGAGGACAACCGGCCCAAGCCGCCGAAGAGGTTATGACCAAAGTGAACCCGGGGTCGCCGCAAGAGCCTAAAGAGACACAAGTGGGGCGTTTCTTCGCCGATGCAGTAAAAGAAGCCCCGATAAGCCTCCTCCGGGAGTATGTTGACGTGTTCGCCCGGTCATACCAAGACATGCCAGACTCGATCCCTCAATCGTGGAACACAGAATTCCCCGGATCCCGAATCCAAGCCTGTCAAACGTAAGCTACGCAAGATCAAGCCAGAGTGGTCCTTGCAAGTTAAAGAAGAAATTGAGAAAATGCTCCGAGTTGGTTTCATCGTAGTGATTGAGTACCCGACTCTGGCTCTCCAACATCGTGACGGTCACCAAGGCCAACGGAAAGGTCGATGTCGCGTGGATTTTCGGGATCTCAACAAGGCCAGCCCTAAGGATGATTTCCCACCGCCTAACATCGACATGCCGGTCGACACCACGGCAAATTTCAAGTAAAGTCCTTCGTGGACGGGTTTGCCGGATACAACCAGATCAAGATGTCCGAGGAGGATCAAGCCAAGATCGCCTTCACCACTCCATGGGGGACATATCTGTTACACCTGGCCATGCCGTTCGGCCCGAAGAACGCCGGGGTTACTTTACCAAGGGCCGCAATGTACTCCTCTTCCATGACATGATTCACAAAGAAATCGAAGTATATGTCGACGACATGATCATCCACTCCAAGGGATCAGACATGCAGCACATGACAGATCTGAGGAAGTTCTTCAACAGACTCAGAAAACACTCCATGAGGTTGAACCCGGCAAAGTGCACCTTCGGCGTCAAGCGCGGCAAGGTGTGATGATGTGCCCGATTTTTTTTTTTTGTGAAAATCAAAACGGAGTCGCCACGCCATTTTTGTTTTAAGGGCCAAAACTTTGAAAAAAGCCCGAGATCAGAAATTTGGGTTCGGAGGTCATGTTACACGCCGGGAAGGACGTTAGTGTGCACCCGGAATGCCTCGTAAAACGAGTCTTCCAAGCTGAAAATCATTTGTGTGTGTGTGTGTGTGTGTGTTTTGGCCAAAATAAGTTGAAACTGAGGTAAGTAAAAATTGGGAACTCTTTTTAAGGCTTTAAACTGATCCCATGATTTTTTGGGTGATTTTTGGGTTGAGATTTGGAACTCAAAAGATTTTTGGAAGTTGAAAACCATTTCTGCCAGAATGAAAAAAGCAGTTGACCCTTGACTTTGAAATGGACTTTAGGGCTTGAAAACTCCAGAATCTGGGAAAAGTCCGGGAATGAAAAATGTTCAAAACACCTTAAAAAAGGTTTCTGTAAAAGAACTTTTCATTTTGGAGATGATTTGAGGGGTCAAAACCTTCTGGAAATCTCAGATCTGAAATCTGGATTTCCAGAAGCTGATGAACTAGCCTCTGAAAGAAAATTTGAAAAGAGGAGTTTTACTCACACAAAAAATAAAGTAAAAATATGTATGGAAATATCTGGATGTTGGCTACAAAAAGTATTTTGTAGTCAACACCAAATTCCAAGTTTATCTATGTCCAAAAAATTAGACCATGGACTGAGGTCTGAGAAAATTGCTACTGGACAGCAACTTCTCAAGAAAGAAAATATGATTTTAAAGGGGGTTTTGCATCCATGCTTGTCCCCATTTCCCTAGGTTTTGATTAGTGATCACTTGACATTTTAGTGGTGAATCAACTATATCAAACCATCCTTGGGGTACATTAGGACTAAGCACTTCATTTGCTTGGGAAGGGGAATTTTATCCTTTGAAAATGAGATTTGATGTATGAAAATGGTTTTTAGGGTTTTGAAAATGAGTTTTCTTTGCAAGAAAGTAAGAGAACTTGAAAATAATTTTGATCTTTGTAGAAGATCATCCATGGAGATGGTCTTCCATGGTGATCTTCTTAGATCTAAAGCAAGAAGATGAAAGAACTACATTTTGTAGCTTGAAAATGCATGCATGGATGAATTTTAGGGTAAGGAGAGGGAGGTTATACCTATCTTCCTTGTGTTTTGTGTTTGAAGGCTTGAATGTGAAAGTGTTTAAGGCTTGAATATGAGAGTGTTTGAGGGTGTTTAGGGTTGATGATTTGAGTTGGTTAAAGAGAAAACAAGTAGATAACAATGAAGTCCTCTATGTTTTCTCTCTAATCCTCCTCCTATAGGGTGATTTGAGCTTGGATTGGTGTATGTATGAGAGTATGTATGAGAGTGATTTGAAGTGTTTGTGAGTGAGTGAGATTTGGGAAAGATTGGAGAGAAAATGGTGGCAATCTAAGTGAATTCCCACCGTTTTCTCTCTATATTTCGCCGCAGTTTCGTTGCTGTGATCAAATTGTGTTGTGTAAACTGAGAGAGGAGGGTTCAATTTATAGGCCCCTGTGAGATACAATCCCATCCGCGCGGAGGGTTTCGTAAACGTGCCTGGTGCATTAAATGCTGCTCCAGGCTTTGAACAGGAAGAATATTATTCAAAATTCCAGCAGTTTTTGTTGTTCAACTTGCCTAATTCAGATTTTTCCAATTTCTTTTGCTTTTTTGATTCCTTTCCTTGTTTATCTTTAAATGGCAATGCCCACTTTACCCTTGCTTTGTTAGAAAAGTTAGGATTGTTAGGAAATGTTAGAAATGTTAAAACTTTCGTTAATTTTCTAACGAAAAAGCTACCAACTCAAATTGGAGCACTTACAGTAGCCCCTCGGCGACGGCGCTTTCGAAGGAAGCGGGGTCGTCGAAAAAAGTAAGGCTCCATATTTGACAGGATGATCAAGTGATCGAGTGGCTGAACCTATTTAATAGGCTACCTACGCATCCCGAGTGGGAATCAAGTCGGCCGTAGTTCGGGTCTTTCGACTATCTTTAGTCGTCGACCCTACTGTTTTAGGAAAGTCATCCTAAGATTTGACTATTTTTGGGAAGTCACCCTATGGTCTGACTATTTTTGGGAAGTCACCCTAAGATTTGACTATTTTTGGGAAGTCACCCTATGGTCTGACTATTTTTGGGAAGTCGCCCTATGATCTGACTGTTTTTTGGGAAGTCACCCTAAGGTTTTGACTGCTTGGGGAACCTAAGTCGCTACCTACGTATCCTTTTGGGAAGTCACCCTAAGGTCTTTCGACTATTTTTGGGAAGTCGCCCTATGGTTTGACTATTTTTGGGAAGTCGCCCTATTACTTGACTATTTTTTGGGAAGTCGCCCTACGGTTTTGACTATTTTTGGGAAGTCGCCCTATGGTTTGACTATTTTTTGGGAAGTCACCCTAAGGTTTTGACTGTTTTGGGGAAGTCGCCCTATGATCTGACTGTCTTGGGAAAGTCACCCTAAGGTTTTGACTATTTTGGGGAAGTCGCCCTATGATCTGACTGTTTTTGGGAAGTCACCCTAAGGTTTTGACTATTTTTGGGAAGTCGCCCATGATCCGACTATTTTTTGGGAAGTCACCCTAAGGTCTGACTATTTTTGGGAAGTCGCCCTATGGTTTGACTATTTTTGGGAAGTCTCCCTATTACTTGACTATTTTTGGGAAGTCGCCCTACGGTTTTGACTATTTTTGGGAAGTCGCCCTATGGTTTGACTATTTTTGGGAAGTCGCCCTAAGGTTTTGACTGTTTTGGGGAAGTCACCCTAAGGGATGATTGCGATTTATCGCTTTCCTCGTGTTGTGTGTGATAGCATTTTAGGTGCCTCAAACCTTGATGATGGCGTCTTAGGTGCCTCGAACCTCGGTGATGGCGTCTCGTGTGCCTCGAACCTCGATGATGGCGTCTTAGGTGCCTCGAACCTTGATGATGGCGTCTTAGGTGCCTCGAACCTCGACGATGGCGTCTTAGGTGCCTCGAACCTTGATGATGGCGTCTTAGGTGCCTCGAACCTTGATGATGGCGTCTCAGGTGCCTCGAACCTTGATGATGGCGTTTTAGGATAGATGGTCCTCTAGTGGACTTCATTTGAAGGGATCGGTTTTACGTCTGCTGCCGAAGGAAAGGATGACCGTGCCGGTCGAGCGGCCGGACCTAATGATAGGCTACCTACGTATCCTTAAGAGGGAATCAAGCCGGCCGTAGTTCGAAAATAGCCGGGGATGGTCTTTGATGGTTTGACAAGATTTGAGGTTTGACTATTTTTTGGGAAGTCGCCCTAAGATTTGATGATAATGTTCTTTTAGAAAAGTAGTTGATTAAGATATGCTTTCATACCGTGTCAGGCTTACCCGTAGCCGAGGCTACTACTGATGTTGATGAAGAGTTGTTAGGTTGCCGTTCGTGGGACGGTTTCGCCGACGATTTGCCGTCTTTGGAGGCATTTTGACCTCGAAGGAGGAGTTTGGCCGAGTCCGCATCTTGCCGGTGATCGTCAAACTTGTAGAGGTTTTTGAGCTTGTCTTCACATTGGGACTTCTTGCTTTTGAGAACTTGGTGTCTCTAATCGCATTGTATTTGAGAACTTGGCGTCCCCGACCGATTTGTATTTGAGAACTTGGCGTCCCCGACCGATTTGTATTGGAGAACTTGGCGTCTCTCGACCGCACCGTATTTGAGACCTTGGTATCTTTGACCGATTTGCATTTTGAGAACTTGGCGCCTCCGACCGTACCGTATTGGAGAGCTTGGCGTCCCCGACCGATTTGTATTTGAGAGCTTGGCGTCCTCGACCGATTTGCATTTGAGGACTTGGCGTCTCGACCGATTCAGACTCGAGAACTCGCTCGACCGATTTGTATTGAGAACTTGGCGTCTCCGACCGATTTGTATTGAGAACTTGGCGTCTCGACCGATTTGTATTGGAGAACTTGGCGTCCTTGACCTAATTGTATTGGAGAGCTTGGCGTCTCGACCGGATTGTATTGGAGAACTTGGCGTCCCCGACCGAATTGTATTGAGAACTTGGCGTCTCTCGACCGAATTGTATTGGAGAGCTTGGCGTCCCCGACCGATTTGTAGACACCGGAGGTGGTCTTCATTGGGCCGTTTTCATCCATTTGTGGATGTTGGGACTGTTTTCATCCATTTGAGGTCGTCTTTGGTGAAGATCATCCTTGCCGAAAAGGGGATTACGTTTGAATTCCCGCATTTGTTAGTGAAGAGGAAGATGCATATATGGCATTCATGATGGCGGATGCATGCATAGAACCAAAAATGATTATGAGATGATGCGTTTATTTGCTTTCGAAGATGCACTTGGCCTAAGCTTTTGGGCATGGAAATTACGATTTATGATTTTCAATCACTTAGGATTTTTCCTATTGATTCAAGTTTTCAGTGCATGCTACATGAGCCCCGGGGAGATTTTTGTGGGGATGCATGGTGATGAGAGGGGATATATGTGTTGTTGACTGCTTGGGACAAGCTTTGAGCCGGTGGGGTGATATCCTTTAGTCGCGGACTGAATTGCATGTTATTGATGAGGTCAATTTTGATCTTGGGATGAAGTTGGATTTGAACCCCGGTCTCGATTGAAATTTCTTTTCGCCCTGACATTTGAAGCCGACGCCGATGTGCTCTAGAATCAAAGCATGTTGACATGAATGAACCCTCTTTGCTTGGGTTAGTTGTGATTTGACGAAATGCCGATATGAGGAGATTCCCAATTCTCAACTTTTGATGATGCAGGAGTTGCCATATGCCAAGTTCTAAAGCCGAAACTCCAAGACAGCTTGTTGAGGTGACCAGGCCTTTCTTCCGAAGATAGGTGTGACTTGGATAAAGCCCCATTCCATGGAAAAGACATGGCGAAAACCACGGAATCTTTCTCTCGAATGATTTGATGAAGCCCTGTGTTTGACAAAGCGTCACTACAGAGGTCCAAGCTTAAAGGTTTGACCGACATACCGATGAAGTACCGAGCCAATCGATCAACGTGAGAGCCTTCAAGGTGAAGTTGTCATGAAGGGAGAAACCCATCTTTGATACCGACTATGAAACTAGAATCCTCTCTTCGAAGAGTGTCTTCCATATGGGAACCGTTAGCCATAGTGGCACTTGGCTTGTTCGTGGCTTCAATCATATTCACCCTACTTTTTTTTTTTTAGGGAATGGATTGTTGATCGTATTGGGTCCTCGGGGTCCCCTTTTCGATCGCTCTCACACCGCCCTTTTTCAGGAGTCGTGTTGGAGGTGGAAGAAACCCTAGATCCGTAAGGTGTGCGACAACTCGCCGATTGTAAGCCCTCTCAAATTTAGCCCCGAATTGATCATTGCCCGTAGATCCTGGATAGGGAAATTGCTAAGCGAGGCCCTCGATGTGGTTTCGTGCGTGATCGAAAGATGTCTAGTTGTTCCTCTTCAAAAGGAGGAGTTGCCATCTTGCTTGTAAAAGTCCCCGATGTTCTCGTCTGACGCCGCATTGTTGTCTCGTGTGTCAAATCTATTTGCTTCCCACTCCAAGTTAGCTAGTAATCCGGTCCCATGTAGCCCCGGCCTCGGATTTTAAGCGGAAGAACCATTTTAGAGCACTCGGACTTCAAAGAGAGATCGAAATAGTCACCAACCGCTGATTGGCGCCCTTTTGACCTTCATTGCCAAGGTATACGTGTCCGTATGGGTTTTCGGGCATGCAAGGCCATCAAAGAGATCCAAATTAGGCATCACGAATTTGTGGGGGAACAAAGGAGTCCGGGTTCGCTGGCCGGAAAGCGTTTCTTAGCAATAATTCAAGAATCCGTGCTTTCATTTCCTTGTGTCGCTCCACGAATCAAGCCAAATGAGGGTCTTGTGGTGGAACCATGGCATTCAAACCAGCCGACCGAGCTAGAGAGAGGAGCTACCACCGGCGGCATACAAAGCGGAGGGAACGGCCGATCTCTGGGACATAGGTGAAATCCTCGTCCTTCGCCCGAATCACCCCGGAGCTTCGAGTAGGACCCCGGGCAAAGGGATAGAACCTCGCGGCTTGTTGTTGATTTTCAACCGGCAAAGAGGGCAAAGGCGCCTTGATGTAGCCGGGTAACTCGAATTTCCTGAGTGAGGCCCATAAGTAGGCTTAAGTGCGGGCCGCCGTCCCCGATTGTTGAATTGCATAGCCGAAGGTGCATGACCAGGGTACCGCGGTCCCGGTGATTCCGATGAAACCGGGATGGAGGCTTGGTAACCCATCGAAGCCCGAGTGAGGAATGGATTTGTGAAAGCCGTGTGAGGAGCTACCGAGCTAGCATCATTCTCGAGGAAGGGCTTCGACCGTTGCCCTGACCGCATCGCGGAAGCATTCCAAACCGTTGCCGCGAAGGCCCCGATAGATTGGTTCCAAACCGAGGTGGGATTCCAATCCGCCGTGGCATTCCGAGGTATCCCCAACCATGAGGAGACATTCCGTACCGATTTTGCCCCCGCCGACGAGCTACGTTAGACCGTCACGTTAGGACCGCATGGGTCCAAGAGTCCGTATTTGGGGTTTGCCGTCCCGCTGAGACGGCCATGAAGGAATCTTGTGAGGCTTGTGCGGTGCCGGGATTGGACATCTTGAACCGGGTTGCCGTCAAGGCATTTCAAACCGATGTAACCGAGAAGCTCCTGATCGATCTCGTACCGAACCGCCGAGGCATACCAAACCGCTCGTGACATACCGAGCCGACTCCCGACCGCTGAGGCATACCATACCGGCCCAAATCGGATCGAAGTCAATTTGTTTCCCAAACGACCGTCCTGCATCGAATCATGAATGTATATCGACCGAGGCCGAAAGGATGGCCGATTCGCAAGCCGAGAAGAGTGTGAGGAAGGTGGTGGTAGTCCTGTCTGCCAAGATAGGGACGGGGATCCTTTTCCTCTTCTACCGTGAAAGTTCCATCGGGCCGAGGGCAATCGTCAAACCAAAATTCCCGACATCTTCCAAGGATGAACATCGAAACCTCATTCTCGATTGGCACAAGGAGTTTTATGGACTCAGTTCCAATATTAGCCATAGAAATATGATGAATTTCTCGGTCTTGGTTAAAATTCCGTCCTCGTCCTCGACATCAAAGAACCGCACTTGACTAGCCCATGACCAACATGGCGATCAAATCTCATCTTGCTTGGTGGAGCCTTGGTCTCAAGAGATGTATTTGCGAAGTCTTGATTCGAAGAAGTAACTTGGCAAAGCCTCGGTCTCATGACCGTGAATCTCGACACAATTAGAGAGGCTTCAACCCGGTAGGCACCGTAGACCGATACCGAACAAAGACCCAACCCATCTTGTAGCAAAGTGAAGAACCAACGTTCTTGAATTATCATGTAGCAAAAGAGGCAACCCATCCTTCCATATTTACTTTATTATTTTCTTTATTCAATTAGTCAACCGAAGAAAATGTAAAAGCAAGACAATTTTAGGAATGTATACCTCAGGGCATATATTTTTTTTCGAAAAGTGGGGATGAATCCCCGATTTGTATTATTTGATGGCCTCATTTGACGAAGGCACAAAAGAACTCGCTGGGTTTGACTCTTTGAGAGAGCATAAGTTTAGAAAGGTTTGTAAAAGTGTATGGAAGCCCCCGCCGACGTAAAATTAGTGTTTAGCCTCTATTTTTCCTATAATGTAGAAAAAGAAGACTTGTCGAGACATCTCGAAAATATGTTTTATTCAAAATGATCACAAGATTGCTTAAAACCCTTTATTAATGTTCGGTTATTCAACCCCTAATCTCGATATGAACAAACATTTTGATTAATCATGAGGAGAAAGTCAACCGATACCAAGAGTCGAAGTTGGCGAATGGTGAAGAGGATCGTGTATAGGAGAGGCTATTGGTGAGGCCGGATTTTCTCGGGATTTGAATGTGTTTATGACCGGACCATTTCTCGGTTGCCTACGTTCCCCTCATTGTGAGGAGCTCAGTCGCCGTAGTTCGGGTCCGAACCGTGTTTGGCTTTAGAAAAGGGGTATGAACATTTGTGGTACTTTTGGTGAAAAGGCTCTGATAGGAAGTTTGGATGATAAGGTGCGGGCCTTGAGGTGATTCCTTGACAAGTCATTTTGAGCGATTCCGTTGCTTCTTGATCGTCGTCCTTCATCGGGGAGAAAGATTTTGGATGCAAACTTTAAGGGCTTATGATATGTTTTTGCCGTTGCTTTAATCAAGCTCCCTTGTTGTCGACAACTTCCGTTCTTCGGGCTTTAATTTTGCCCATATGTCAAACCTTCCGATCGGCGGTGCTAGGTCCTTGGCCTCATTTTTTTTTGAAGCTTTTGTTTTTTTTTGAAGCTTTTTGTTTTTTTTTTTTTGAAGCTTTTGTTTTTTTTTTTTTTGAAGCTTTTGTTTTTTTTTTTTTTTTTGAAGCTTTTGTTTTTTTTTGAAGCTTTTTTTTTTTTTTTTTTTTGAAGCTTTTGTTTTTTTTTTTTTTTGAAGCTTTTGTTTTTTTTTTGAGCACTTCGAGGACGAAGGCAAGCTTCTACTTGAACTTTCTTGATGCATGGGGGCGGAGGCAAGCCCCCGTTTTTTCGATATGGGGTCGATCTCCCGATGCCGAGTGACCTTGTTGTCCCTCGATGTTGCCGCCTTCGTTGACTTGATCAAGGTGATGATGGGGATATGTTTTGGAAAGTGTATGGCTTGATGGAGGCCTTTGTGAGGTGAGGAAAGTGTATAGGGAGGGCATTAGTTGACTTTCTCGCACCAATTAATTAAAATCTTAATCATTTCCAGAGATTATTTGTTGAGCGATGCGAGTGATCATTTAAAATAAAACCATTTCATTAAATGTAATGTAGGTGTGCAAATAATGTCTCAAGTCTAGCGAGAAAAGAAAAAGACTCTTTTATAGAAAACTTAAGATTAACTACAATGTCCAAGGAGGACTTGATTGAACGAAGAAAGTACTAGAACCTACGAAGGTTGACTAAAAGACTGCTTTTAATATTAAAGGATGGGTAGCCCCTAGTCTAGCTACTCTTTGTTGTTGGACCGCCAAGACGCTGAGCTTTCCATCTTTCTCGTTAACTTCGATTCCATTACCGCACCGAGGCAAAGTGATCGCTACGTGCCCATGATACCGGTGGGAGTGGAGGAGTTTGAGGCCATGGAGCACTGGGCGAGCACAAGTTGTCCAAAGAAACGGGTCGGAAAAGTCACTGTGGACGAACTTTGTCGACCGAGCATATTGATGGAAGGAAGTGAACCCGAGAGGACCTCGAGGGGTATTGGGCTCTGTTTGGGAGGATTCAATGATGCGCCGGTTGTTTTGAGTGAAAGGGGTGATACTAGCCGATTGTGTCTTCGGGCCTTTCTCAAGCTTGGAACCGGCATTAGACAAGTGTGCTCGGGCAGTTGTCCTATCGGATTCTCTCACTTCGGGCACTTGAATTTTGCGCGACGTAATCATTTCTTTGCCCGGTTCGACATCTTGGGTCAAAGGAGTGCTAGTACTTATCATAAGATCAAGCTTCTCCCGCATTTGTTTCACTTGCTCTATCAATATTGCCACATGGGGATCAACGGAACATTCGAAAGCATCGGAACTCGCAACAAGACTCTTATCGCCAGAGGGAAACACACCGCAGATCGGTGAAACCGACGGTGAATTCACTAAGTCCTAGACGACAACGGAAAACTTGTGGCATCCGGATTTTCTTTTAGCAACTCATGATCGCATTCAAAGGTGGGTGTAGAGGCTTTAGGAACATAGCCACATAGCTCAAACCGATTATGTGAAGCCGGAGCATAAACCGGCAGTGTATTGCCGAAATTGAGGAACAAAGTGTGATGGAGCCCAACTCGTTCGAGGAGCCGAGGGCGATGGAGCCCTAATGGCCCGAGGTGCCGGAAAGGGCTCGAAGAGGAATTGTCCTTGGCAAGGGATCATATGTGGATGGAGGGAGGTATCGGGCCGTGGGATGGAGAGAGTTATAGGATGAAGGGACCGAAATCATCTGCTTCGAAGTCTCATCTTCGACCATGACCAGTGGAACCATTCGCCTCAACCGTTACCCGAACTCCATGGCGGCGAGAGCATTGATGAGCAGTGGTCAGCTGTTCTTCATGAATCTTATGGGCGTTTCCAAAGCCAGGACTAACTCTTCCTTCCTAATCATCGGATTTCTTGTATCCTTACGCTTTCTCGCCAAATCCGCCATCGATCATTATCATCCCATTTAACTCTTGGCATCGCCGTGAACTTATCTGGAGGGCGAGAGTTCAAAGCATTTCACCAAATCCAGCTTTGCCATGGCCACATGCTTGTTGCCAAACCATCCATTCTCAACATTTGTTGCGACTAAATCATCCGGCTTGTCGTAGTCCTGTTGAATTCACGTAGTTTGAATCATAAAATTCAATCATGTTTACATTCGCGTTGTTTGGGAAATGATCATTGGCGGGGTTGAGATCACCGAGGCGCTCGAGTTTGCCCTTCTTAATTAATCCCCGAATCGCCTTTCTCAAAGCCGTATGCTTGTCTGGCCGTATGACCGTGGTACCGGTGGAAAGCACAATGCTTAGTGGTGTCAAAAGGGATTTTGGGATCCTTGGGCCGATAGTTTCTCATGGGTTCGAGGAGACCCCGCTCTAGCAAGCTATTTAAAACTTTGCTTAAGGGAACACCCAAATCCTCGGGATTCGAGATTTGGTCATTGACTTGGTCACCATTCCGAACAGGTTTGCCGGTTTTGGTCCATTGGGGCGCCAAGCTTGCCCGTTTCGATTAACCTTTCAACCGCTCTCTTCAAGACTATGCAGCTTGTCGGCCGTGTGGCCATAATGATCATGGAAGGCGCAGGCTTACTCATGTCGAGAGGTGCATTTGAGCTCCTTGGATGGTAGTCCTTGAGAGGCTCCAAAAGGCCTACCCTTACTAAGCCCTTGAAAATTAAGCCCACGGGCATCCCAAGATCATCAAAACGCTCTCGTTGCCTTAAAGGACCACCATTTCTTGGTTGCTTTTGGGGGCCGTCAATTGTACACAATGCCTTCTTTCCTTTACCGGATGCTCGGAGCCGTGTTGGAAGGGTAAGGTTTATAGCGGCGAGACATGTCTCGACTCGTAGTCTTTTCCCGTGCACGAACCCTTTTGATGTAATCATCAATGTAATCGTCGAGATTCGACCTTTTATAAACTTCATTCGTGTCGATACACAAGATTGATATGGTGAGATGGCCCGAGTCGAGCGATCATCGATACTCTCGTTGCTAGGCTTTTCTTGTACCTTCTTAATTGGTTCTACCAATAATCCATTGGACGAGTCAATAGGAACATTAGGATTGCATGACCCCGCCACAAGATTGGCATTAGCAAACGAAACCACAAAAGTAGGAAGTACTCGGTGGGAGGAATGACAAACCGAGCATTAAAAGCGTGACCGTAATCTTCCTCATAAGGCCCGGCAGCTGCCGAAGATGAAGATATATGGCTCGTAATGGGTGGATACCAGTGGAGCAAAGGAGTGCGGATCCGTAAGGCCGCCGAAAACATGAGGTTTGAGGCATCGTAACAAAGAGGATTGAATGTGTCTTGACCGCACCGAGGAACATGACCGCAAGGGAAATGTGTATACCGTACTTGATGAGCAGGAGCAGCCTTGCGTAACGGCCGGGTGGAGAATTTGATGAGGAGCATTTGACCTTGTCGGACTTCCCAACCGGAGGGGCGGGGTAGAGCCTCGATGAAGTGGTGATAAAAGCCCGGTGGCCCACGTGATCTTGCAGCATCATAGGGGCCAAAGGTGCTTTGAGAATTGAGGAAGCAAGCCGGCCCCTCTCGAACCATGGAGCTCGAGAAACGAACTGTCCCATTCCGAGATGGTGACCCGAGCGACCGATGCGGTGAAGTAGTAAACCGACCCCTTCCAAGCCGATGACCCGAACTGCATCGATGTTGTGAAGTAGTAAACCGACCCCTTCCAAGCCGCGGGGCGAAAGCCAACCGACTCAATCCCGGTGGTGAGACCCGAGAGGCACCGAGGGCAAAGTTGACCTAGATCGGACTCAAGTCGAGGAGTATCGAGCAAGAAGGGCCGAGATGTACCGAATCGACCAATTCCTGCATTGATGACCCGCCGACCGAGGTTTTGGAGTAGCGAACCGACCCATTCCAAGCCGATTGAAACCCAAAGGTGAAAACTCGGGAGGTGCCGGGGGAAGTTGACCAAGATCGATACGATGAGGCCGAGAGGCGGCCGAGTGATAGGCTTGGGGATGCTTGGCCCATTAGTAGTTCCACACGAAAGGACAGGCATTTGATGGTAGTTGGCATGCCCTGGAGGGTAATTAGCTCCAATCTTCGCATCAACCGTAAAGGTTCCATTAGGGTGGTGAACAATTGCTAGCCCCCGGGTTCTCGATACTTTCCAATAACCGACGATCCGAGCCTCTTGATTTTGTCTTATCTCGTTCCAACATCTCGATTCCACTGCTCGGCATTTTGGATTTTCTGGGTGTGGAGTTGTACGTCCCCACCGTTCTCCTCTCGAGTTGGTCATTCTCGAAACTTTGAGCCGAAGCGAAGGAGGAAACCGATGAAGTATCTCGACTTCGAATGACCGAGCCGAACAAACGATGACCCGGGTCTCGATCCAAACTTTGCTTACCGTGGAAGGCACAAAAGGGTGTGGTTCGTACTGAAAGCGAAACAAAGTTGGTGTTTGGGCTTAGGCTCATGCAACATGCGATTATTTGTTCTTGTTTACTTAAAACATGTTTTATTAACCTAATCGGTTGGAAAAAGATTGCTCTTCTTTTTCGCGAACTACTCGATTCCCGGATCGCGGGCCCCGTCACTACGTCTATAAGCCCTCGTATTCCACCCGTATTTCGACCTCCCAGGTGGACAGCCCGGCGAGGGTCCTATAGGCAAGCGGGTCCCACCGACCGAAAGAAAAACGATCCTAAAAGTCTCAAGGTAATCGAGTCTTAACGAGCATTCGATGTAAATTACGGACAAAGCCGACGTCAAAAGTCAAGATCATATCCGAGGGCTCGACGAAAAGCTCGGCATGATTTGACCGATAAGCGTCCACACCGATCTTGACTTGTCGTCGCTAAGCCGTAATTAGGCATGGAATAATCATTAATCCTTGATGACTCAAAGGTCAATGCCGGGAGTCAATGTATAATTTGTGCCGCCGAGCCGAAGTCAAGGCGCCTGGTCAATATCTTGGTCAAAGTCCGCGGCGGAAAACCGCATAACTTCGACCGATTAGTGGTCCCCGAAAGATATTGAGTCGGTATGCCGACAAAGGCTTGAAAGGAAAGGTCTATACACGTACAGGCATGACACGCACTGCACTAAAACCAACCGGGTCTCTGACAAAGTGTGTCACTTGACAAGCGCATGGTCGACACGAGGCTCCATGGGATATTTGGGTAGTCCCGTGCTCATCCGAGAGGCGTAATAAGACCAAACGGACCGCGACAAGGATTTCCCCGGGTTAGGGACGTAGTGTGCAGTGTACGGTCACGTGCGCGTAGTGTGCAAGTAGTCTATATTTTTTTTCTGAGTAAAATAGGAAAAAAAATTTTTGTGTCTTAAAAATATGATGCATGATTTTTTTTGAAAATTTTCTTTTTTTTTTTGAAAATCCCTTTTTTTTTGAATTTTTTTTTTTTGAAATTTAATGAACGCATAAGCACATAGGCACGAAAATTCCGACGCTAGGGACATTATTCCGACAAAAAAATTTTGACTTTCTCCGAGGCGGCCAAAACAATACGAAAACTGTGCAAAAATCAACACACACACAAAAATGATTTTCAAAGCCGGGACGGAAGCTTGACCCTCAAAAGCTTTTTTTTTTGAAAACGGTGATACCGGTACGTGGGATTGTTAAACCACAATTTATCCCCGACTCGTGTTAGGAGGCGATAACGGGAAGTTTAATGGTTTCCACCAATATACCAAATACCATTTTTTTTTTAGAAAAAGCTTAGTTCCCCAGCGGAGTCGCCACTGTGATGTACCCGATTTTTTTTTGTGAAAATCAAAACGGAGTCGCCACGCCATTTTTGTTTTAAGGGCCAAAACTTTGAAAAAAGTCCGAGATCAGAGATTTAGGTTCGGAGGTCATGTTATACGCCGGGAAGGACGTTAGTGTGCACCCGGAGCGCCTCGTAAAACGAGTCTTCCAAACATTTGAAATCCTTTGTGTGTGTGTGTGTGTGTGTGTGTTTTGACCAAAATGAGTTGAAACTGAGGTAAGTAAAAATGGGGAACTCTTTATAAGACTTTAAACAATCCCCAAGATTTTTTGGGTGATTTTTGGGTTGAGATTTGGAACTCAAAAGATTTTTGGGAGTTGAAAACCATTTCTGCCAGAATGAAAAAGGCAGTTGACCCTTGACTTTGAAATGGACTTAAAGGCTTCAAAACTCCATAATCTGGGAAAAGTCCGGGAATGAAAATGTTCAAAACACCTTAAAAAAGGTTTCTGTAAAAGAACTTTTCATTTTGGAGATGATTTGAGGGGTCAAAACCTTATGGAAATCTCAGATCTGAAATCTGGATTTCCAGAAGCTCATGAACTAGCCTCTGAAAGAAAATTTGAAAAGAGGAGTTTTACTCACACAAAAATAAATGAAAAATATGTATGGAAAGATCTGGATGTTGGCTACAAAAAGTATTTTGTAGTCAACACCAAATTCCAAGTTTATCTATGTCCAAAAAATTAGACCATGGACTGAGGTCTGAGAAAATTGCTACTGGACAGCAACTTCTCAAGAAAGAAAATATGATTTTAAAGGGGGTTTTGCATCCATGCTTGTCCCCATTTCCCTAGGTTTTGATTAGTGATCACTTGACATTTTAGTGGTGAATCAACTATATCAAACCATCCTTGGGGTACATTAGGACTAAGCACTTCATTTGCTTGGGAAGGGGAATTTTATCCTTTGAAAATGAGATTTGATGTATGAAAATGATTTTTAGGGTTTTGGAAATGTGTTTTCTTTGCAAGAAAGTAAGAACACTTTGAAAATAATGTTGATCCTTGTAGAAGATCATCCATGGAGATGAACTTCCATGGTGATCTTCTTGGATCTAAGACAAGAAGATAAAATAACTACATTTTGTAGTTTAAAGATGCATGCATGGATGAATTTTAGGGTAAGGAGAGGGAGGTTATACCTATCTTCCTTGGGTTTTGTGTTTGAAGGCTTGAATGTGAAAGTGTTTAAGGCTTGAATATGAGAGTGTTTGAAAGTGCTTAGGGTTGATGATTTGAGTTGGTTAAAGAGAAAACAAGTAGATAACAATGAAGTCCTCTATGTTTTCTCTCTATTCCTCCTCCTAAAGGGTGATTTGAGCTTGGGTTAGTGTATGTATACGAGTATGTATGAGAGTGATTTGAAGTGTTTGTGAGTGATTGAGATTTGGGAAAGATTGAAGAGAAAATGGTGGCAATTCAAGTGAATTCCCACCGTTTTCTCTATATTTCGCCGCAGTTTCGTTGCCGTGATCAAATTGTGTTGTTTTAACCGAGAGAGGAGGGTTCAATTTATAACCCCCGTGAACATCAATCATATCCGCGCGGAGGGTTCCTTAAACGTGCCTCGGTGCATTAAATGCCGCTCCAGTGCTTTAAACAGAAGAATATTATTCAAAATTCCAAATAGCTTGTTTTTCAACTTGCCTAATTCGGATTTTTCCAATTTCTTTTGCTTTTTGAGATTCCTTTCCTTGGTTTAACTTTAAATGGCAATGCCCACTTTACCCTTGCTTTGTTAGAAAGGTTAGGTTTGTTAGAAATGTTAGAAATGTTAAAACTCTCGTTAATTTTCTAACGAAAGTACTAACGGCTCAAATTGGAGCACTTACACAAAGTAATCGGGGTACATGGTTACAGTAAAAGAGGTATCAAGCCGATCCCAGAAAATCAAGGCCATCATCGACATGAAGCCGCCTCAAACCCCGACGTAAGTGAAGAGCTTCATGGGAAGACTTCAAGACATCACGCTTTCATCAACCAAGCTTGACATCTTCTCGCGAGCCCATGCTCAAACCGATGAAAAAGAATGCCGACATCAAATGGGACTCCGAGTGCCAAACAGCCTTTCGAGAAAATCAAGACCTACTTGGTGAATCCCCCCACTCCCGTGCTCCGCCACATGAAGACAAGCCACTACTCCCGTATCCGACAAGAATGCACACGTCAATCGGAGCAATGCCGGCACAAGAACGTAAAGATTCCAAGGTTGAGAATGCAATCTACTTCGTAGCCAGAAAGCTTCAAGGAAGTGAACTCAAATTTACTCAAAGATCGTGAGAAAACTTGTACCGCCTTGGTATGGGTGGTCGGGAACCGAAACACTACATGCGCCGCATTCTGCTCCCGGTCTCCAAAGTGGACCCCCGTCCGATATCTCTTTGACAAGCCATCCATGTCAATGCGGCTAGCCAAGTGGTCATTCTTCCCGGCCGAGTTCGACATCAAGTACATGGTCGAAAATCAACAAAGGGCGTAGTAATGGCGCATCACCGCCGACTTCCCAAGCAAGGAACCTAAGGGTCCCGATCCGCAATTTCCTGACGACGGAATCTTTTCACTTGACAACGCAAACCGCCGGTAACTCTTCTTCGATGGGGCAGCCAACAAGAAGGGGAATGGCATTGGAATGCTCCTTGTCGATCCCAAGGACGAGCATACTCCCATAGCCATCAAGCCGAATTTTGAAGTGACCAACAATGCAGCCAGAATCACGAAGCCTCGCAAAGAAGTTTGGAAGCCGCCCTCGAGCGCAACATCTCGTAGCCGGGATGTATATGGAGACTCAAGCATTGATCATCAATCAAATATCCAACAAATGAAAGACGGTAGATTCTCGCCTTCGAAGTACCACACGTACATGGAAGAGCTCATTGCTCGCCCAAGGACATCTCTTTTCACTATTTGCCAAGAGACAGGAACCGCTCGCACGCCCGGCAACCCTCGCCTCTCTTGTCGAAATTCCCGATGGGAAAGCAAGAAACCCTCGTAATAGGCGGACGGAAACACCCGCCTATTGCCGTGAGATCGAAAAAGAAAAAGAAACGATCGACGAACCCCGGTACAATCATTTACCAGTACCTCCAAAGCGGAGAATCTTCCTTCACAAATGAAGATGGAAAATACAAAGAAGGGATCAAAGCCAAAAACATGATGGCATTAAAACGCCTGGCATCCCACTTCGTCATTCTGGGGGGTATGTTGTACAAGAAGCGCCACCAAGGGCCACTCCTTCGGTGTAAACAAAGAAAAAGCGCGAAGCTAATGAACGAAGTTCACAACGGAACCTCGCGGTCCGCACATACGAATGCCCGAGCATTGACACAGATCATTCTCCGTATGGGATACTATTAGATATCGATGGTAACAGACTGCATCCAGTTCATCCGAAGCTGCGACAAATGTCAACGGTTCTCCAACCTCAATCACATTCCTCCACATGAACTCTATTGCATGACTACGCCATGGCCTTTCGCCACATGGGGAATCGACGTCATCGGCAAGATCACTCCTCCAGGGAGCAATGGTCACGAGTTCATTTTAGTCGCAGTCGACTACTTCACCAAATGGGTAGAAGCCAGATCGTACAAGGTACTGAATTCTAAGAAGGTGGCCGAGTTCATCCGAGAGAACATCATGTGCCGATACGGAGTGCCCAACGAGATCATATCCGACAATGGGACCCACTTCGAAGGAGATTGTGACCAACTACTGACCAAATTCAGAGTCACGCGTCACAAGTCTTCTCCTTACAGACCACAAACCAATGGTACAATAGAGGCAGCCAACAAGACTCTCGCCATGATAATCAGAAAGATGACCACTCGCAGGTCTGGACCGGCCCGAAAAGCTACATCTAGCCCTCTCGGGATACCGAACATCGCCGAACCGCCACCGGGAGACTCCTTTGCGCTTACCTACGGAATGGAAGCGATGTTGCCCGTAGAATTGGAAATTCCATCCCTCCGAGTCCTCTTGGAAAACGGGATCAATGAAGTCGAATGGCTACAGAGCCGTCACGACGAACTTGCTCTACTCGACGAGCGCAGATTGAAAGCCATGGAACATACTCGAGCCTACCAGAGCAGAATGGCACGAGCATTCGACAAGAAAGTCAAGATCCGAGACATCAGAGAAGGCGACTTGGTGCTAAAGGAAAAACCTCCTACGCAGACCAATCCCCTCGGAAAGTGGGAGCCTACCTGGATAGGACCGTTCGTGGTACAAAGAATCTTCTCCGGAGGAGCCATGAAGCTAGCAGACTTGGACGGAAACCCTTTCGTTAACCCCGTAAACGGAAGCAAGCTCCGCAGATACTTCGTTTGAGGAAGAGCACGAGTCAACTCTCCTTCCCCATACACCGTCCCCCTCAGTAAATTAAAGTGCTAAAAGAGTAATACCCAACTGGATACATTCCCGCTAATGATCCAGGTAAAAGACAGGGTCGCACTTCTTTTGTCTTTGTTTTTCTCAAATTCACCTAAAGTGTCGAACTACGGTGACCTGAGCCCCTTAGTCCAATTGTAAAAGGGGAACGTAGGCAGCCATCATTGGTTCGGTCTAAAAAACAAAAAAAAATATACAATAAGCATCAATTGCTTGTGTTTCGAAAAACTCTTTTCATTTAACCTACAAATTCATAACGGTTAAAACATTCTTTGATGAGTTCAAGCACGGTCAACTCTTGACTCGCTACACGCTAGCAAAACTACAATAAAACATTAATCAATTAATGTGTCTGCAATGACAATGGGTGGATACTCCGGACAAAGAAGGTCAATCTAGTTTCCCGTACTAGGTCCTTCATCCTTCTTCCCTTCCCTTTTCCCCGGCGAGTGTTCTTCACCTTCACAGAAAAATTCCGGTAGGCCTTCTACCCGGCTCGTGGACTCTTCCCGACGCCTCCGTCAACCATGTGGCTGTCAACGCAGCCCTTTCTCTAGCTCTGTCTCGAGTCGCCTCGCTTCGGGACATCATAATAGTGCTTTGATTGGCCTCCCGATCAGCATTCGTCTCGTAATCAGCCATGGCATCGCCAAGACGATTCCTGTGGTTAGCCCTTGCTTCGGCCCTCCTCAAGGTCGAGCCGTCTGTGTGATCAGCACCCAACACTCACTCCGTCTCCACAAGATAGTCATCTCGAGTCTCCCCTATACACTCTTCGTACCGCTTCGTATATCACTGCGTCGTAATGCACGCTCTCTCTCCGGTGAAAGAGAACCCCGGCATGAAAGGACGTGTATTGCCACCACCGGTGATCGGCAATAGCGTCGAAGGATCTTCCATCCGCAGAGATCCCACCTCAAAGGTAGCAAGATAACTCGCATCGGACTGGCACCTCGCCCACTGCATCGCCGCAGTAACCAATGATGGAATATAGAAAGACGTCCGAGATGCCCCGCACTCGACAACCAACAGACCCTCCCGAGTGGTCCTATAAGTCTCAGAATCTTCCAATGGGGAACCCACCATCGCAGTGATGCGTGCGGAGTCCGGCCATCCGTAGCTCCACCACTGATCGCCCCTATCACCGCAGGACGTCGCGAGAAAGACCAAGCGTCACAAGACATTGGCACCTCCGTTATCATCTCGCAGCCTCTCCCTCAACCACATGGTCAGCATAGCGGGACTCCCTCCCCACATGTATCGGCTACCGGCCGCCATCCGACCTATGCCCTGTGAACGTCTCGCCCAAGACCATGGCACGATGTCTCCCCACTCCATCGCCGCCTCACCAGTCCGTGACACCGTGATGGCATACACCTGCAGACGTGAATG
This sequence comes from Adenophora triphylla var. japonica, assembly GCA_022495995.1. NCBI lineage: Eukaryota > Viridiplantae > Streptophyta > Magnoliopsida > Asterales > Campanulaceae > Adenophora > Adenophora triphylla. The sequence goes on from JAFEMH010000189.1 coordinate 845,463, forward strand.
TGAACAGAGTAGCAATCGCGCACGCAGCAAATGCGTCCCACGAAAAAGACGCTCCTCGCCTCCGACAAATCTTCCGGCTCCCGAAATGTCAACATAATCGGTATCCTCAGACAAGATCCCGTATGCTTCTCCAAATGAGATACCAAACAAAGACACTAGCTTCTCAACAAAGTGGCCATGCCACCAAAGATACGGAAGAACTAGCCGCCCGCCTCGTGTCCTCCTGCATGGCCCGAAAATCTTCAAACGTAGGAGTGACTTCGTTGTACGAAAAGCCGTACACATTCCTCCGTACGTCCTGTAACCGAGACGCAGCCTCTCAAAAGATCCCAATCTGCATGAGCTCCTTCAAAGCCCAAACAGATTTAATCCCGTAACAGCTTTCGAAAACCCTTTATTCGCCTCGTGTGGTTCCGTACCCACGATCGAAAGTTGTCCAAATATCGCTCTTGCATCCGAGACGATAACTTGGGAAAGGGATCCATGAAAAATGAAGGGAACCTTGAAAGTTTGAGAGAATTCAATTTAATGATCAAAAACTATGCACAGCTTTCTTAAACAATTGCAAAGTCAAACCGCAATTTAAAGAATCTGAAATTCATTCCAAGTCCGGCCGACTCTCTGCAGCTGACTTGGTCAACTCTCCAAACCACCGCCCCTAAATTGGAAACATTTCCAAACAACTCCCTCGTTCACCCTCAAGAAACCCGCGTGCCGCCCATGGTTTCATTCAACCAATATCGCATCCCTTTCGCCCGGCTCGTGCAACAAAGGCAAATAATTAATAATTAGTGCATACATGCTTAATTTTGTCCCGTTCAATTTTTAGTGCATTTCTCATTTTATTTATTTTTGATTAACCTACTTCCTTATTTGCCAAAAATAATGTAAGGTGATCACGTAATAAATATGCGATGTACAAAGTTCCGCCCCACGACGCCTTTTTGCAAATATAGTTCAAATCAAATTTGTTCCCGACAAATACATGCATTTTGTCTAAACAAAGCAATAAAGAAAGAAAGCATTAAAACAGACTACTCGAGTCCCGCTCGTCATCCGTGCACTCAATGTACCGCTCCGCCGCCGCCGAATCCGTCGCAAACAGAACTCTCCAAATTCCTCCAAATGAATAGGCGAAGGGCCTCCTCGGAGTACGCGAACTCGAGGACTCCCCCTCTCGCGCCCGAGTGCGCGAAGAAGGAACTCCAAATCCAGCCGTTCCGCCCGCGAACCGGCCGAACCCCGTGTAAAGTCCTCCCCACCAGCCGTGGGAGCAAGGCGAATCTCTCGGCCTAGACGGCCCCGATCACGGACATCCACGCTCCTTCGGAACCGCACCGCATGAACTCCACGAGCCTCCTAGCGTAGGCGGACCACCCGTCCACCGGCCTCATGGCGTCGTTGTACGTACGGCCGTACACCTGCGAACCAGAAAGTCATCGAAGACAAGCGTAAAGTACGGATGCAACATTTGCGTAATACTACTATCAAATGCGTAAAATCAAAAAGGTGCTCACCGAAGCATTGGGGTCAGCCCCGTATCGTGGTCTCGGCTCGCCCGAGAGCGGGATCACAAGTTGCTCGCGCGAACCATCCAGCCCCTCGTACGCCACCCTAGCTCGTGGGACCGGAAAATCTCGAGGACCTCCAGGGGCCTCGCCTCTCTATGCCGCACCCGCGGGCTCCTCGGCCTCATCCTCAAGAAAGCATCATAGGCGGCCCCCGCTATGATGTACTCGCGTAGTACACGCCCGTATGTACCCTCCAGCTCATCCATCGACATCTCCCTGGGATGCCGCATGTACATAGGAGGATCCACCTAAGCACCAAAGGAAGGGACCCCGCCTATGCCGACGAGTCACCCTCTCCCCGCATACATGGCGTCGCAGCTGAAGTCCCACCAGAGCTTCCTCCGCCGTGTAGTCTCGCTAGCAATCCGAACAATGGCGTCAAACCTACTCCACCAAGTCAACTGGATCCTCTCAGAGAACTCCCGGTTCAGTGCCTGAGACACCTCCTCGTATGACACTCGAGTGCCAACTCTCGAAGAGACCGCCCTCTTCGCTTTCTTCTGCCAAACCAACATGGCAGGGAACAGGGGTCGGTACGGCTCCTTGATGTCCCAATCCTGCGGACTGAACACCTCATAGCACCAGACCTGCCAAGAGAATGGAAAGTTATGTCAGCTACAAAGCAGATACATACGAGTACATAAAAGAGGCAAGGAAGAGAAAAAGTACGTAAACTTACATCCAAGACAGGCGTGAAGCAGCTAAAGGAGTGCTCCTCTCCTCGCGAGAACCTGTCCAGGGAATGGTAGAGCTCGGCCAGTCCAGCCTCCCCCCACGCGAACCCCCTCACGGCATTGTAAGTACCCAAATCTGGCTCATGCCTTCCGGTTAATTTTCCCGACATTTCGGTAAATTTTCCGGTAATTCCCCGGACCTTCCTAGTGTTCCGGAAATGTCCTGGAACAGTCCAAATTTAAATTAGGGCTGTAAGGAGCCTTCCTAATTAAGAAAACACGTTTTTCTTAATTAGGGGGAAGCTTCTAGAATGATGCCACCTTGCATGGTTCTAGAATGCTGAGTCACAATGGATAAGACCGCACGGCCTCATTTGCAAAGAGCCTGCAGCCGCACGGCTTCATTAGCCTTATCCGCATCGCCTATAAATAGAGCCCTCCTCTACCCATTTCAAAACACGAAGATATGAGAAAAATACTCAATCCACTCGAAAGACGTGAAGAAACCGGCTGGGAATTCAAGAAGAAGAAGAAGGAAGGCCAAGAAGCTTCATCCCTCCTCCTTGAAGACCAAAGATCGACCTCTCCTCCTAGCTCCGTCCCGAGAAGCAAAGGAAGTCATTGGTAACCTCGCACGCCCTATCCTTGCATCCTAATTGCTTTATAAATTGCTCATTGCATTGTCTTTATATTGCTTGGGACTTGGTAGCTTAAAGATCACATCTTTATCATCCCCTTCCCCCTTTGCATGCATTAAGACCTCATTTGTCATAAAAATGTAGTCTTTTTTTTATAAAGGTGCATCCTTTGCACCTAAAATCCCTATTTTCCAATAAAAATGTTATCTTTATGCATCATTTGCATATAAAGATCAAATCTTTTTCAATAAAAATGCATCCTTTGCATCAAAACCCCTTTTCAATGCATCATTTGCATAAAATCAAATCTTTATGCATCATTTGCATAAAGATCATTTCTTCCAATCAAAAGCATCATTTGCAACCTAAAATGTCATCTTTTCATTAAAGATTCATTTTTTTATCATGCATTTCCCCTTTCCCCAACCTTGGAACGGACCGGTGTAAAAGTTCTCATCTTTGCATCGTTCCTTCCATTAAAGGTTCATGATTTCTTTAGGAAAATGATAACCTTGAACCCTATATCTCCAATTATCGCTTAAGAATGAGTATGAAGCCTCTATACGAGCTCGACCGTCTTAAAGCGTAGGATTGATGGGCTAAGGACATTCCTTCCTAAAGAACCTCATCTTTGACCCAAAAGAGAGTCATTCTCTCGATCACGCAAGTCCCGAGGGTCCCGAGGTTTAAAATGCGATGATCATAAGTCATAAGATGAGGACGGGATCATAATCCCAAATACATAAATTCCAAGGAATCCCGAGCGACAACCAACAAATGGTTTGTACGTCCGGAAGACAACTTGGGACATTTCCCCCCTTTATTTTCAAACACATGCACACAAAGAAAGCACGCAAGCAAACACGATTAATGAAATCTAGGGAGACTTGCTCCGGCAAGGCACTTTGGGTGAACGCCAAACGTTCTTCCCAAGGGGTAACTTAACCTCCGAACCCATAAAACCTTTTTTTCAAAGTTTTGAGGTAATCAAAATGGCGTGGCGACTCCGTTTTTCAAATAACTCGGATGTCTTCAAACTCGCGTGAATTCCAATAAACACAAAATTTTGGGCACACATTCACAGTTTGGCGACTCCGCTGGGGATTCATCCCAAAGGAGAAAAGCTTTATTTTCAAAAACAAAAGTCGATACTTGGTATATAGGTGGACCCCACTTACCCTTCCTGTATCGCTCCCTAACCCGGGGCTTGGGATAACAAGGTGGTTTAACAATCCCACGTACCAGTATCCCTTTTTTCGAAAAAAATAATTTTAAGAAAAAATATAAAAGAAAGCTTTTCCCTTTGAGCGGGTTAGACTCCCATCGCCGATTTCATTAATCGTGCTTGCTTTCTTTTACCATGCATTGCATCATTTGCATCTTGGAATCTGTGCATACTTTGAACGGGAAACAACCCGAAAAATAGCAAAAGGAGTGGAACCTGGAAAATTGATCCATGCAGTCGTACGGCTAATCCTCACAGATTCTCGACCATACGACCTCGGTGGCAATTCCACCAGGAAAAATCATGGTTAATCTGGCAGCCCTAGCAGCCTTGGGGCTATTCAGCTCCATGACCGATCGGGGCTCCTGTAAAATTTACGTGCTTACGTGTTGCATTTTCCCCCGTCCCGAAAAATCATTCCTTTAAAACACATTTATGAAAATCTCTGTTTTCACTCAAAAAGGAACAATTTTAGGAGACCGCACACTACGCGCACCTGATATATCCTGTACACTTTTGCACGCACGTCCCTCAAACCCGAGGGTGGTTCCAGCTGCAGTCACGGACAGCCTTACGATGCTCCCGGGCGCGCACGGAATCATCCCAACCTCCCCATGGCAGCCAGTGTCGACCAATGCACAGTCCGTGTCACACGTTTCAAAAATCCGTGACTTTTGGTTGGTTTTTGGTCTAGTCCGTGTCATATAGCCCAGTTGCATACCCACGTAAAGGTCAAGCCTTAGCTCATAACGGAAACCAAGATTTTCGCTCAAGCGAAATTCTGCCGAAATTCCGACAAGGAAAATCGGTGGGATCTTGACTCCGACAAATGACTATTGACCTTGACCCGCACGGAATGCGTAAAAGTCAAGACCAAGTCTTTGCCAAAATAAAAGATCTTTCGCTCAAGCGAAGCTCTGCCAAAATTCCGACAAGGAAAAATTGGCAAGATCTTGACCGGCATTGACTTCGATTTCGACTCACGCACTGCGTATGCAACGAAGTTCAATGTGACACTGTGTCATCCGGCTTTTGCCGCCCGACCCATGCCTATTATATTCTCGGACATTACCGAAAGTCAAAAACCGTCATTCGCTCAAGCGAAACTCTGTCAAAGATCCGTCAAGGCAGAGAGACGAGACTTTCCGGTATTGCCTTGACTATAATCCGCATCGCTCGTGCGTTGAAAGGTCCTATGACCCGCTAGACCCGATAGGAGCGTTCTTTACTCTCGGTCGGTGGGATCCGCGTGCCCTATAGGACCCTCGCCCTGGCCGTCCACCCCGGGAGGTCGAAATACAGTGGAATACGAGGGGCTTATAGACGTAGTGACGGAACCCACCGATCCGGGATCTAGAGTAGTTGTGAAAAAAGAAGGGCGTAACCCCTTTTCCAACCAAATAGATATTAATAAAAGACAACATTTTAAGTAAACTTGAAGATTCTAATTTGCATATTGCACGAGCCTTCACTAAACACCTACCCCGAGTCTAAACCTTTCCTATCCCTTTCCCGCGAGAAAGAAGTGGGTGAGAACACCGGTCGGCGACTTGTTAGCGCGAGAATCCTCGGACAGTTCGCGAGAATCCTCGGTTTCGAGAGTCGAATGACCGATTTGACAGAAACATCGATTTGGGTAACCGGATGACCAGGAAGAAGAGCTAGCCTATAACCAATGCCCTCCCCATCTTCATACAACCCATTGCCAAAGCTGTCCTTTCTCAGTCTCCTCCAACACCCCAAGCTGTTAGGGTCCCGACACCCTCGTTTCCTCTAAATCCCTCCATGGGACCCTTTTCCTCCTTTCAGCCAGAGCCAAATTTCCCTACCTTGGAATCCCAGTGCCAGTTTGACCTTTCCAATTTTGTCAACGCCGTGAATTTGCCTACCTCTCGGATAGCTACGGCGAAGAGTCGATCGGGAATGAGAATAGGAATGGGTGGATTTACAGTGATGATGACAGTTCAGTAGAAGGAATGGACTTGGAGCCAACGGAAGTGAAACCCAAAGGGCAAGATGAGGCAGAAAGCCACAGACCTGGAACAGGGGATGAAGTCACTTCAAAGTGTGTCTGCAGCCTATGCAAAGGCTCGGAGAAGGATGAGGCAGGGTATGAGTCCTATATTCTAGAGTTCAATACTCCGTACAAGGACTTGGTAGGTGAATGGAGAGACTTGATCGAAGCTTTAGCCAAAAGAGGGAAGTGGGCTCCTCCCACCGATCTAGAACATGTAAGCGTCGCCGAAGCCAAACTCTCATCAGGAAGGGTAGACTCTATCACAGTGTTAGTAGTCACTCCTGAAACTTGGTCTGAAGAAGAATGTATGGATGCCTTGGAAAGAGTCCTGAGTTTAGAGGCGACCCCAGTCCCCTTTATGTCCTACGATGATAATGAAGTCTTCCTGGTAATCCCTAAGCCCGAGGAAGAGTCTGAGATACCCCTCATATGGCGTCAAGTATCCCGACCTGCTTTTGCCCTCATTGGTCATAAGAGCCAAGACGAAAGTTCCCACGAGAGCTACTGTAGTGACACTGATGAAGACACAGTCGAAGTGCCGGAAGAGACAATAGAGGAGTGGTTAGCCCGTGGCTTAAAGCCCGGAAAATATCTCTCGACAAGAAGGAAAAAGAACCCGCCATGAGGTTTGACCCCGCGTAAATCCTTATTGATGATGGAATTTCCCATTTCGGAAAGTGTTTAGCCAATGTCCAAAATGCCGTCAAAAGGTTGACCCCGGGGAAAGAAAAGACATGCTTGACGGTGATGAGGAATGTGATCCTACTCTGTTAAAGAAGTTGCTAGGATCGGATGAGAAAGCCATTTGCCAAGCTCCAAAATCCGGAAGTGATAATTCTTGTTGCATGCTGACTTTGAAAAGTTTGAATGAGACTGTGAAAGCTTTAAACGGAGAATGTGAAAAGGTCAAAAAGCCGGTAACACAGGACCGGATTTGGGAAGCCGCCTATGCTTCGAGCAGCGCCGTCAATCGGATCAATCGGCGAGAATTGGCCATACGCCGGTAAGAATCCGCCTCGACTTTGAAAGAATTGACAGAATCCTCTAGTAGGAATGATGACCAAGGAAAATCCAATGTCTATGTGATGACTCGGTGCGGACGGATGAGTATTGAGCGGCCTAAGGTTGACAAAAGGAATGCCGTCTCGGAACCAAAGACGAGATAAAAGACCTTATAAACTAGAAGCGAAAAGCGACTACGATAAGGAGGATCCGATCCTAACTCGGTTGAAGTGTACCCAAGCCAATATCTCCTTATGGTCCCTGTTAACCTCTTCATACCCTCATAAGTTGAAACTAGAAGAAAGTTTGGCCAAGACCATGGTGCCCATAGATGTCACCCACGATGAGGTCGTCAAATGATTGGAAATATCCACTATGGAAACATCATTACCTTCACTGAATTGGACACTGCCAAAGTATGGGGCTAGTCACAACGAACCTCTTTACATCACAGATCCGAGTTAGAAGAGCGTCGATTGCCACGAGTACTAGTTGACGAAGTGCAATGAATGTCTTGCCGGCTAAGATGATGGATTTATTGGATGCGAAGCCAACGGACTTAAAGCCTTCTAGTCGGACTATTAAGGCCTATGACTCCACTTTGCACGATCGGTTTTGGGGATCGCCACTCTCAAGATGTGGTTCGGAAAAAGGTCATGGATGTTGATTTTCAAGTTATTGACATTCCGATTTCATTTCTTGCCTTCTTTGGGACGGCCTTGGATCCACCGGATAAACGGGGTAGCCTCTACTTTGCATCGGTGCGTCAAATTTCGGTCAGTGATGGAACTATCACCACCATTTATGGGGACAGTGTCACGATAGAAGGAACCGGCACGGGGACATCCCGATATTGGAAATCAAGCATGATGATGAAGGGTTAGCATTGGCCAGGATTCTCAGTAGCTTCTTCCAAGGCACAAGTGTGTTGCGCGACCTCACCACTACTTCCGATAAAATCCCTCCTGCCATGAGAATGATGCGAAAAATGAGCTATCTTAGGGACTTGGATTGGGTAGAAGACTTCAAGGTCGTAACACCATCATTGGTGTGAAGGAGCGGACTACCGAGATATGGCTTGGGGTACAAACCGAACCCTCGGGATGCCGGAAAAGCTAAAGACACGAAAGGTGAAGGGGTCCGGCTCCATCCTTACGATCTGTCTCGACCCATTACTTTGTAAAAGGAGGGACACAATATGATGAAAGTGATCGCCGAGATCTCCTTGCGAGAAAACCCTTCTAGAGAACCTTGAGAAAGTTAGGGAAAGCCGGCCAATCCCGTTCGAAGAATGTTCCTTGATTTGCCGGATATCCACAGGGCTACCACTACCGTTCGGAATGAGTACGTCTTGAAAGGAAATCCGGCCGGTGTCAAAGGTCGGCATCAGGGACAATGGACTTCTCCGCCTTTGAGTTAGCTCTTCCAAAGATCGACGGATAGAAGGCTGCCCGGCCAGTGAAGACTGATCGATGGGGTTTGCAAGAGTTGTTTGACGAAGAAGCACAAATCCCGAGATTTGATCGACTTGATTCGAGATGATGAGATAGTTGCCGTTATTGGAGACGATGGTGAAAGTCATTTTGATCCTCGCACTTTGGTGACTAAGACAGAAATGCCATTGAAGAATTGGGAGACATTCTCGGGGCCGATAGCGATCAACGGCAAATGATCACGGAGCTTGGATTGGTACCCGTCCTCCTCAACCCGGTCGTGTCAAACACCCTGTTGTCTATTCGGTTGAGTCGGGAATCTTCGAATTCCGAGTCCTCGAGTCATCCGAAGGCCTCACGCTGAGGATTATGAAAAATGTAATCGATGTCATCTTTCCCCTTATCTTGAATGAAATGACAAATCTTTACGATTATCCTCTTATTGCCAACTTAACAAATGATAAATTAACTCAAAACTTAACAACGAGTTAATAATGAATCATTTGAACAAGATGCAAACACACTAAACGAACAATACATTAAAGAAATCTTTAGCGAGGTTTCGAAAAAGAGGAAAACCGGGCCCAGTGCCGAGGAGGTTTTGATAAGTGTGAACTTGGGTACTATTGAGGAACCTAAAGAGACACGAGATTGGAAGCTTCTTCGGGGGTTGAAAGGGGCAGATTGATTGAGTTTGCTCGAGAGAATACGTCGGCGTGTTTGCATGGTCATACAAAGATATGCGGGGCTAGACAGGTTCGATAGTAGAGCACGAGAATCCCTCTAGCACCGGATGCCAAGCCGATAAAGCGAAGCGAGAAAGATCAAGCCGGAATGGTCTCTACGAGGTCAAAGAAGAAATAGAGAAGCTACGCGGGTAGGATTCATCGAGTTATTGAATACCCGACATGGTTATCCAACATCGTGGCCGTAACCAAGGCCGATGGGAAGGTGCTGCTGTGTGGATTTCCGAGATACGAACAAGGCCGGCCCAAAGACGACTACCCTCGCCAAACATAGACATCTGGTGGACTCCACTTTGCCAACTACGAAGTCAAATCCTTCGTTGATGGTTTGCGAGGCTACAACCCGAGATCAAGATGGCCGAGGAAGACCAAGAAAAGACAGCCTTCACCACACCGTGGGGAACCTCTTGTTATACGGTAATGCCATTCGGGCTCAAGAATGCCGGGGCTACTTACCAAAGGGCGGCGACCGCACTTTTTCATGACATGATCCACAAGGAGATTGAGGTCTACGTAGATGACATGATAATCCACTCCAAAGGAGAAGGTGGGCGGCACTTTGTTGACCTACGAAAGTTCTTTGAGAGGCCGAGACGGCATTCCATGAGACTAAACCACCGCCAAATGCACCTTCGGAGTGACAAGGGGAAAAGTACTTGGGTACATGGTCACGGAGCGAGGTATAGAAGTTGACCCCGAAAGATCAAAGCCATCATGGATATAAGGCCACCTCAAACCCAGACGAAGTCAAGAGCTTCATGGGTAAATTGCGGTACATCGGCCGTTTTGTCAATCGGTTGACCACTATGTGCGAGCCCATCTTCAAGCTCATGAAGAAGAATGTGGACACGTAATGGACCGAAGAATGCCAAGACGCCTTTGACCGGATCAAGGCATACTTAGTGCATCCCCGGTACTATGCCCCCACATAGACGAAGCCTCTTACGCTCTATCTCATCATCCTTGAACACGGCGGTTGGGGCTATGCTTGCTCAAGAGAAGAAAGAATCTCGGGTAGAAAATGCCATTTACTTTGTCGGTAGGAAGCTACGGGGAGTGAGCTCAATTATTCGGCGTGTGAAAAGACTGTGCGGGAGGCCAGTGCAGGTAGTCGGCAAGTTGAAGCATTATATGCGAAGCCCGCCTGTGAACTTGGTCTCGAAAATGGACCCCATCAAGTACATCTTTGACAAGCCTTCCCTATCGATGCGTCTAGCGAAGTGGTCCTTCTTCTTGGCAGAATACGACATCAACTATGTGACCGAGAAAGGCCATCAAGGGTCAAGCATTGTCGAGATCACCTAGCGAACTTCCCGATAATGAAGACGAGAGGGCACGAACCCCAATTTCCGAGATGAAGGGATCTTTGCGGTTGAGCACGAAAATAGATGGCGGTTGTTCTTTGACGGAGCCGCTAACAAAAGAGGAAATGGTGTAGGAATGCTATTGGTCGATCCGAAAGATGAGCATACCCCATAGCCCTCAAGTTGAACTTTCTGCCACGAACAATGTCGCCGAGTATGAAGCTGCATTCTTTGGTTTGGAGGCCGCCTTAGAAAGAAATGTCAAGGAGCTCGAAGTTTACGGAGACTCGGCCACGATCATCAACCAAGTCTCCAACAAGTGGAAGGCTGTAGACCCTGTCTGCAACGGTATCATGCCCGTATGGACGAGTTGGCGGGACGGTTCAGAAGTGACTTTCCACTACTTGCCGAGGAAAAGAACAGTTCGCGAGATGCCTAGCTACTCTAGCCTCATTGGTAGAGATCCCGAGGAAAAGCCATAAAGCCCTTGAGTGGGTAGAAGAGAAGCCCCGGCTTTACATTTGTGAAGTGGACACAGGACCCGAGCCTATAAAGGAACCTTGGTACAATCAGTTACCAATTCCTCAAAGACGGAGAGTCGGCTTTCGAGACGAAGAAGGTAGACCAAAAGAAGGAGTCGAGCCAAGAGCTTACAAGCCACGAAAAGGTTGGCTTCTCATTATGTCATTCTAGGAGGCAACCTATACAAGAAGCGGTATCAAGGACCACTCCTCTTATGTGTCACTCAAGAAAGAGCCGGAGAGTTGATGACCGAAGTCCACAATGGTCCACTGCGGTCCTCACATGAATGCGAGCCACGATGCAAGTGATCCTCGAATGGGTTACTCTTGGATCTCCATGGAAACGGCTGCATTCGGCACGTCCGAACTGCGACAAATGCCGGCGGTTTGCCAACCTCAACCATCTCCCACCTCATGACACATGCTTGCATGGCGACTCCTTGGCCGTTTGCAACTTGGGGCATTGACGTGATAGGGAAAATATCCCCGGCGGAAGCAATGGGCACGAGTTCGTGTTGGTGGCCATTGACTACTTCACCAAGTGGGTAGAGGCCAAGTCCTACAAGGTCCTCACTTCCGAGAAAAGTGGCCCGGTTCATCAAAGAAAACATAATGTGCGAGATATGGGGTGCCCAACGAGATCATTTACGATAATGGGTCACACTTCGAAGGAAGGCTGCGATAGGCTAGCTGTCGAGAATTCGAGTTACTCGCCACAAGTCGTCCCCGTACGGACCTCAAACCAATGGAGCCGTGGAAGGCTGCTAATAAGACACTCGAGCGAATCATCGGAAGATGGCCACCCGTGGTCGTGATTGGCCCGAAAAGCTGCACCTAGCACTGCGGGGCTACGAACGTCTGTCGGAAACGGCCACGGGAGAAACTCCTTTTGCCTTAACTACGGGATGGAAGCGGTGTTACCGGTGGAGTTGGAAATCCCGTCATTAAGGGTCCTCCTGGAAAAGCAGTGTCAATGAAGTGGAATGGTTGCGCGGCCGGCATGATGAATTAGCCACCTTGACGAGAGAAGGCTAAAAGCCATGGAACACACCCGAGCCTACCCAGAGGCGAATGGCCGGGCGTTTGATAAAAGGTCAAGGCCGGAGACATCAAAGAGGGCGACTTGGTGCTGAAAGTAAAGCCCCCTACCGAGACAACCCCACAGGAAAATGGGAACCCGTCTGGATCGGCCCTTATGTGGTGCGAGAAAATGCGCTCGGGAGGAGCAATGAAGCTTGCGAGACTTGGATGGCAATCCCTTTGTCCACCCAGTCAATGGTGATAAACTCCGAAGATACTATGTCGATAAAAAAAAAATAATAATAAAAAAAAAAATATAAAAAAAAAAAAAGAAAAAGTGCAAAAAGAGTAATGCCCGGCTAAGTGAAGACCCCAAAAAGGGCGGTCTAGGCAAAAGACAGTACACACATAAAAAATATATAAAAAAAAAAAAAAAATCAAAGTGCAAAAAGAGTAATGCCCGGCTAGGTGAAAACCCCAAAAAGGGCGGTCTAGGCAAAAAGCAGTGCACATAAAAAATTTTTAGTTCACCGTAATGAACTACGAAGACCTGAGCCCCTTAGCCTTTCTTGTAAAAGGGGAACGTGGCGGCCATATATGGTTCGGTCTAAACAATAAAAAGGACGATTAAGTTTCCATGAAATGTGTCCTAAACAATAAAAAGGACAATCAAGCTTCCATGAAGTGCGTCCTAAAAAATAGTAAAGGGTATTTCGGTTTTCATAAAACGGGTCCCAATCAATAAAGACATTTGAATTTCCATGAAATGTGTCTTGATTAATTTTAAAATAATATTCCTTGTTCATTACAAGTTAAAAACTTCTTGATGAGTTCAAGCACGGTCTACCTCTTAACTCTGCTAACTTTGCTAAAAGGTCTAAAATACAATAAAATGCCTAAATAAACTAATGTGTTTGCAAATGGCAATAAGAGGATCTTGAGAAAAGACTTGTCGGTCGTCATTATTTGAGTCTTCTTCGATCTTCTTCCCTTTTCCTCGGCCTCGTCGAGTCTTCTTCCTTTTCTTCTCAATAATGTCGGTATCCCTCATCCCGACCTCTGGTATCCTCACTGGAGCCTCTACCAACCCCGTGTCAATGGCGCTCTCTCTATACGAGCACGAGTCCGCACCTCCTCCCTGCGAGCCTCGGTCAAAGGAGCGACCTCGGACAATCTCTTGTACCGAGCCTCCATATCACGACCAAGTCACACGATTGGTTATGGCAACTCGCCTTAGCCTCGGTCTCCCTCAAAGTCCTACTCGAGTCGCGGTCGGCTCCCAATAAAGCTCGACGTCTATCCTCCAAGATAACTGAGTCGCTCCCATCTCCCTCTCGTACCGGTCAAGTAGACGGTGGTCAAGATGGTACTCTTCACGCTCCACTGAAGATAGCCACAGGTGGGAAAGCGGCATGTGTCCAAGCCCTCGAGAAGAAAGAGAAGGCGGTGGATCTCTCATGTCCAATGACACCACCTCCATGGTCCGGATGTCCTCCCAATCACTCAATGGCTCTGTAAAGCCCCAAAGCTGCTGGATACCAAGCGGGGTATGTAGAAGGGCGACCGGCGGAATCACGGAACCCTCACGGCCATAAGACTCTGAAATATCCTCTGATGCGCAACCTCCAATGTGGTATCCACCAACGGATGTCCGAAGTGGATAGCCTAGCCATCATCGGCTCCCGGCTACCACTGTTCTGTTGCCTAGGTGCACCTCTCAGAAATCACCCAAGGGCGAGTCGGCAAAGCCCCGAGGCAAAGCCAGAGCCTCTCCTGCGGCCACGAGTCAACATAGCCGGACTCCCGGACCTCATGAAAGCGGTCTCCCGAGCCATCCTATCAATCCCATGAAATGTCTCTCCCAAAACCCGGCGGGACAATATCCTTCCCGGCCACTGCGATCTCGACCATGTCCAAGATGCCACTATGACAGTCCCACGGACTCGGCGGTGAACAAAATAGAGAATACGCGAGAGAATGAAAGCATCCATAGCCACCGTGGTCGCGGCCATATCTGGAGACCCAAACTGGGATATCGAGAAAGGTCAATCCTATCAGGGGCCACCATCATCCTCTCGGCCTCTCCCAAAGGAATGCTGCGAGAAAAGATGCAAGCTTTACCGTCACCGGCACGTCTCCGATCAGCGGAATAGATATAGCCTCAATCTCGGGACCCCCAATCAAGGCTCGAAGTCTTCGTGCGTTGGGACGATTTCGTTGTAAGAGAAGCTTGATAAACATGTCTCCGGACATCCCGAACTTTCTTTGCGGCTCTCAACGGATCCCAATCGGGCGGGAGATCCCTCAAATGCCATAAAGACTTGATCTTGAAGGAAGAATCAAGCGGCCCCTTGTGATTTTGGAAGTTATATCTCGCCCAAGATTGAAGACCGGATAGAAAATGGTCTCGTCTCCCCCTTTGCAATCTAACGGGATTCTCCATCGCAAAGTGATCAAAGATGGTGCTTTTAGGTCCAAAATATGCTCTGGGAACAATTGGGGCAAGTCTAGAGTGAAAATGAAATGAAATGGCCAAGCCTTGCTTTTATTCAGAAAATAACCGGCTCGGAGCAGGCTGTTAGCCGCACGGCTACATTTGCCCTCAAGGCCATGCCGCACGGCTACATTAGCCCTCTGCGAGAAAAATTCTGCGGCAACCAAGATTGCTGCCCAAGGGAGTTTTCACCCCACTTTTTCAACCAAAACACGTACAAAAACATGTCCGAAGCCATTCAAGCATTTATACACCATTATAAATCATTTTGGCCCATTTTCAGCCCCAATTCCAAGCAAAAAAGTCGCCCCAAGGCTCAGATAATATGCAAATTGAAAAAGCATGAATTAGAAAAGCAATTAAAATATAAATACAATGTTTTCGCCCCATCGGCGCCCAAATAAAGCAAAAAATAAACAAAGTGTGCATAAAAATTGTAAATTGTTTGTTTTTGTTCCCAAATCTATTCTAGAGACCTCCTAGGCCTCCGATTCTTCTTCATCTTCATCGTTGCTCGGCTCGTAGATGCTAGCCTCCCTCATCGGGTCCTCACAGTCGCTCACATCGAGATAGATGGACATTATCGTGCCCGTACTCGGCCAGTTGCTCCGAGAATGTCGGCGTTGGGTCCCCGCCCCGAGGCATAGCCTTTGGAAGAGTACTCAGAGGCCGATGAGGTAGGCTGTGCCCCAGACGTGCCGTCTCTTGCGCCCGAGCTCCTGTGCATCCGGCTGCCGCCTTCGAAGCGCGAGCCGGCTTCCTCGAAGAGGCAGGCACATGTCCTTCCGGCCCTATTACGCACTTTGACCGGCCCTATCGTAAGTGCGAGTGGAACACGAGAAAAAAAGAGAAAAATCTCGAGAAAATCTCGAGAAAATAGCAAAAAGCGAGAAAATGCGAAAGCTAAAAAGGGAATAAGACCCTAAGAGTACACTTACGGTGCTATCGGGCGGCAAGGTGTCTTGGGGCTCCCTAGCATCGGGGACGGTATCCTCATCCTCCTCGGCACTCCATGGACCACGTAGGACGGATGTGCGGGAGGGATCGGCGGGTCGATGGGCTCATCCTCCCCATATCCACACAGTGACCGCCGGCTTCACTAGCTTACGTGGCGTCCTCGGGCGCTGCTCCACAAACACGGCGTAGGGGGTGTCCATGTCGAAGTACTCCTCCGCGGCCACGCACACACTGGTATCTAGCAATCTCATCCTCTGGCCGGTCCACAGGCTGCGGCATCCGTCTTTGGAGGGTCGGAAGGAGTAATGGCATCTAGTGGGGGAACATGACCATGCTTTGTCTCGAGCGGTCCCCAGGATAAATGACATCACATGTCGGCCACAGTGAGCCGCCTCCTGCGCCTCGTCACCTCTATAGCATCTCCCGGCCAAGATCTCTGGATACTGCCCCGGGGGTAGAAGTCCACTCCATCGTGCCCATCCACTGTTGATGACCGGCCTCACCATTTTGTAGTCGAAGGTAATCCGGGTCTTCCCCGTGAATTTATCTCTCGCGTCTCCCCTCCGGCGAACCATAGCGGGGAAGATGGTGACATCACTCTGCTTGGTTCCAAGGGAAGAACCCTATCACCTCGCAAAACCAGGCTGCATGTTCAAAACATCAAAAGGTCATTTTCTCTCTCATAAAAGTCTCAAGACGAGAAAAGAAAAGAGAAAAGAAAGGAGATTACCTCGAGGGCAAATGAAAAGCGATCCATGGAAGCTGACCTTGTTCCATGTACATGTCCAACGAGAAGTACAACTCCGCCAATCCGGCCTCGCCCAGAGACCGTCCCTATCCCATCCACATCCTCCGGAGAGTCGAGGAGGCAAGTCATAGCTATCGTCCCGAGAATTGGCAAAGATGGTGGTGATAGCATCAACCATATGAATGCTCTAGCCGGCTTTGGGCGATCACATCATTAGCGACAAAATTACGCATGCTAGTACGGCTGCCACCTCGACATTCCGTGTCTCCATCCCCGGCCCCTTCGGAATCGGCTCAAACCCGACCAAAGCACGAAACTCCTCGGCGGTAATATGGTCCCTCAAGTCACGGGCCTCCCGGTGAGCTGTAAGCCCGTAATAGCGGTGAAATCGGCGGAGTCCTTTGTCGGCTCTCCCCGGCTCGAGGTGAAAGCTATGTGTCTTGTCCCACGAGAACTCGAGATAGGGCTGGACCAAGCCCTTGCTCTTCGAGGTGATGTGGACACCCCCCGATAGCCTCTACAAATGCATCCAGCCGGTAGCCCTCACCGGTGCTTGGGATTTACCCCATTGTTCTCAAAATCCGGCATCCTCTGCCAAAGCTTAACTGCAATCTCCGATGGTCCTCTAGACTTGTTCTCCTGTAGACAAGCACATCAAAAGAAGCGTCAGTCCTTCATATCATTTCAAAAGCATGCATATATTCAAAAGTGCACATATTTTCAAAAGAAAAGCATTCACAAAAGTTTTTCTAGCATTATTTGCATCAAAAACGTGTCTTTCATCACTTGAAACGCGTCATTGCTTTCCTAAAGCACAAAATCACAATTTTTTGCACATAAGCATTATTCTTTCAAAAAAAAAAAAATGGCATGCATGAATCATTTTCATCTTCCAAAATCATGTTTTCTCATTGAAAATCAGAATTTTGACCTAGTTCTAGCACAAAGCAAGAACTCCGTCTCATATTTTGAAAAATTCTCATTCTTACTTCATTTTGCGAGAAAAAAGTGAGTCATTCTCATAATTTTGTCAAACAAATTGCACATTGCATATTCTTAGTCTCATAGGTTGTTCATGCATCTCAAAATCATTCAAAAATCATTCAAAAATCCTATAATTCGGGTCAAGCCCTAAATCATTCAAAATTCAAGCAAAATCATCGGATTTGAGCAAAATGAGAATGCTTACCCCAACCGATCGCGGGTTCGTTGATTTATGCTCCCTCCTCCCCGGGTAAAGCTCCGATGGAGGCGTAAGGAAGTCATACTTCCTCTCCGTCCTCACGAGCTCCTTCCTCCTCCTTCTCGCGGCCGCCGAGATGTTTCTCCTCGCTTGCCTTGGTATGGGATTGCCC
The DNA here is from genome assembly GCA_022495995.1 of Adenophora triphylla var. japonica. Lineage (NCBI taxonomy): Eukaryota > Viridiplantae > Streptophyta > Magnoliopsida > Asterales > Campanulaceae > Adenophora > Adenophora triphylla. Next base: position 863,168 of record JAFEMH010000189.1, read on the forward strand.
TCCGGATCCATTTCAAATCAAAGGGAAGCAAAAGGGTTGAAGAATTTCGAAATTCTCTCTCTCTCTTCTCTCTCTCGGCTGAAGTGGGCGGCAACAAATGCCCAATGCCCGTTCAAAACCTGATTTTAAATAATCTGGAAAAAACAGGTTTCTAGCCGTACGGCTTCTTTTTCTCCATCTCATGCCGGGCGGCTTCATTCGCTCTGAGCAGAAATTACAATCCTGCCCCTGGACCTTCCACTTGGGCATGCAATTTCCGTTATCTTTTAACCAAGATAACATCTTTTCAGAAAATATCCCTTATCTCTTTAGCAATCAAGCTTTATTCCCAGTCGCCTCCGTTAATTCCGTTATAACGGGATAACACTAGGTGACAACCTCCAGTGTCGAACTCTAAACTTGTGCTACCTCTATCCGCGAATAGTGAAGTATGCCCAAGTCATTCCAACTTGTGCTACCTCTATCCGCGAATAGTGAAGTATGCCCAAGTCATTCCAACTTGTGCTACCTCTATCCGCGAATAGTGAAGTATGCCCAAGTCATTCCAACTTGTGCTACCTCTATCCGCGAATAGTGAAGTATGCCCAAGTCATTTCAATTTGTGCAACCACTATCCGCGAATAGTGAAGTATGCCCAAGTCATTCCAACTTGTGCTACCTCTATCCGCGAATAGTGAAGTATGCCCAAGTCATTTCAATTTGTGCAACCACTATCCGCGAATAGTGACGAATGCCCAAGTTATTTCAAATTGTGCTACCACTATCCGCGAATAGTGGCGTATGCCCAAATCATTTCAACTTGTGCTACCACTATCCGCGAATAGTGACGAATGCTCAAGTTTCCCAACTTAAGTTACCTCTATCTCCGTCATAAAGAGATAGTGCCGTAAGCTCTTGCTTCTTCAGGTGACAGCCTCCGAATTGTCAAAATCTCAAGGATCCTAGACATCGTTCCTAACTATCTAGTGATGCTTGAACTACGATCAAGGCTTGATTCCTCCGGGATACGTAGGTAGCCTTTTATAAAAGGTCCAGCCATTCGACCACTTTGGTCACCCTGTTTCTTTGTCACTCCTCAGTGATAAAGCGCCCCCTCATAAAAGTTCAAATATTTGACCACCTGGGTCACTCCTAGCATGTCCCCAGTAGGATCAATTGCTTGACCTCCTAGGTCATTTTCTCTTCTATGTCCCCAAAGAAGAGACCGGTTTCTCTTCTTCCTCCCCCGGCGGATCCTAATTCCGAACTACGGCTGGCTTGATTCCTCAGGGATACGTAGGTAGCCTTCCAAGGTTCGGCCACTCGACCACCTTGGTCTCCCAATCCGTCTCGGCATTCGCCGAGATCGGATCCTTTTCTATCGACAACCCCACTCGCCTTGCAAGTGACGTTGCCGAGGGGCTTCTGTAAGTACCCAAATCTGGCTCATGCCTCCGGTTAATTTTCCCGACATTTCGGTAAATTTTCCGGTAATTCCCCGGACCTTCCTAGTGTTCGGAAATGTCCTGGACAGTCCAAATTTAAATTAGGGCTGTAAGGAGCCTTCCTAATTAAGAAAACACGTTTTTCTTAATTAGGGGGAAGCTTCTAGAATGATGCCACCTTGCATGGTTCTAGAATGCTGAGTCACAATGGATAAGACCGCACGGCCTCATTTGCAAAGAGCCTGCAGCCGCACGGCTTCATTAGCCTTATCCAGACTGCCTATAAATAGAGCCCTCCTCTACCCATTTCAAAACACACAAGATATGAGAAAAATACTCAATCCACTCCCAGACGTGAAGAAAGCTGCTAGAATTCAAGAAGAAGAAGAAGGAAGGCCAAGAAGCTTCATCCCTCCTCCTTGAAGACCAAAGATCGACCTCTCCTCCTAGCTCCGTCCCGAGAAGCAAAGGAAGTCATTGGTAACCTCGCACGCCCTATCCTTGCATCCTAATTGCTTTATAAATTGCTCATTGCATTGTCTTTATATTGCTTGGGACTTGGTAGCTTAAAGATCACATCTTTATCATCCCCTTCCCCCTTTGCATGCATTAAGACCTCATTTGTCATAAAAATGTAGTCTTTTTTCATAAAGGTGCATCCTTTGCACCTAAAATCCCTATTTTCCAATAAAAATGTTATCTTTATGCATCATTTGCATATAAAGATCAAATCTTTTTCAATAAAAATGCATCCTTTGCATCAAAACCCCCTTTTCAATGCATCATTTGCATAAAAATCAAATCTTTATGCATCATTTGCATAAAGATCATTTCTTCCAATCAAAAAGCATCATTTGCAACCTAAAATGTCATCTTTTCATTAAAGATTCATTTTTTTATCATGCATTTCCCCTTTCCCCAACCTTGGAACGGACCGGTGTAAAAGTTCTCATCTTTGCATCGTTCCTTCCATTAAAGGTTCATGATTTCTTTAGGAAAATGATAACCTTGAACCCTATATCTCCAATTATCGCTTAAGAATGAGTATGAAGCCTCTATACGAGCTCGACCGTCTTAAAGCGTAGGATTGATGGGCTAAGGACATTCCTTCCTAAAGAACCTCATCTTTGACCCAAAAGAGAGTCATTCTCTCGATCACGCAAGTCCCGAGGGTCCCGAGGTTTAAAATGCGATGATCATAAGTCATAAGATGAGGACGGGATCATAATCCCAAATACATAAATTCCAAGGAATCCCGAGCGACAACCAACAAATGGTTTGTACGTCCGGAAGACAACTTGGGACATTTCCCCCCTTTATTTTCAAACACATGCACACAAAGAAAGCACGCAAGCAAACACGATTAATGAAATCTAGGGAGACTTGCTCCGGCAAGGCACTTTGGGTGAACGCCAAACGTTCTTCCCAAGGGGTAACTTAACCTCCGAACCCATAAAACCTTTTTTTCAAAGTTTTGAGGTAATCAAAATGGCGTGGCGACTCCGTTTTTCAAATAACTCGGATGTCTTCAAACTCGCGTGAATTCCAATAAACACAAAATTTTGGGCACACATTCACAGGCATCTAAGTCTATCAGCGACCCGAGCAGAGGGAAGTGGCAGGACGTGTCAGAAGTCGGAAATAAAGTCGCTAACAGTGCAAACCAAAGGAACCCTCGAGCCAGGCGCTCCGCGGTCATCCTCAAGGATCCAGCCAGATAAGCGGCGACACCCGCCTCCAGATGCCTCTCCATCGGCCTGTACCGAATGCCTAAGCCCCTGGCATCGGTAATATCAAAACCCAATGGCCAGGACAAGCTCCCGGGGTATAACCGTCAACCCAGCACCGGCGTGTTGCCATAAGTCGGCAACCCGAGTGATAGCGGCAAAATCCGTGGGAGTCACCGTCGCCTCCCCCATCGAAATGGAAAGTGTGGATCGTATCCCACCAATACTCGCTCGAGCAACATACATGGACCTGGCCCTCGGCGTATCGGTGTCGCGGCCCACGGCTGATGAACCCGGCCGGCCGGAGTCAAGCACCAGGTGCCCGCGGACTCCTCTCTCCCTCTCGTGCCACGTTCGGGTAATATCCCACAATGCTCGCACCGCCTCAAAAGCACCCCGACTCTTCTGGTTGTGGGTATTAACCGTCCCTGTCCCCTGCACACAAACAACACAGAAGCAACGTCAACAGAATGCACCAACACATGTCAAAAGGATGCAATGCAGATATGGTTCTCATTCATTTCCTACGTATATTCCCATCATTTCGAAAACTCCGTCGAATCCGGAACTTTCAAAACATTTCGAAAACTCCGTCGAATCCGGAACTTTCAAAACATTTCGAAAACTCCGTCGAATCCGGAACTTTCAAAATCTTTCGAAAACTCCATCGAATCCGGAACTTTCAAAATCATTTCGAAAACTCCGTCGAATCCGGAACTTTCAAAATCTTTCGAAAACTCCGTCGAATCCGGAACTTTCAAAATCTTTCGAAAACTCCGTTTAAACCGGAACTTTCAAATCTCTTTCGAACATTTCGAAAATTTACTCCGTCCCGAATTAAAGCTACTTTAATTTTGGAAAATGCATCTAGACATGGAATTTTGCAACCAAAATTTTTATGTCATCTACCCATAGTGTCAATTGAACTACATCCTAGTCAATTTCCACAACAATTCATGGCAAAGTCAAAAGCCCCAATTCGGGCACCAAAATCCCTAAGTTCATTCCTAAACAAATTTCTAACATTTAAAGAATGCACATTCTTAAAATTAATGGAATTTGTAGGAAGCTTACTTGTCTCTTGATCCCATCCTTGGAGTTGTGTCTATCCCTCGCCGGATAAAACTCCGCCGGATTCAATGGATGCACAATGGTTCGAATGGTCCGAACCAATCGAGTTCTTTCGTCATCGGTCCTTCCGTGGCGAGCCATTGGTCCCAAATCACCTTCCATAGCGATTTTCCTTCACAAATACGAGCAAACCTTGCAATTTGGGTTGGATTTTCTCTCCTCTTTTCTCTCCTCCTCGTCGGAATTAATGGAAGAAAATGGCCTCTCCTTCCTCGGCCTCGGCGCTGAAAAGGACCTGGTCAAATTCAGTAACAGTCCAGTGGGACTCTTCTTGCACCGAGAAAATTTTTTGCCCCTTTGGCCCCTCAGCTTTATGCAGTTCCAATTTTACCTCTTTTGGCCCCCCCCAAAAGTATAAAATTTCCCCAGTTAGACATTTCTAACACCCCATCCCCCGAGGATAAATTCCCAGTTAGTTTTCACTAACGCCCGTCTCCAGACGTTAAAATTCCTAATGGTTTTCACCATCACTCATATCCTTAATCGCGACCTTTCACGGTCCGATTCCAATCCTCAATCGCGACCTTTCACGGTCCGATTTCAATCCTCAATCGCGACCTTTCACGGTCCGATTCCAATCCTTAATCGCGACCTTTCACGGTCCGATTTCAATCCTGAATCGCGACCTTTCACGGTCCGATCTCCAATCCTCAATCGCGACCTTTCACGGTCCGATTTCAATCCTCAATCGCGACCTTTCACGGTCCGATTTCAATCCTCAATCGCGACCTTTCACGGTCCGATCTCAAATCCTTAATCGCGACCTTTCACGGTCCGATCTCAAATCCTTAATCGCGACCTTTCACGGTCCGATCTCAAATCCTTAATCGCGACCTTTCACGGTCCGATTTCAATCCTCAATCGCGACCTTTCACGGTCCGATTTCAATCCTTAATCGCGACCTTTCACGGTCCGATCTCCAATCCTCAATCGCGACCTTTCACGGTCCGATCTCAAATCCTTAATCGCGACCTTTCACGGTCCGATTTCAATCCTCAATCGCGACCTTTCACGGTCCGATTTCAATCCTTAATCGCGACCTTTCACGGTCCGATTTCAATCCTCAATCGCGACCTTTCACGGTCCGATTTCAATCCTTAATCGCGACCTTTCACGGTCCGATTTCAATCCTCAATCGCGACCTTTCACGGTCCGATTCCAATCCTTAATCGCGACCTTCCACGGTCCGATTTCAATCCCCCATCTTGACCTTTCACGGTCCCATCTCAAACAGTCAATCCCGACCTTCGCGGTCCGACCTCCACTCTCCTATCGAGACCTTCGCTGTTCGTCTTCTCGGCAACAGCAATAAGCCCGAACCCCAAGGCACGAACGCCTTGCAACAATCCCTCTTCGGCCATCCTCGTAAGCCCGAACACCTTTTCACTTCAGCAAGTGAACATTCATCTCCCCGGCCGCCAGTCGTAAGCCCGACCGTTCCACCTCAGCGGCCATCAAGGTAAGCCCGCACAACAATCCCTCTTCGGCCATCAAGGTAAGCCCGAATGCTCATCCCCAGCAGGATTCTAAAGAAGAAATGTCGATCCCACCGTGTTGTTAATAACGCCAGTTTAACACAACCGTTCCCCTCATTGCTACCTCATCCCCAGCAGGATAAACCTGGCAACAGCAATAAGCCCAGCACCCAAGGCACGAACGCCCTCGTCAGCATCGCAACTCCGGTTTGAGGCGCCACACGCCCTCGAAGGTTTCAGAAGTCCCAGGTTCAGACGCCTCCTAACAGTCTCCATTCAGGTACAGGTACCTCGCGAATGGTCTCATTCAGGTTTAGACGCCTCCTAACAGTCTCCATTCAGGTACAGGTACCTCGCGAATTGTCTCATTCAGGTTTAGACGCCTCCTAACATGTCTCGCTTAGGTCAAGGTCCCCATGCGCGACCCTTGCCCCCTTTCAAACTACGATCGGCTTGATTCCCGCTCGGGATACGTAGGAATCCTTTCTCTAAGGGTCCAGCCAGCTGACCGCCCAGGTCTCTTTCAAAGTAAGGCATCCCGATTTGGATCCTTATCTTTTTCAACGACCCCACCTCCTTCGGAGGAGACGTCGCTGAGGGGCTAACTGTAAGTACCCAAATTCGGATCGTCAAAATCCGTCAGAAAGTTAACCAAAATCCGTTAACTGGCCCGCTCCAGGTTAACCGGAACTCGTTAACTCCCCGTTGCCAAGCCAACGAGACGTCCCGGGACTGCCCCGTGCATCCCGACGTCGAACCGTACTTAACACGTGTCATCTCACGTAAAAGTATGGCTTTCCCTGAAAAACGCATTTTCCGGCACTTTCCGGGGGCATTTCGGACATTTTCCGGACTGTTATTTTAAAAAACGGACAAAACCGGGACCGGGGAACGAACTCCCATAAGGCTGGTGACTCAGAGGGCACGTGGCAGCCATGCCACCTCCCTCTAGTCACTCTTCAATCACAAATCAAGGCCAAAAGACCAAAATACCCCTGATTTGCAAGCCAAGTCCGGCCGGACTCCCTGTGCACATTTTCTGAAATTGCCAGCAAGTCCTTCAAATTCTCAAAATACCACAAAACCCCCTGGATTCAGGCAAAGTCCGTCCGGACTCCTACTGCATTTTTCACCTATAAATAGAAATGGCTGTCAAAGCCATTGAAAGAGGATTTTTACCCCAAAAAATCACCACCCCCTCGGCCCAAACTGGTTTCCACCCCTTCCGAGCTTCCGTTCTGTCTCGATTCGCGTGAAACCTTCGTATTTCGATCAAATACGCACCTTACTACTTCGAAACAACCTTTCGAATCACTTTCCGTGTCCCGTACACACCTCCCGAGCCAAAGGAGTCGACCCTAGCCATAGGTATAACTCCCTCTCTCTAAATCTCTCGTTCCGTCTCGGTTTACGCGCCAGTCGCTACAACCGTTTCGAACAACATTATCAAAATGTAGACGCCTCCGTCTAACGGGGTCCGATACGTTTTAGTCCCTCGATCCTCTTCTCTTTCCGTAAGAGAAGTAATCACGGGTTAAAACGGCGTTCCGACCCCGTTCCGTTTACTTTTATTGTCATTTACCAATTTCGGATCGATCGATCCGTTGATCGTCATTTAATTTCTGTCATTTACAATTCCGAGTCGTTTGACTCGTCGATCGTCATTTACAATTCCGGATCGTTTGATTCCGTTGACACTGCTTTAAATACTGTCATTTACAAGTCCGACCCATTTGGATCGTGATAGTATTTACTTTTCAAAGTCCGAGTCGCAACCCGATTCGTTGATCGCATATCATTTAATACGCATTTTTCCCGTAAAAATCGTTAACAATGTAATGCCCGGTTCAAAACCGGAGTTCGTCCGTCGAACTCTCTTTCAAAAAACGCGCGACATGACATTTGGCCTCCAAACGCTCATCTTCAAACTAAAAGCCGCCATTTGACACTCAAAATCATTTAATACGCATTTTTCCCGCAAAAATCGTTAACAATGACTCGCCCGGTTCAAAAAACCGGAGTTCGACCTTCGAACTCCTTTTCAAACTCAAAATCGACGTTTGCCACGCAAACGCTCATTTCGAACTCAAAATCGACGTTTGCCACGCAAACGCTCATTTCAAACTCAAAATCGACGTTTGTCATTCAAACGCTCGTCTTTTCAAACAAAGTCACCTAATCAACGTTTGACATTCAAACCAAGATTAAGCTTGTCATTCAAGCCCCCATTTCAAAACACACACACACACACACGATTTCGAGAAAGGTAGAAAGACTCGTCATGCGAGGCGTTTCGGGCGATCTCGTAATACTCTACCCGAAACGTAACTTGACCTCCGAACCTAACAATCTCTGGTACTAAAAGCTTTTTACTCGTTTTTGCTGCCAATAAAAATGATCCCCATTTTCAAAGCTTTTTCCTAAGTTTTTGCTACCAATAAAAACGACACCATTTTCAATAGCCGTTTCTCAACGTTTGGGCTCAAAATACAAAAACCGCGTGGCGACTCCTCATTTTTTTCCTTCCCATGAAGCGAGGTCTCAGATACCAACCCCCCGCGAAAGACAACCGCGTTTCGCGCCCCCCGCGCGGAATCCCGGGTAATTTCAACAGGGCAAGCTTGTATAGAATAAGAATCAAAGAGACAAGCAGCATTTCCGGTCACATGATTGGAAGCCCCTGTATCTATGATCCAAGAAGATGTATCAAACGTACCGTGAAGACAATTATCCGGAATACGAGTATTACCAACGAGTCCGGCTAACGCATTCCACTGTTCTGCAGTAAATAGAGATGAAGAGGCAGAGGGGAGTGCACTAGTAGCAGCAGCACCGACTTGGGCGGCCGAATTGTTGCGTGTGGGTCCTTTGCCTCGACCTTGCTGGGGACGGCTGCCACCACGAGAACTCGTTTTGCTACTGTCTCCCCACCATTCTGGATAGACGACAAGTTCAAAGCATGAAGAAATATCATGACCCTTTTTCTGACAGTGAGTACATGTAAGATGAGATTTGTCGAGTTTGTCACGACTACGAGAACTGCCAGTTTTGAGGGAGAAGCCGACAACATCCGGAGGGTCATCAAGAACCGATTTAGCAAGACGCACTCGTTCAGCCTGGGCTACCAATTGATAAGTTCGATCTAGAGTGGGCAAGCGATCCTGAGACAAGAGGTTGGTACGAAGAGAGGCATAGTACTCAGAATTAAAATCCATGAGGAATTCATGGAGTTTGCTAGTTGCCCTCCGTGCCGCTTGTTGTTGTCCGACTGTACAATCGTTGCAGCAAGAACAATCTATAAGCGGCTCATAATTATGCAGTGATTCCCACAATCCAGTCAACTTACCGAAATATACAGCCACATGCATGGTTTTGGTCTGCTCACATCGTGCGATCGACATCTTCAGTTGTTGTATGCGAGGTCCATCCACCAACGCATATCGAGATTTAAGGGACTCCCACAAACGTCTAGCATCTCTATATTTGGAGAGAGTGCTTTTAACCTCGGGATCGATAGTATTCATGAGCCATGAAATCAACATAGCATGGATGGTATTCCAATCTGACTCGGTGCAAGGAGGAACGGCGGAAGGAATAGATCCATCCAAGAAACCAAATTTGCGTCTAGCTTCGAGAGCGGTCTGTATATCACCAGCCCAATCATCATAGTTATCACCACGGAAGCTAGTAGGGGTTATGAAATCACCAGGTCGATCATGGGGACCAAGGTAGAAAGGAGAGTTATATTCAATTTTCAGAACCGGAGGCGGAAGTCCATCTCCACCATCGGCAACACCATGGCCAGCCATGATCTAGAGCTTGTGTATGGTAGGCTCTGATACCAGGTAGGAATTTAATTTGGGGTAAATTTCTCTTGTGTTTATTCTTCTCTCAAGGAGGAAATATATAGTAACATAGTTTTAGGAACAGGAAAAATAAAAGGAAAAACAATCCTATTCCAAATTAACAACTCTAGGCCTAAACAGACGTGAGAAAGAAAAAGGAAACTAAATCTGTCGACACTGGGAGCGGACGCTCCCCCTCCCTGGGAGCGGACGCTCCCTAATTTCAGAAACTTTATACGAGATTTTGCCCACTGGGAGCGGACGCTTTCCCTCCTTGGGAGCGGACGCTCCCAAATGTCAGTAACTGTCTTCATAGTGTTTGATCCTATTATTGATTGCGTTGGTGCGATAAAATTCCTAACAAAAGATTGTCAATACATGCACTGTACTAAAAAACACTATCACTGACATTAAAATAGTACTGTCGGTCTGAGTTACAAATACTACCAGTGCAAGTGTTTTGTTAGTGCTAGTGAATGTGTTATTAATGCTCAACAACAATGTGTGTAACTTTTGACTTCAAATGGACGACGAAACTCACTCATATCAAATCGAAGAAAATTTTGAGATTTACAAAAATCATGGGGCTTTAACCATTATTACAAGGTTTTAAAATTTCAAAATATATCGTTTAAACCATCAAATGTATCCCTGAAGTTATTATAAGTATAGCGTTAAAAGAGTAGCATTAATATAAACCAAAGACCAAAGAGTGTTAGTGCATCTGTTTTATTTGTGGTAGTACATGTGTCATTGGCTAGTGCATGCGTTGAAGATTGCTAGTAAGTGTGTTAAAGATTGCATGTGCTTACTTGAAAAAAGTGTTAAAGTTTTATTGTCAGTATTAAGGTTGTATTAATAAGTTCCGATTATTTATTAAATGTCATCGTGCGAGTTTTAAAACAAGAGTCAGATATTTACAAAAATGTCATCACACATTTAAAAGTAGATTCACTTATTGACTATTTGATTTCGGTCAAGGATTTGAGTGGTCAAAATTATGATATTCACGTCTTGACTGTAATAGATATATAAGCTTTTACAGTACTATTAATGGAAATCAATAATATACATGACTTTTGGATAATGTAAATCAATAATATTCATGAATTTTTGAGTGAGCTTGTGAGAAACTAAGGTTTCGTTTGTTTGTAAGAAAATATTTTTTGAAAAACGTTTTTCTCATTTTTTGATGTTTAGTAAGCATCGAAAAATGGAGAAAATGTTTTACGAAAAATGTTTTTCCCACTTTTCTAAGTAAAATGACTTACGATTTTTTTCTTATTAAAATATTTTTCGAAAAATGGTAACACCCCCACACACACACGCACCTAACTTTCCATACACCCCACGTTACCCAATCCACATCAATTACCCCTACCCCATCTTCTCATAAAAAATATTTATATTAAAATTATTGTTTACAATTCTCTCCCCTAGGGATGGCCAAACCGGACCGAAATCGGACCGAAATCGAAAAACCGGACTGGAACCGGACCGGAAAAGCCGGAAACCGGAGTGAACCGGGGAGAAAATCGGAACCGGACGGACCAGAACCGGGGTTAGTGCGGGCCGGTTAAGGGTTACAAAAATACCAAACCGGACCGGAACCGGAACCGTGAACCGGACGAAATTTTCACGTTTTCCAAAGAATCGGAACCGGACCGAAAAAGCCCGAAACCGGAGCGAACCGGGGAGAAAACCGGAACCGGACGGACCGAAACCGGGGTTAGTGCGGGCCGGTTAAGGGTTACCATTTGACCGAACCGGAACCGGCAGTTCAAGGCCCGAAACTGGAACCAGACCAAATTTGGTCATCCCTACTCTCCCCCCCCCCCCTCTCACCACCACCACAACCCCCACCCTTTAGGGTCAATTTTTTTTTAATCATATTAAATTTATTTATAACAACTCCTTACTCCCACCACCACCTAAAGGTCAAAATTTTTTTTTTTATTAATTTTAAAATTATATTTTAACAACTCCCCCACTATCAAGCAATTTTTTTTATTAATATTTAAATTATTTTTTAACAATCTTCACTACCCCACCACCCCCACCCCCACCAACCCACCCACCCACCCACCCACCCACCCACCAACCACCACCCCCTACACGGTCAAACTTTTATCTTACTTATAATTAAATTAATTTATTTTTTAATAACTCCCCCACCCAATTCCACTCCCCTACTATCGGCTACCCACCCTACCCCACCCCACCCCACCCCACCCCACCCCACAACCCTACCCTACCCTACCCCTATCCAATCCTACCATACCCCACACCCACCTAATTCACCCCTACTAATCCCCACCTCCTACCCTACCACCCCACCTCCATCGCCCTACCACACTCTTATCTTTTTTAACTTATTTTAAATTTATTTTTTATCAAATAATATTTTCATTAAACACATAAATATTTTCGTTATCAAAACAGGCAAAAACATGTTTATGTAATTTTTTGTAAAACATTTTCTTTTTTTACGAAAAATATTTAACGAAAAATCATTTTTTGAAAGTGGTTTTTTGCAAAACAGAGCCCAAGTGAATTAAAGTTGTTTGTAGCCATCGTGCAATGCTTATGTAGCTGACCGACCCTAAAATAACTATGGAAATTGTTGGTAAACAATGTTACTGTTAATAGTGCCCGGGATATCAAATTTTAAAACTAGTGGTTGTTGTTACTTGTTGTTACGAACTTATGCCATTATACTTGGGCTCGGCACCCTAGTTTTGGCCGTCGACTAACTCAACTTGTGCGGCCGACTAGAACATTTGCATTGCCGACAGAACCAGACGCTGGCGCTGTAGGCTGTCGTTCAGAAGGCTGGTGAATTCGCTGCCGTTGATATTAGAAATTTAGAAGGAGAAGATGATAGCGAAAGTCCGTCCTAACTTGGTCGGATCATCTGACTTTGCTCTAGCCTAATAAATTTAAGTTTGTTTATTTAGAATGAAAGATAATTGAAGGAGATGATGAAACACGGGAGGCTACCAGTTATCAGCCCTTCCATTTTCTCATCAACAATGATTAGCTCATCCCTCGCTTCCTCAATTCAAAACTTCATCAATTCAGATAACCCTTTCCATGGATTAAAGATACATTCCCATTTACTGAAAACTGGGGTTCAGCCCAATGTTAATATCTCAATCAAACTGATCATTTTATACCTGAAAACCTCTTTCTTGTCATGTGCACGCCAACTGTTTGATGAGTTGTCTCAACCAACTACCTCTGCCTATAATTACATGTTAAGGGGTTATGTGAAACATGGGAAATTTGAGGAATCTTTTGGGTTGGTGAGGAGAATGGTTTTGGACAATGGAAAGCCTGATGGGTTTACGTTTTCGATGATTTTGAAAGCGTCTACAAGTGGTTGTGGTCTGCAGTTGGGGCATTGCTTTGAGAAGCAGGTTCATGCTCAGATAGTGAAGTCTGACGTTGGGGAGGATGATGTTCTCTTTACTGGGTTGGTTGACTCTTATATTAAGAGCGGGAGGGTTGATTATGCAAGGAGAGTGTTTGATTTGATGATGGAAAAGAATGTAGTTTGTTCTACGTCAATGATTTCGGGTTACATGAGACAAGGTTCTGTGGCGGATGCTGAGGTGATATTCGAGAAAACAGTCAATAAAGATGTGGTGGTTTTTAATGCGATGATTGAAGGCTATAGTAGATCAGTTGAAACTGCTAAGAGAGCAATTGAGGTTTATATTAATATGCAACGGCTAGATTTTAGGCCTACGATATCAACTTTTGCGAGCATTATTGGGGCTTGTTCTCTCCTCTCAGCATTTGAAATTGGGCTACAAGTTCAAGGGCAACTTATGAAGACCAAATATTATATAGACATCAAAATGGGGAGTGCTCTTGTAGACATGTACTCAAAGTGTGGTAGATTAGAAGAGGCAAGAAGCGTCTTTGACTGCATGCCTGTAAGGAATGTATTTACTTGGACTTCAATGATTGATGGATATGGGAAGAATGGAGATCCATGTGAAGCACTTGAGCTTTTTGGTATGATGCAGAGTGTTCATCATATTGAACCCAATTACGTAACTTTCCTTGGTGCACTCTCAGCTTGTGGACATGCTGGACTAGTCGCTAAGGGAAAGCAAATATTTGAAAGCATGGAGAGGGATCACTCGATGAAACCAAGGATGGAGCATTATGCCTGCATGGTTGATCTATTTGGCCGTGCAGGAACCTTAAGTAAGGCACTGGAGTTCATTATGAAAATGCCTGAAAAGCCCAATTCTGATGTTTGGGCAGCGCTTCTCAGTTCTTCTAAATTGCATGGTGATGTAGCGATGGCCAATATAGCTGCCACTGAACTTTTCAAGTTGAACACTAATGACAGACCAGGGGCTTATGTTGCATTATCGAATACTTTAGCAGATGCAGGGAAATGGGATAGTGTTAGTGACATAAGGGAAACAATGAAGGTTAGAAGGATATCTGAAGACACAGGCTTCAGTTGGGTTGGGACCGATGATGGTTTTGAAGGTTTCCATGCTGGTGCAGGACAAAATATTTGATCATACGTGTTTGATGTGAGGTGAAATAGTGTCTCTTCTCAGTGTTGTACAATGTAATTATCAATAGTCTGTTCTCAAATAGGTATCTTACTTATAATTTTCAAGTTATCATATTAGTCTCTGACCTTGAATATGAGTTTGAACTTTCAAGTTAGATTTCTTGACCTGTAATTTGGTGTTCTAGATAAGATTTTCTTCTAATTAAAAGAAGAAGATCTTTGCTGATGTATTATTTTCACGTTTGGAGCAGGTTGCAACTCTCCTCTACGTATATGTTTCCTTTTGACCCTTTGAACATTGTTGTTTATTTTGAGTAGCTGAATCTGACAATACCATTTCATTAATTTATCTATAAAGGATCAATATTTGATGTATATATTCTTTCTGCCCTGCTTAACGGCTTTCTGCTTTACGTATATTTGAAATGTTAGTACTTCTTTATATAGATGATTTTGGTGTCTATTACTGCCTCGTCCTCTGGCTTACCTCATAAGTGAAAATATCTGAGCTCTTCATTATGATTTTAGTCAGGTTTTTGGTTATTGTAAGAGAATGATGTAATTGTGATTTCATGCAAGATGGGATTTGTTTGCATGAACCTATACATGGAATGGAATTGCATATTGTTAGATATAAACAGAGGCATGTTAAATTTACTTATTTCTTTAAGACTGTTTTCTCCATATCTCTTTTCTTTTCTTTGTGTTTTTTTTTTTCTTGTTTTTTTTTTAAAGATGATCTACACATGTTCCCCCCTATAGTACTCGAACTCGGGACCTATGGTCTCAAGTGAGGAGTGCCATCCACTAGGCTAGACTCAAATCATTTTGAGACCAAGACTTTGTTGTTGTCAAGTAGCAGTCACAAGGACATTAACTGCATATTGGACACCTGTAGGTTCCATTTGTGCTCATTACTAGAATTGCTCTTGTTAATTTGGATTGTTCTGCCTAATATGGTTCTTATCGATGTACAGTCTCTGTAACAATCTCGTGTCCATAAAAGACTGTAATATAAGTGAATTCCTTCTGTTCAAATACATGCATGGTTCTATAGTTTACATATATTCCTTTAATCGCGGTGATTTACAGTTGGAGTCCTTAATATTTCATTTCTCATTTTCTACATATGTGCCATTTATTCAGTTACCTCATGACTGACAGATGTGATCTTAAATTAATGTGTCTGAAGGATGTAAAATGTTTATCTTCTGTGCCAAAAAGGTGCTTTTGATCAATTTTGTTTTATCTTTGCCCATCTTTTGTGTATGAACTTGATGGGTATTTGCAGCTTATGATAGTGTACATTGGAATGAGGGCTGTGTATTATGCTTCCTTACTGATTGGGTAAGGTGTCGAGAAGTATAACTGTCTTAGTAGAGCTTGTCTGGATGATACTGCTAAGTGCTACCTGCTCCTATAAAAGGTACTCCACTTTACCTCCGGATACACCGATATATACAAGTTTGCACCGATGTGCTAAACTCGTGTCTTTGATTGACTTTCTAGGGAGTAGCTATCAGTGTAATGTTTGACCACTCCTTGACCATGCCAGTAAGTTACCCCTACCTTTTATATCACTGATATTGGATTTTCTAAATCTTTAATTGATGGACCAATTAGGGTACTTGACTAAACATTAGTCTCAATGACTTGCGTATGCGTACCTGAATCTTTTTCTGCCATGTAGTTCTTTCCAAAGCACAGTTAAATATTAGTATATTTTTTAATTACTGATGTTCATGTAGCTCGTCTTCCCCCACTGCTATTCTGGTTGATGCTGATACCTTATATTTCCTTGAGGGAAAAAAATGAAGGTGAAAGGAATCTAAAGATGTTGGCTTCACTTAGGGTTATGCTGGACAAGATTTCAAGAATGGTGTTGATGCAATGAGAGGTAATCTCTCTCTCTCTCCAGTGTTGTAATATGTCATTCTATGTAATCAATTTTTAAAGGGGTTAAATTTAGTGTCCACCCGTGAGAGATTTGGCCAAATATTAGTGCCCACCTTTCTATAGTTATAATCGAAAATGATGAATTTGAAGGAAAACGGTAGTCACTGATAATTTGGCCAAATATTAGTGCCCACCTTTCTATAGTTATAATCGAAAATGATGAATTTGAAGGAAAACGGTAGTCACTGATAATTGCCAAACCTCAGGGTGGCCACTGGACACTAAATTTCACCTGTTTTCAAAGTCTTATCTATTCACTTTCTCAAGTTATCGTGTACGTGTTTGGCCTTGGATATGATGTAATTCTAAAAATTGTTATTGATTCACCATTAGGAATACTATCAATAATTTTTTTTTTTTTTTAGAATTGCATAGGGATGATTAGGTTTTCATAAAATTATGGTCAAAGTTCGATTGAGTTAACAATGAAAGTCAAAGTGAGACAAACTTTCCGGGATAGATGGAGTATCTTGAAGTCCTCTAAGTTTCACTGTAAAACTAATTTTGCAATTGAAAAAACATCATTTTTCATGAAATGAAAATAAAATAGGTTTTTGCAGTTGGGTTAGAAGTTAGAACTGATGATGGTTTACGAAGTTCGTTGGTTGTAAATGAAAAGAGAGGTTAAGAATTGGTTCGACTCAAGAAGATTTTTGAAACTAGCTTCACAATTAGATTCTCAATTCAGTACCACAACAATCAGGATAACGGCATCACAACATCTCTCTTTGCAGTAACGAAAAAGGCTATGCTAAAGAATAATGTGTTTTGTAAGCTGTTTACTTTAGCAGAAACTGCCCAGGACATATTCTGCTATTACTTTACTGGTCAAAACTGCATATAGTTCAATAGAGTTCTCATCATGTTGGGGATTCATTGTGCCTCAGATTAGAGCAACTTGGTGGGCAACAGATTCAGAAGCACAACACTTGTCAGATCTCTGTCTGGACTCTGAACATGAACTCCGAGATTCAAGTCTGCATGAGAATCAATCTCAGAATAAGTGAAACTCCATGGATATGATGACCCGGTTGCCACAGGTAAAAGGAGCATTTCTTTTATACTCATAAACTATAACCCTGTTTTCTTCCATTATTTGAGTTATTATATGAAATAAATAAGTGAGATCAAGAGAAAGATAATGAGAAGACTAATACAGATAGTTTACAACAAGCCCACATGTAAGTGGTTATCTGTCCAGAGTGTTAGTTGATATTTCAATGATTGTCTTTGACAGCAATTCCACCAGGACCAGTGTAAAGACCTCACATGCCTATGCATTTAAGTAAGTCCAAAACATTTTTGAGTTCTTTTTTCTTTCAATTTTGTTTCCCTTCTCTTCTCTTCTCTTCTTTTTTTTTTTTTTTTTTTTAACTAGGAAATTTCTACTGCACTTAAGGGGAGGGGATTATTACACATGCACGGGGATCTCTCCGAGCCCCAAACCTTTCCTATGGAAAGGCTTTACGGGACATCTGGATGCTGCTAAAGCTAGAGTATTAACTATAGTTTAGAATGATCATTCTAAAAATTGCATTATTAAAACTCTGTGATCTTTCAAGAGCAAATTGCTATTCTGAAGTGTCTTTTATCAAAGCAGTATTACAAATATGAAGATTGACTTCTTGTAATTCAAAAAATAATAATAATAAAAAAAAAAATCATTTTGAGGCATCGAAATTTGATTGAACTTCTTGAAAAGTGCAAGTAACAAGAAGCCAATTTGACCTGTGCCATGACTAATATGTTGCCCTGTTTGCCCGTTTTATTCTGTTAGTGTACGTAATTTCACCCTCTGAGTACTTGTGGTTTTACTACTACTTTGGGTCCTTGAATGATATACGTTTATGAAGAAAGTGTGAACTGTTTGTTTATCTTCATTTAGCATGGGTTCATAGTAGTATATTCTTCTCCAAAATATTTCATTTCGCACCAACTTAACTTGGATATCTAATGTTCTAAGGTCCAATGTACCACGTTGTTTTGTCACGTTCGACTTAATTCAACTTTCATCATCCTGATAAAATTTAATTTTTTTTTATCAATCACAACTTCTAGAATTTGAATAAAATAATAGTAAAATTTCAATCAAGTAGTTGATCATTTCGAAGCTGAGGAAATATTTATGCATCCTATTTTTCTTTAAATTGGCATATTTAATCCAAAACTAAATGCAAGAAAATAGGATAAATATGGGAATGCAGATGACAAAAGAGGTTGAAAAACACATGTAAGGACAGCGAAGCAGTGACACAATGTAATCAAGAACCTCCACTTCCCTCCTCCAATACCAACAAAACAAGCTTAGCTTTTTAATTTCTTTTAAATTAAGAGATTAATTGGATTATCAAATCCGGATCAGACTTAAGGAAGGAGTAATAAATACGCAATAGGAAGAAAAAAAGGGGACAAGATATTTATTTGTGAATCAGTGTTAGAATAGGATAGGACAAGGCATATGATATGACCAAATTACAGCCTCTATAAGTCAATGATATTTCCTATTATTGAGATTGTTTAAAGAAGCCACCACGAAAGAAAGCTACCCTTACTACCTTACCTACATTACATATTAGTATTGTCTTCAACGCCACCCTATAATTGTCTTCTCCGCCCATCCAAAACTCTTACACCTCTTTTTTACTTTCTACTACACAATCAAGATTTATCAGCCAGAAAAAAAAAAAGCTATGTCTTGCTGTTGTGGCGATGACTGCCAATGTCGCCCCCTCGGGTTTCTCCTCGGCCTGCCTTTTGCCTTTGTCGCCCTTCTCCTCTCCATCATCGGTGTTATCATCTGGATTGTCGGGTAACTCTCTTTTCTTTTCTCCATGTTTTTCCAAAAAAATACCTTTATTTTCGCATTGGCTCCGCGTGCAAAATCAACATAAGAACCTTGAACCAAAAGGAGTAATAAAATTCAATGAAAATCTCATATTTCTGGAAAATATATTACAAAGTTTAATTAATTTCGAGATATTCTTCTTAATTTCATAAGATGGTTGTTTGAAAGCGAATTGTTATTTTGTTGGATGGAGTGACTAATTAGCTTAACTGCAGGCTGGCGTTGACTTGCATATGCCCGTGTTGCTTGTGCGTGACAGTGTTAGTAGAGATTGCAATTTCATTGATCAAGGCTCCCTTTACTATTATGAAATGGTTTACCGAGAAAATTCCTTGTTGATAAATTTTAATTTATCGATTTCTTCCTCTTGTATTGATCACCAGAAAGTTTGATTACACGTATCGATTTCTTGATTGTTTTCAACTTTGTGTGTTTGTTGATTATGGATTTACTACTGTCAAGATTACAAGATAAACTCGTCTTTGCAGTCCGCTTCCATCTTCTTCTTCTTGTCCTTGCAGATTTATATGGATAATGAGGCTTTGTGTTTGATGGATGATGGATTTGATGTTTTTGTTAAATTTAAAATTTACAGTATGGATGTCAACTCGATTCCAATCCATTAAATTGAAATTGAAAGGATTAAATTAGTTTCACGGAATTCATTTTGTTCTTCCAACTTCAAATCAAAGTCTTGAAATTTTGAAATTGAGGGTTCTTAGAACATCTGGCAAGTTTCTTGAAAATGACGGAATAAATATAAAAAAATAAATAATAGGGACGTAAAATAGTTGAGGCTTGTGTTTGTTGGACACAATCTCCGCAAGAAGAATTTGCCCCGTACTGGTGCTAACGGATTAACGACAATCTTAGGTGCTACGACTTTTAACTATCGTTACTAGGAGCACTCCAAATTAATGACTCCGGCGAACAAATCTGAGTATTTGGAACTTCTGTACTTGAAGAGAATTTATGCTACAAGATGCTCTCTATTTTTAATTGCTAGAATACTTTGAATGTTTAGAATGAATTAAATTGTCAATCCTGGAAGGGCTATTTATAGTTTATCGAAGAGTCATAGGTCCTTTCTGGGAATAGGTACAATTCCATTCGGATGAATTCTGGTCGTCCAATCGCACCCGATCGATGAACCAGATTCATGGAACCGCCCCAACCCATACGCGAATGGGTGCTCCACCCATTCTGAACCGACCCATACCTATTCGGACGGACACGGACCAGATACCATGTACCACTCCGTAGACCTATCTAGACGGGCCAAGGTGCAATCGAACTGGGCCCAATCGCCACCTACCCACTAGGCCAGATCACGCCTAAGCTGAACCGAGCCGCACCCAACCCACACCCATGAATCGAACCATTGAACCACCATCGAGCCGAATTTTGTCAAAAGATTAAAGTTCTACAGCTCCCAACGACCGATGCATACGTGCAAAGTCCGCCCTTCGCGAGTTGTGGGTCGATTTTGAGCTAGAACAAAACTAGCTCAATAGCCCACTCAGTTGCATGGTTGGCCCAAGTTCCACTAGGTTTCATAGTAGGAGGATAACACTTGATTGTATCCCACACAAGTTATTTAAACGGCTGTTACACAAACAAACCACCCTCCATCAAATATTGATTATGGAACAAAGTAATCATCAAGGTATTTGGTAGATTTTTTTTTTTTTGAAATGAGAGGAAGACGATTTTATCATTTTTTTAATTTGTGTACTGTCACCGTACCGGTGCGGGTAAGAGAATACTAGTTACAGTTACAGAGCAACTAGGAGCCATCTCTTGAGAATATAAGTAAGAAAGAGGCAAATTGCATATTGGTACGCTTAAGTTTTACATGAGTTACAACGTGGTACCAAAGACCAATTTTTGGCAATTTCGTCTACTATGTTCACATTTTGTGACAATGGGAGGCAAAATTGGATGTTTGTTAATTAATTTGAACGGAAGCTAACAAAACAAACGGAAACATTAACAACCTTCTTTAAAAATTAGGGCAAATTGCAATTCGATTATCTATGTTTATATCAGTTTTGCAATTTGTTTCCTAATTAACATTGAAAAACACTTGGTTAATGAAAAAAAACCGACACAAAAATATAAATTAATTAAAAAAACACGTAAAGTAGTGAGTGGTTGTGACTATGGTGCTAATAGTGATAGTGGTCAGTGGTGTTGTGGTTGAAATGAATATGAAATGACCATTATTACTCTTAAAAATTCAAGTACATGGCACATGAATTGGATTTTGTAAAAAAAAAAAAACTAGCATTTCGTTAATTTTTACACCAATTAGCAACAAAATGTCAATGTTAGGAATCAGTTTGCAACTTTTTTAATGTTGGGAACCAAATTGCAACATGACACAAACATATGTAACCAAATTGCAATTTGCCCTAAAAATTACATTGACCACCCCTAATCCCAAACATCAATTATATTTTGGCAAATTGCAATTCAGTTACCTATATTTGAATCAGTTTTGCAATTTGGTTATCAATATTGAAAAAGTTGCAATTCGATTCCTAACATTGACATTTTGTGGCAAATTGGTATAAAAACTAACAAATTGTTAATTTTTTGATGAAATTAAAGTCATATGCCATGTAAATAACTTTTTAATGGGCATGATAATCATTTCGTTGGGGAAAGGAATAAATTATTCTTTAACATCAAAATGATTTAGTTTTATAACACTTGTTTAATAAAAAACGATTCAAAAATATAAATTAATTAAAAAAAACACGTAAATTAGTGAGTGGTGGTGACTATGATGTTAATAGTGGTAGTGGTCGGTGTTGTTGGGGTTGAAATGAATATGAAATGACCATTATAACTCTTAAAAACTTAAGTGCACGACGCATGACTTGGATTTTATCAAAATACTAACATTTCGTTTATTTTCACATCAATTAGCAACAAAATATCATTGTTATGAATCAGATTGCAACTTTTTCAATGTTTGAAAATAAATTGCAACAGTGACACAAACATAGGTAACCAAATTACAATTTGCCCTTATATTTTACGAAAAAATCACTCACACCATTAACATGTCAAGCATCATCATTGGAAATTCAAGCTTAAATTTTGAAAGGAACTCTTTCATCTCCAAACCAATCTCTGTTACAACCCAATTCAAACTCCATTTCTCAAACCCCCAAATCGCATGTTCAAAGTGATGCTGCCACGCAAAATGGTTGATCAGGCCCAAAGTGAGTAGTACAGCTGTGAATACTCCACCTTCTTCTCCGTGAGCTCCTACACACAGAAAGCATGTAAACTAGGCCGGAGACGTCTACAGCAAAGCCCCTCCGGCGTTAGGATATGTACTTGTTCAGATGAAAGAAGAAATAGTACAATGGAAACTGTGAAATCACTGCAAAATGTACTTTTGGCTTACCTATTCTGATTTGTGATGTTGTTTATATACTTCCTCTTGTTATGTGCATATCACATGCCCTTTGCCACATATCATCTTTCCATTGGATGTGTATGAGCACTCAACCTTACCGGGGCTTGACATGCCGCGTGCCTTCGAGAACGCGGACACAAGTGGTGCATGGCTGTCGTCAGCTCGTGCCGTAAGGTGTTGGGTTAAATCCTGCAACGAGCGCAACCCTCGTGTTTAGTTGCCTGATTTGGAACCCTGAACAGACTGTCGGTGATAAGCCGGAGGAAGGTGAGGATGATGTTAAGTCCTCTGGCAGATAGTCCATCATTTGTAACGGATTTTGTGGGCCCAAATATAACGTATTTGGATGCTTCTGAAATATTGATGTTAAGTCGTATGTCGCCTATAGGCGACATCCTTGCCAGGGCGGCAACCTCTATTGTTGTCATCAGTCTTAATCAAGTCATGCTAGATCTTCCCTTGAGATTACATTATTATCATTTGGAAATGGGCCCCAATGGGCTTCTCGCTGCATCCTGTTTCCTGCCAATATACTGGCAAAGTCGCCATGTCGCCTATGGACCTTTCTTGGACCTAGCTTCTTGGTCTTTAATCCATACTTGAGGTATTGGGCCCCAATATAATTTGTGTAGGCCTAACTCATATTTTTCTATGATCATATTAGTAGCCCCCAAGTTCGAGATCTGAATTATTTATGATCCAGTTGAAAAACTTTGATTGTCGTCTTTGATTCCCGCGTCTTGAACATGACTTTGGCGAGATCATAGTTTCGGATAACATACTTCTGGTCACGTGTCATTTCCCGGTTGGTGAATAGGGGCGGTTTGTCAGATTTAACGTGATGTTATCTCGAAATCCGCACTTTAATGATTTATTTTCAATAATTGGGAGAAATTCAATTTTTGGACATCATTAAATGCATTTTGAAAATTCCCAAAACCTCTTCACCTTCCTCGGTTAAGAAACGAAATTCTCTCTTCCCTTTTCACTTTTGCATTCTCAAGCTCCGACCTTTCTAACTTTTCCCGGCGAATCCATTTTTCCATTCCGACGTACGTTACTTCTGTCTTGCTCGTATTCCGTCCAGTTTTCATAGCTTTCTAACTCTCCCAGGTCCTCCGTTCACTAAGTTGCCATTCCCAGGCCTGCTTGGTGTGTTTCATATTATTTTCATTTGGGAATTTTTTTCTTTATCTCCAGCACTTGCTAGTTGCCTCTAAATCTAATTGGCTGTATTTGAGAATAAATCTCTCTATCACCATTTATTACACTGAAATCTGGCTTATCTTGTAAATATTAATTGATTGTATTTGTTTTAATGTTTTGGAGGTTGAAATATAAAACATAAAAAATGTAAGTTAAATAATGATTTAATGTTTCTTTGTAGACTTTCCAATGTATACAGTGAATATTTTTTTGGGTCAGAGCAAAGACTAGGTAGGGTGTATTCTAAACGTTACCTCTTGGTTAGTGTTCTATGATTCCATGAAGGTTGGAACATTTTTTATAATTTGGGTTTCGCTGCTGCTATACAAGATAAATTCAAGTTGACTGGAAAGCTCATTACTGGTTATGTTACCTGCCTGATGTTGTGTTGGAAAATTTAGTTTATCTAAACTAATTTCCGTGTGTATTTGTGGTGTGAAGTCCATAGGTATATGACCTTGAAACTTCGATTGAGTTTTGGACTGAATTTTGGCTAAAGAAAAACGTTGAACAGGCTGATTACGTGCGCGGACGCGCTGGATTTGCTCGCGGCCGCTCTGGACGTACATCGTCGAGGCCAGATGTTTCTGCACAAGTGCGCGCCCGCGCTGTACCCGACCGCGGCCGCGCTTGTGACGAAACAGGGTTTTTCTTGGGCCGAATTTAGTCAGTTTTTGGATTACTTTAAAACTCTAAAAACCTAACTATAAATACTCCTAAATCTCCCGGCAGTCATACACGAAATTTTGGAGAGAAAAATCAATTCTCTAGCATTATTTCATTGTTTGATTACTCCTTGTTCGTAGAGATTTGTTCGTGAGATTCAAGGCGATTGAGATAGGACCGCCGGTGATTACCTACCTGTGTGCTGCTTTGTGGTACGTAATCCGTGATCGTTTTATCCTCGGAGAAATTTGCCTGTACCTGAGTTGCACCAATTGGGGGCAATATTTTCTCTTAGGACAGTCTTCCTAAGGCGACTCGATCAAATCACGATAAGTTTTCTAATCAATTGTTTACTTGTTTCTGTTCTGTTTTCCTGATCCTGTTCCATTGCTTTCGGTTTTGCTATTGGCTTAATTGGTACGTTCTTGACTTGATCAATAAATCCCCTACTGTTGATTAAATTGTTTGTTTAATCTGTGGTGCTTATAATTTAATTTCCAACAGTCTAAGAGAAAATAGTTTTATTTGATCATGTCTGGTGGTTCCTCTAGCTCTCCCTTTAAGTCCCTAGTTGACACCTCCGATCTTCCGGAGAAGTTTGGTGGCAAGAACTTCAAGCGTTGGTCTGAACGCATGAAGATCCGGGCCGTCGATTAAGGGCATGTGCGGTATGCCGACATCCCAAATGTCCCGCTACGAATGGTGATGATCCAGTTAATGTGGCCGCTGTTAAAGCGTGGAAGGAGCGGGATGATGTTGTTCGAGGATGCATTCTGTCAGCTTTGTCGAATGCACTCTTTGATGTTTATTGCTCTGCTCCTCTTACTGCTGCGTCACTGTGGGAAAAGCTTTCCACGAAGTACAGCACCGATGACTCCGGTGTGGAAAAGTACCAAGTGGGAAAGTTCCTGAATTATCACATGAGTGAGGGAAAGTCGGTTACCGACCAAGTGCACGAACTCCAAATCATTTTGCAGTCACTCAAGGATGCTGACATGGGACTTCCTGATAAGTTCGTTGTCATGGCTATCATTAAGAAGTTTCCTCGATCTTGGGGTGAATTCGGTATGACCCTCAAGCATCGTCATCTTTGGAAACTTGACACTCAATGAATTGATGAATGCAATTGCGATTCAGGAGGTGCATAATGGTAACCAACCTAGTGTACCTGTGGAGGCCGCTGCTAATATGATAACCGGTAAAAGCAAGTTTAAGGGAAAAGGTGTGAAAACTCACTCTAAGGATAAAGAAAACCATGATAAACTTAAAGTTAAGAAAAATAACTTTAGGAAGCCAAGAGCAAAACAACAGGCTGGAATTGTGGAGAAGGTGGACACTTTTCTAGGGACTGCCCGTCCAAGAAAGGAAAAGGACCACAAGCCTCTGTGATGACCATCCTGCTTTGTCAACATGGTGTTGGGTCCGAAGGATTATGATGATCCCGACTCTGACGCACACAGAGTTGATGCTCGACTGCAATGTTACAAAGTATGTAACTTCTTATCCTGAAATCTTTACCGTCTATGAACCCAACGAGTGGCTAGTTGACACTGGGGCAAATGTGCACGTTTGTGCCGATAAATTGCTATTTGTGTCTTACCGGCTGAGCGTGGTAGATCGGTGACGATGGGGAACTCTAGTGCTGCAAAGGTGCTTGGGACTGGACGCGTGGACCCGAGGTTTCCTAATGGGCGCATTCTTACCTTGCATCAAGTGTATCACGTTCCTGATATTCGTCGCAACATTATTAGTGGTTCTAGTCTAGTTAGGGAAGGATTTGAGATTTCATTTAAGTGTAATAAGGTTATAATTTTGGATTTTGGTAGTTTTGTGGGAAAAGGTTATTCCTCGGATGATTTATTTAAAATTAGAGTTGAAACTGATATTTGTTCGCACAATAATTTTAGTTCTATTGATTATCCTGTTTCTTATTCCATTGAATCTTCAAATGTTTGGCATGGTCGTTTAGGACATATTAACTATGATTATGTGAAAAGAATGATGAATTTAGATATTATTCCTAAACATGCTATTGATAAGAATTCTAAGTGTCATGTATGTGTTGAAGCTAAATCTACAAAAGGTCCGTTTAAGTCGGTTGTGAGAAATTCTGAAATTCTAGATTTAGTTCATACTGATATTTGTGAATTTAATGGCGTGTTGACCAAAGACAAAAAGAAATACTTTCTCACCTTTATTGATGATGCTAGTAAATACTGTTATGTCTATTTGCTTAGTTCTAAGGATGAAGCATTAGATAAATTCATTATATTTAAGAACGAAGCAGAAACACAAACCGGCAAGAAACTTAAACGGTTAAGGTCTGATAGAGGAGGTGAATATGAGTCTAACCCCTTCATGTATTATTGCCAAGAAAACGGAATAGTACATGAAGAGACTCCTCCCTACACCCCTCAATCAAATGGTGTTGCTGAACGTAAGAATAGAACCCTTACTGATATGATTAACAGTTTGCTTATAAGTTCTGGACTGCCCAAATATATGTGGGGAGAGGCTTTGAATACGGCTTGCCATATTCTGAATAGAGTCCCTCCTAAACATAGAAAGGAAAGTCCGTTTGAACTTTGGAGAGGTCGACAGGCTAGCTTGAAACACTTAAAAGTGTGGGGGTGCCTTGCAAAGGTACTTGTACCCGCACATAAAAGGAAAAAGCTTGGACCTAAAACTGTTGATGCTATCTTTATAGGTTATTCTGAAACAAGTTATGCATTGAGATTTCTTATTATAAAATCTGAAATTTCTGGCATAGATGTGAACTCTATAGTTGAGTTACGTGATGCAACATTTTTTGAGGATGTGTTTCCTATGAAGGACGGACTTCCTAAGGAATCTAACCCCACCACTAATTCTATTCCTGCTCAAGTAGAGGAGCTGACAAATGTGGGGTTTGATTCCAGTGCAACTCATTCTGACGATGAGATTGAACCAAGAAGGAGTAAAAGGGCAAGGACCACCAAGGACTTTGGAAATGATTTTATCACTTACAATGTCGAGGGTGATCCTTTAACCTTTAAAGCTGCTATGGCTACTTCTGATGCCAAGCAGTGGAAGGATGCTGTTAAGAGTGAGATGGATTCTATTGTCTCTAATGGGACATGGGAATTGGTCGATCTCCCTCCTGGTTGTAGCACGATAGGATGTAAGTGGGTCTTCAAAAGGAAACTGAAACCGGATGGAACCGTTGACAAGTTTAAGGCTAGGTTAGTGGCTAAGGGATTCAAGCAAATGGAGGGAATAGACTATTTCGATACCTATTCGCCAGTTGCTAGAATGACTACAATCCGAATGCTTATCGCATTGGCCTCTGTATATGATCTTCCTATCCATCAGATGGATGTTAAGACCGCTTTCTTGCATGGCGATCTTGAGGAAGAAATTTATATGGATCAACCTGAAGGTTTTGAGGCCCCTGGCAATGAGAGAAAGGTTTGTAAACTTGTTAAGTCCTTGTATGGACTTAAACAAGCCCCTAAGCAATGGCATGAGAAATTTGATAAAATTGTCTCATCGTTTGGCTTTGTTACTAATGAGTTTGATAAGTGCGTTTACAGCAAGAGTATTGGTGATAGTAATATTGTCTTATGTCTGTATGTCGATGATATTCTGTTGTTTGGAACGAATATGAGGATAATTGATACTACTAAGGAATTCTTGAAAAGTAAGTTTGAGATGAAAGATATGGGAGTAGCTAGTGTGATTCTTGGCCTTAAGTTGACTCGTTCAACTAGTAGCATAACCATTTCGCAATCTCATTATACTGAAAGTGTAATTGAGAAATTTGGTTATAAGAATTGCAAAGTAGCTAAGACTCCATATGATCCTTCATCTGCTCTTACTAAGAATGAAAGTGGAGTACCGATGGCTCAGTTGAGATATTCTCAAATTATTGGAAGTTTGATGTATCTTGCCAATTGTACTAGACCGGATATATCCTATTCGGTTACTAGGTTGGCTAGATATACTCAATGTCCAAGTAAAGCACATTGGGAAGCTCTTGATAGAGTTCTCAAGTACTTGAAGGGAACGATTTCCCTTGGGCTGCATTACGGGAGATATCCTTCTGTTCTTGAAGGATATAGTGATGTAAGATGGATTGCCTATAACTCCGGGAGTTATGGCTGTACGGGGTATGTTTTCACCTTAGGCGGAGCTGCAGTCTCTTGGAGGTCGACCAAACAAACTCTGTTGTCTAGGTCTACTTTTGAGGCCGAATTAGTTGCCCTTGACACTACTGGATTGGAAGCTGAATGGCTTCGAGGACTTATATCTGAGTTGCCCATGGTCAGTAAGCCCATGCCTGTTATCTCTGTACATTGTGACAACATGCCACAATTGAGAAACCGAAAAGTGTCAAGTACAATCAGAAACTAGGAGACACATCCAAATTAGATTAAAATCTATAAGGGATCTAGTGTCTCGGAAGGTGATAGCTATTGATTATGTTGGTACCAAGGATAACACGGTGATCCTTTAACCAAAGGAGCTAGAATTTGCTCTAGTTCAAAAATCTAGGTTGGGGATGGGACCGAACCCCGTCTCGATTCAAACGCAGCCGGCAACCCAATCTACCTGAGTGGAGATCCCACAAAGGAGATTCAATGTGGTAATAACAAGCTGTGGGGTGAATCGGAGCACCCAATAATAGATTGACATGTTGCATGTCTGAGTCTATCCCCTGAATAGCCTAGAGGTGCTCGTCGCTGCTAATAAAGTAAAAGTTTGAAAATTTGAATGGGATCAAGTCTTTTAGACAAGATGCTAGCAGTACATCTTCTGAGATGCCCAGCTAAGTGAGTGTTGTTGTTGGCCGCAACTAGAGGAATTTGGGTTATTCCTTGAAAGCACTCATGATAGAGGATCGAGACGTATGGCTTATAAGCGTCAAGTGTTCGATAGAGGGCCTATCATAGCTTTTGTTGTGTTTGTTACCAGCAAAGACCTCTACATCCAAAGGCATCAGATTCAAGACACCCGTTCAACTGGTCCTGTGGAGGTTTGCGTTGGATAACATAGGTAGTGGTTCAAGCCGGAAGGTACCATTATTGAAAGCATGGCAATGGATAATCTGTACACGTCATATCTCTATGAACTTGTGGGGGATTGTTGGAAAATTTAGTTTATCTAAACTAATTTCCGTGTGTATTTGTGGTGTGAAGTCCATAGGTATATGACCTTGAAACTTCGATTGAGTTTTGGACTGAATTTTGGCTAAAGAAAAACGTTGAACAGGCTGATTACGTGCGCGGACGCGCTGGATTTGCTCGCGGCCGCTCTGGACGTACATCGTCGAGGCCAGATGTTTCTGCACAAGTGCGCGGCCGCGCTGTACCCGACCGCGATCGCGCTTGTGACGAAACAGGGTTTTTCTTGGGCCGAATTTAGTCAGTTTTTGGATTATTTTAAAACTCTAAAAACCTAACTATAAATACTCCTAAATCTCCCAGCAGTCATACACGAAATTTCGGAGAGAAAAATCAATTCTCTAGCATTATTTCATTGTTTGATTACTCCATGTTCGTAGAGATTTGTTCGTGAGATTCAAGGCGATTGAGATAGGACCGCCGGTGATTACCTACCTGTGTGCTGCTTTGTGGTACGTAATCCGTGATCGTTTTATCCTCGGAGAAATTTGCCTGTACCTGAGTTGCACCAATTGGGGGCAATATTTTCTCTTAGGACAGTTTTTCCAAGGCGACTCGATCAAATCACGATAAGTTTTCTAATCAATTGTTTACTTGTTTCTGTTCTGTTTTCCTGATCCTGTTCCATTGCTTTCGGTTTTGCTATTGGCTTAATTGGTACGTTCTTGACTTAATCAATAAATCCCATACTGTTAATTAAATTGTTTGTTTAATCTGTGATGCTTATAATTTAATTTCCAACATGTTGGACATCTAGAGTTCATATAAAGAAGGCATTGTAGTTTTAAGACATCCGTAAGATTGTCTAACCAAACACAACTGAAATCTTGTTAATTAAATTTCATTCTATCCGCTGATTGCTGATCAGAAAGCACATTAGGAGATAAACCCACTTCTAAGCAATGGTACGTAATGGTAGGACGACAAGTCTAGGTAGTGTCTTTTTTATCCTAGTTACCGTTTTTTTTTTTTCTGTAGTGGTGGTTTTTCGATCCTTACATTGTGTTCTTTATCTTTTTCATTTTCTGGGTAGTGTGAGGTGAAAGTAAGGTGGCGTTTGGTTGGAAGGAAAAGGGGGGAAAGGAATGGAAAACTTCCCCAATTCCATTCCTTTCCTCCGTTTGGTTCAAGTTTTTTAAAAAAAAAATTCCGAAGGAAAGTTGAATTCCTTCAAATTCAAATGAAGGAAT
Source organism: Adenophora triphylla var. japonica (assembly GCA_022495995.1). Lineage (NCBI taxonomy): Eukaryota > Viridiplantae > Streptophyta > Magnoliopsida > Asterales > Campanulaceae > Adenophora > Adenophora triphylla. Next base: position 893,771 of record JAFEMH010000189.1, read on the forward strand.
TCAACTTTCCTTCATAAAATCGATGGAAAGTCCAATTCCTTTGGGAATGGAAAAAAAAAAAATTTTTTTTGACCAAAATACCCCCAAACCCTACCCACCCCTACCCCCTACCCAGCCCCCCCCAGCCCTTCCCCCCCCCCCACCCCCCACCACCCACCCCCACCCCCACGAAATTTTTTTTTTTTGCCTACCCCCCCCACCCTACCCCCCACCCACCCCCCACTCCCACCCCGCCCCCTCCCCCACCCCCACGAATTTTTTTTTTTTTTTGCCTACCCTCCCCCCACCCTACCCCCCTAACCCCCACCCCCCACCCCCCACCCCACGATTTTTTTTTTCTGCCTACCCTCCCCCCCCCCCCCCCTACCCCCACCCCCCCACCCCCACGAATTTTTTTTTTTCTGCCTACCCTCCCCCCTACCCCCCACCCTACCCTCACCCCCCTCCAATTTTTTTTTTTTTTAAAGGGTAAATTGGTCATTTTATATGCTTTTCATTCCATTCCTATAATTTGTATTTTCAAAACCAAACATTTGATTTGTCGAGGAATTGAATGACAATTCCATTCCATTCCGTGCCAATCAAACGGAGGGGGTTGACCAGTTTTTTTCCATTCCAATTCCATTACAATTCCATTCCATTGACAATTCCATTCCTTCACTTTTTTTTCCACCGAACCAAACGCCCCCTAAAAGAAAAAGGATGCTGTATCAAAATGAGCGGCGCAGAAATGGTTGACTGCATAATAATGCTCAAAATTTACACTTTGGTAGTTCAGAGATTCTAAAAGATTAAGACCTCATACGAGTTCTGAAGATGTTTTGATGATGTTTCGTTCTATCACCTTCTCATTATTGTTATACATTGCTAGTTAAGATAATTGATCATTTCTTCTTCACCATTCTTTCGTCCCAGCCTTTTGATTTCCCTCTTCATAGAATATATATAGTCCTCTATAGGAACTGTTGAAAATAACTCTCCTGCAATTCTCTTATCATTAAATACTTTTGGCGCTGCAGTTCAGGTAGTACGTGGAAGCAAGTAAATAGGTGAAAAAACAGGTTTGAGTTATTTTCTTTGATTCATTCATTTGTTATAACTTGTCTCTTGCCTGTCTAAGTGATTCTCACCCTCCAACAATTCTCTTATCATTATTTTGAAAATAAGAATTTGTCTCGTTTTCTATTTTACCCTTGGGCCAGCCCGTCAATCCGCCGCCCGCCGTGTAAAAGGGGCAGGCAGAATCTGGAATTTAGGTCACGGGCCAGGCCAAGCCCCCGGGCTTTTTTGGCCTGCCAAGCACGTCACTCCAAAGCCCGCCAGATTTTGGATAAATATTAAAATTTATGTATCTTAGAACAAAGGAGTCATTGACTTAGGTTGTGTTTGATAACATCAATCACTTAATGCTTGTTGTTTAATGATTTTATTTTATTCAACTACTTCAAACTAATGGTGAATCTTGACTTCAACCGTTACAACGGAACATACCAAAAGTATCGAGCTGGGTCAAGCAAGTAAACCCAGTCCTCAAGTAAATTATGGTCACTATATTCTCAGTGGGCTAGGCTCAACGATCACATGGCCCAAAGCCCATCTCATTGATACGTCGACTTAAGTTAATTGTCCGACCTACCAGGTCCCGACCTAACTAAGTCCGACTTCATGACCCAAGCTCAATTTCGGGTACGATCCAGCTCTGCAGTCGGTCGAGGGTCGACCTAACTTCAAGTGTCGACCTCGACCTGCCCAAGCAAGCGTCGACCTAGCGGTCACAGGCGCACGTGCAATTACTCTTGTCATAACTGTATCCCTACAAGTTAGGGACCGTTTAAGGACACGTTCCCATGATGCGTAACTGTCCCTTAAATTGCGGAGCTTATGTAGCCTTGCCAAATAAACCACATACATCAACTATAAATACATTACCACTACAACGGTTCCAAGGTAACTGCAATTTTGCTATCTGAATATCACTTATTCAATACGTATTTTGCTCTCCAAATTCATATACTTACTCTCACGCCCGAGGGTCTAAGCCGGAGACACATCCGGCTAGTCGTGGGTTCTGATTTCAGGTCAAGGAGCTAGGTGATCAGTCCTGCCACGTGGAGGAAGATTGATAAGCTCATTTCCTGCGGCATCAGTTTGGTTCCATTGCCGGGAAACTCGTGCATAGCTTGACCTCGAAATTCTTTTTTCAATCCACAACCATGGTAACCCCGGACGGACTTGTTACTGACGCTTCTGAGGAATCCAATGAAGTGAATGTTAACACCAATGCCAATACTAACATTGGGAACGCTAACTTTGTGAGCACCCCAACCCGGGACCTAACGCGTGTCCCGAACTTGAGGAGCTCAAACTAAGAAATCCCATCTTAGATTTTAAAAAATTTTATTTCACTTTAAAAAAAAACAATTCTCCAACTTCCCAAAATAAACTCAACTGATAATATCTCCACTTGGAGAAATTTAATTAAATATTCCAATAACCCATAACTTGATTTATTACATTGAAAACCCGGAATAACATTGTTTAACAAAAGAGTTTTCCATACAACTTATAAAAGTGTAATACTTAAATAGGACTCCCAACAAGCTACTCATATACCTATCCTGACAAGTCCCAAAAGCAAGAGTCCACACTCTTATCCCCGGCCTCACTGGTTCAGGTCACCTGTCTCAGCACAATCTAAAACATTAAAAGGGAAGGGGTGAGAATAAATCTCAATAAGCTATTATGAATGCAGCAAGATGCCAAACAAGATGCAACACATAGCATGGTCACACATAACATATTATGAAAGCGGTAAACACCTTACGTTACCTCATTTTACCTTTTCCGTCTGAACAATAAGTCGTACAACGTGGGAGTAAAACTCCACTCTTTGGTGAATTGCCCCCATGCACCTTCACCGCTTATAGGACTCATACCCCAGAGATCCATATAAGAAAATAGGATACTTATATGACCCTTATTCAGAGTATCATATAATATCAGCGCTACTGTAAAGCTTTTGGCTTCATACAGAGCATTCCACCAAATCACCAAATCGCAGCGGTCTGTAAGGCTTCTGGCTCAATACAGTCGCTAGCACATCCCACTCTGTGGCCACAGAGGGGAGAGGTCACAGGTATAATGAACCTTCAATCACTTATAGAACAAATCAATAATTGATTGAATTCCATTATACCCCCTGATCACATATACACGTTCAAGCACATGATAGATACTTGAAATTAATCCACAAAGGGGATAAGAACATAACAACATGGTAATGTATACTCATGTTAAATCAATACTATAGTGCAACAGTTCATGTAATACACTACGCATAATACCATTAACGAATATAAATTCAAGTAAGGTATCCATATAACCACATAATCCACACCGGGATACAATATAATCAACATGCTAGATAGTCCACAACTGGGATACAATACCATCATACACCAAATAATCCACACTTGGGATACAATATAACAATACCACATAATCCCCACTTGGGATACAATATAACAATATCAAATAATCCCCACTTGGAATAACAATGCCACAATGTGATACATAAACATTTCTAACTAACTCAATAGTGTAATTATAGTCTCTACACTATTCAACTAATCACCAAAGGTATGAGGTAAGTAAGGCCACTATAAGCATAAACCATTCCTACATAATCATTACACAACCTCAAATAGCCTTAATAGAGGTTCAAGATCTACTTCCCAAGTTTGAACTACTTTGGTGGAGTCACTAACCAAGCTTATCAACCATTTTCCGGACAATATTTAAAATACTTCCCCAAATCCATTTCGACCAAATAAGACTTCATTGTGTAGCCCAAGCATTCTACTTTAATCTAAGTTAAAGAGGTTTCATTTATAGTCTAGGTTGAGTAGGTTTAAACAGCTCCAAAAACAGTTCAATGTCACCAGGCCAGGGCACGACTCGTGCCCCTTTGGCCTTTCTCAGATTCATGCGTCCCTTAAAGCACGACTCGTTACTTTCACATGGCACGACTCGTGCCTGAGGGCACGACTCGTGCCAATTTCCCTTAAGTTGATCAGAACGACTTGACTATTCCTTCACGATTCGTTATCACGAGTTGGCCATGGGCACGACTCGTGCCTAGGGGCACGACTCGTGCCACGGCCAGAAACAGGTAGATGTAGCACTTTTCCTTAAGAACTCCCAAAAACCAAATTTAGTCCCAAGCTTCTTCTATTTTGTGAACCTAAAAATGATTTCTTAACTTTATTAATTCCATTCTAAATCATTTAACCCCAATGTATCATATCCTAGATATAGATCATTTTCAATTGGTTTTCCACCCATTTTCTACCACATTTCAAGTTAACCCCTTTTTTAAACTCACACAACCCATTTCTCATACTCTTTATCACTTACATGAACAACCACTTTATCCTAGTCATTACTCCATTTCTCAACCCAAGAGAGTGTCCTAACACTTCAAATCACAATTTTAACCACAATATTAACATCAAATTATTCATGATCATTTAATAGGAGGAAAGTCATAATAATTTACTTTCTAACTCTAGTAACTTGGCCAAACCCACATTAAATACTTACACTTAAACCACTATCATCCCCAATTACTCTATACCACTCTTCTTTCAAATTAGATCACCAATTTACAACTTAAGATCAATTCCAACTCAAATAACATTATTCAAAATACCAAAAATCATCTTCTTTAAACAAGAGATTAATTAACACATAAAGTGAGCAATATTTAGAAGGAAGTCATAATAACTTACCTAGTAAATATGAGATGGATTAAGGATTTTCTTAGCTTGATAAACTCCTCTAGATGCACCAAGCACAAAAGTACAATTAGATTAGAAAATGGAGAAGAATTGAATTTATTATAATTTTTAGAAGGAAATGTCTAGGGAGGTTTCCATGGAGACTTCCTATGGAGAGAATGGAGGATGAAGAAGAATGATTATGGAAAGTAAGGAGGATGAAGAGGTATGGAGAGGTTGAGAGGATGATGTAGGAAGTATGGAGGTGTTTGACTAATGAGAAGGGAGGTGAGGAAAATAAGAGGAAGAAATGGTCCCCCCACCACAATAATTAAAGGCTTTCTCATTTCCACACAACAAGCCTACCTACCCACATTTTATTTATTTTATCCATTTCTATTATTATACTTCTCCCAAGATGCTTTATTTAATTTCCCAATTATCTCATCCTAATATAAAAAAATCAAGGATATAAAATGAACACATAATATTAACAATAATATTAAAAGCATATAATATGATGCTAAAATGGGTGCCTAGGGTTAGGGTCGTTACACTCACTCCCCCTTAAAGAAAATTCGCCCCGAATTTTAAAAAGACTTACCTTATGGATCAATAACAAAGGTTACTCTCCCAAGCATTTTGAATTACAACCTTCAAACAATTTCCTCAATATCATGATTCTTTTATACATTCTCACAACCCCAAATATTCTTGAATTTAATTTCGAAATTTCGATTCTAATAACTCTCAACGGTTTCCCCACATAAGTCGAATCCGTCAAATCATCATTAACTGAAGAACTCCATACGTACGAAGAGTAATACAAATAAATTTTTCATACCAAGCTTTATACAGTACCCATTCAATGCTAAACTAAAAACTTCTATTATCCACAACTCGCGAAGGTTAATTAAAATTCCCGAGTTTGAGAGGAGATCCATCACACACACAACCTATTCCATCAAAAATCTGAATAGTATTCTAATCTCTTCCTTTCGACTAACTAAATCCTCCAACTCTTAGGATCGGTAACAAATCCCCAAAAGGAAGCTTCAAAAGATAAGGTTCCCTTTAAATAACGAAAAACAATTGCAACCACTCTCGGGTAGGGGTGTAAGAAAATTCCGCTTTATCTAAGTTAACTTCCTCGAAGCATACGCTATTAATTTCCCACTTCTCATAATATCACAACCTAATTTTCTTTTAATACGCACTTAAAATTCACAAAGTCCTCACATCCATTAGGTAAGGTAAGGATCGGATCTATAGCCAACCTGTTCTCCATCTCTATCAATATGATTCATCCTTATTACATCCTACACCATTTATATATTCTTTAGAGTTAACTAAATCAATGATTTTATAGTTCTCAAGAATTCCAAAAAAAATTCCTTCGGTAGCACTTACCAGCCCAAAGATCACGGACTAAATCCTCATAGGATCCATGGTAACATCCGAGTTTAAGACTATAGAACCCAAAATTTGGAATCCCCTCGAGCCAACTCACACTAGCTAAACTTTGCATACAAGGACTCCTCACAAGGAATCATTAACCCAACTCTCAAATGATTTTCATGATCTTTCCGAAACTTTAATTTACAAAGAGACCATCAATCCTAATTACCATAAAGTCATCAAAATAAGGATTAAAATTCTGATTATCATACTTAAAATCAACACATGAGATTCCCTGATGGAAACACAATTACCATCTATTCACAACTAACACGAAAAATTTTCGAAAAGACTTCTTATGCAAGTCTAACATATACTAATTACCCTTCACCCTTTTAACCAAGACTTCCTGCCTTTAATGCTTATATAACAAGAGTACCATATAAAGGTTATCTATATCAAATACCAATGTAATCAATTTAGGTATAGAAAAGGAGACTCACTTCTTATGATAGTCTACCAATGCACAACAACTACTTAACCCTCCAGGTCAAGTATATCTCATAATTACAAATCGGTAATCATACCAAATCAACTGGCAATACATGCTCAGCCATAACCACATCACCATCGTGGTAAACCAAAGGAGATTCGAGGTATTCTCTCATAAGAGCAGAATCCTCTAACAATAAAACAAAATCTCAAGCAATGTATGCCACCTAGAAGCAAAATGTGATGCCAAGCATAAATGATATGAAACAGGATCTATAAAATATGACCCCTACTTCTGAGACAGGGAATATACCTCTAGTGACGTCTGAGGGATCTATCTCTCCTGGACCCGAAACACACACTCGACCACAGACCTTCTCTTTCGGTTCCCCTTCGTTATCTCTTTTGGTACCACCTCTTTGTCGTCCACCTTGCTGACTGTTGCCTGCAGCTCGCTCCTGCTGCAACCTTGTGCAATTCCTCCTAAAGTGCCCCATCTCTCCACACTTGATACACTTGCCTTGCTTAATCCAACACCGGTCTTCGGTATGTCCAATCTTCTTGCAAAAATTACATTTCATCCCATACTGTCTGGATTTTGGCCTAGATGAAGGAGATACAAAGAGTCCCCCTCTCACACTTCCTGAAGTTAAAGCCCTTGGCTGTCCTCGAATGATTTTGGATCCTTGTCCTAGATACTTTGGTTTATTTATAATCCCACCTTTCGATTTTCCTCTATTTTCCTCAATGCTATTCTCGATCTTATATGCTCTATCTATGGATGTCTGATAATTGGTGAAGCTATCAATCAATAATTTCTTCCTAAACTCAATCCTCAAACCTTTCACAAACCTATGAACCCTTCTCGCTTCATGCGATACCAAATGAGGGCAACACCTAGCTAATTCCTCAAATCGGACTGAATACTGATTCACCGTCATGTTTCTTAGTTTTAGTCCTAAGAATTCAATCTCCTTCTTGTCCCTCATAACCATTGAAATGAAATAATTATCGAACTGCTGGGTGAAGTTATCCCAAGTCGGAGGCGTATGATTCTGCTCCCAACTTCCCTTCAAAATCTGCCACCACTGATCAGCTGGACCTTCAAGTTTGAAAACGGCATACCTAACTTTCTCTTCGTTGGGACTTTCTATAACCTCAAAAATCCTATTCATTTCTGCTAACCATTTTTCTGCTTTTAACGGATCCGGATCTCCGTTAAAGCTCGGTGGGTTCATCTTCACAAATCTTTCCAATCCATCACTTTGACAATCCTCAGGTTGATTCGGAGCTGATCCTCTAGTCTCCATATTCTGTACAAACATCCTAAATAATTTCATCATCTCTTCATTCTGAATTCCCCCTATACCCATATCTCCTTCAGTTTCTAGAACCTTTCGCTGATCATCATTGCTTCCGGCCATTAGAACGAACTCCTGCATTAAACACTCGGCGTCAATTACACACTCCCCCATAGTTTAGACATCTACTCTTGACCTCTAACTAATCTCTGATACCAACTGTGAGCACCCCAACCCGGGACCTAACGCGTGTCCCGAACTTGAGGAGCTCAAACTACCATCTTAGATTTTTAAAAACTTTTATTTCACTTTAAAAAAAAACAATTCTCCAACTTCCCAAAATAAACTCAACTGATAATATCTCCACTTGGAGGAATTTAATTAAATATTCCAATAACCCATAACTTGATTTATTACATTGAAAACCCGGATTAACATTGTTTAACAAAAGAGTTTTTCATACAACTTATAAAAGTGTAATACTTAAATAGGACTCCCAACAAGTTACTCATATACCTATCCTGACAAGTCCCAAAAGCAAGAGTCCACACTCTTATCCCCGGCCTCACTGGTTCAGGTCACCTGTCTCAGCACAATCTAAAACAGTAAAAGGGAAGGGGTGAGAATAAATCTCAATAAGCTATTATGAATGCAGCAAGATGCCAAACAAGATGCAACACATAGCATGGTCACACATAACATATTATGAAAGCGGTAAACACCTTACGTTACCTCATTTTACCTTTCCCGTCTGAACAATAAGTCGTACAACGTGGGAGTAAAACTCCACTCTTTGGTGAATTGCCCCCATGCACCTTCACCGCTTATAGGACTCATACCCCAGGGATCCATATAAGAAAATAAGATACTTATATGACCCTTATTCAGAGTATCATATAATATCAGCGCTACTGTAAAGCTTTTGGCTTCATACAGAGCATTCCACCTAATCACCAAATCGCAGCGGTCTGTAAGGCTTCTGGCTCAATACAGTCGCTAGCACATCCCACTCGTGGCACGAGGGGAGAGGTCACAGGTATAATGAACCTTCAATCACTTATAGAACAAATCAATAATTGATTGAATTCCATTATACCCCCTGATCACATATACACGTTCAAGCACATGATAGATACTTGAAATTAATCCACAAAGGGGATAAGAACATAACAACATGGTAATGTATACTCATGTTAAATCAATACTATAGTGCAACAGTTCATGTAATACACTACGCATAATACCATTAACGAATATAAATTCAAGTAAGGTATCCATATAACCACATAATCCACACCGGGATACAATATAATCAACATGCTAGATAGTCCACAACTGGGATACAATACCATCATACACCAAATAATCCACACTTGGGATACAATATAACAATACCACATAATCCCCACTTGGGATACAATATAACAATATCAAATAATCCCCACTTGGAATAACAATGCCACAATGTGATACATAAACATTTCTAACTAACTCAATAGTGTAATTATAGTCTCTACACTATTCAACTAATCACCAAAGGTATGAGGTAAGTAAGGCCACTATAAGCATAAACCATTCCTACATAATCATTACACAACCTCAAATAGCCTTAATAGAGGTTCAAGATCTACTTCCCAAGTTTGAACTACTTTGGTGGAGTCACTAACCAAGCTTATCAACCATTTTCCGGACAATATTTAAAATACTTCCCCAAATCCATTTCGACCAAATAAGACTTCATTGTGTAGCCCAAGCATTCTACTTTAATCTAAGTTAAAGAGGTTTCATTTATAGTCTAGGTTGAGTAGGTTTAAACAGCTCCAAAAACAGTTCAATGTCACCAGGCCAGGGCACGACTCGTGCCCCAGGGCATGATTCGTGCCCCTTTGGCCTTTCTCAGATTCATGCGTCCCCTAAAGCACGACTCGTTACTTTCACATGGCACGACTCGTGCCTGAGGGCACGACTCGTGCCAATTTCCCTTAAGTTGATCAGAACGACTTGGCTATTCCTTCAAGATTCGTTATCACGAGTTGGCCATGGGCACGACTCGTGCCTAGGGGCACGACTCGTGCCACGGCCAGAAACAGGTAGATGTATCACTTTTCCTTAAGAACTCCCCAAAACCAAATTTAGTCCCAAGCTTCTTCTATTTTGTGAACCTAAAAATGATTTCTTAACTTTATTAATTCCATTCTAAACCATTTAACCCCAATGTATCATATCCTAGATATAGATCATTTTCAATTGGTTTTCCACCCATTTTCTACCACATTTCAAGTTAACCCCTTTTTTAAACTCACTCAACCCATTTCTCATACACTTTATCACTTTCATGAACAACCACTTTATCCTAGTCATTACTCCATTTCTCAACCCAAGAGAGTGTCCTAACACTTCAAATCACAATTTTAACCACAATATTAACATCAAATTATTCATGATCATTTAATAGGAGGAAAGTCATAATAATTTACTTTCTAACTCTAGTAATTTGGCCAAACCCACATTGAATACTTACACTTAAACCACTATCATCCCCAATTACTCTATACCACTCTTCTTTCAAATTAGATCACCAATTTAAAACTTAAGATCAATTCCAACTCAAATAACATTATTCAAAATATCAAAAATCATCTTCTTTAAACAAGAGATTAATTAACACATAAAGTGAGCAATATTTAGAAGGAAGTCATAATAACTTACCTAGTAAATATGAGATGGATTAAGGATCTTCTTAGCTTGATAAACTCCTCTAGATGCACCAAGCACAAAATTAGAATTAGATTAGAAAATGGAGAAGAATTGAATTTATTATAATTTTTAGAAGGAAATGTCTAGGGAGGTTTCCATGGAGACTTCCTATGGAGAGAATGGAGGATGAAGAAGAATGATTATGGAAAGTAAGGAGGATGAAGAGGTATGGGGAGGTTGAGAGGATGATGTAGGAAGTATGGAGGTGTTTGACTAATGAGAAGGGAGGTGAGGAAAATAAGGGGAAGAAATGGTCCCCCCACCACAATAATTAAAGGCTTTCTCATTTCCACACAACAAGCCTAACTACCCACATTTTATTTATTTTATCCATTTCTATTATTATACTTCTCCCAAGATGCTTTATTTAATTTCCCAATTATCTCATCCTAATATAAAAAAATCAAGGATATAAAATGAACACATAATATTAAAAATAATATTAAAAACATATAATATGATGCTAAAATGGGTGCCTAGGGTTAGGGTCGTTACACTCACTCCCCCTTAAAGAAAATTCGCCCCGAATTTTAAAAAGACTTACCTTATGGATCAATAACAAAGGTTACTCTCCCAAGCATTTTGAATTACAACCTTCAAACAATTTCCTCAATGTCATGATTCTTCTATACATTCTCACAACCCCAAATATTCTTGAATTTAATTTCGAAATTTCGATTCTAATTAATCTCAACGGTTTCCCACATAAGTCGAATCCGTCAAATCATCATTAACTGAAGAACTCCGTACGTACGAAGAGTAATACAAATAAATTTTCCATACCAAGCTTTATACAATACCCATTCAATGCTAAACTAAAAACTTCTATTATCCACAACTCGCGAAGGTTAATTAAAATTCCCGAGTTTGAGAGGAGATCCATCACACACACAGCCTATTCCATCAAAAATCTGAATAGTATTCTAATCTCTTCCTTTCGACTAACTAAATCCTCCAACTCTTAGGATCGGTAACAAATCCCCAAAAGGAATCTTCAAAAGATAAGGTTCCCTTTAAATAACGAAAAACAATTGCAACCACTCTCGGGTAGGGGTGTAAGAAAATTCCGCTTTATCTAAGTTAACTTCCTCAAAGTATACGCTATTACTTTCTCACTTCTCATAATATCACAACCTAATTTTCCTTTAATACGCACTTAAAATTCACAAAGTCCTCACATCCATTAGGTAAGATAAGGATCAGATCTATAGCCAACCTGTTCTCCATCTCTATCAATATGATTCATCCTTATTACATCCTACACCATTTATATATTCTTTAGAGTTAACTAAATCAATGATTTTATAGTTCTCAAGAATTCCAAAAAAAATTCCTTCGGTAGCACTTACCAGCCCAAAGATCACGGACTAAATCCTCATAGGATCCATGGTAACATCCGAGTTTAAGACTATAGAACCCAAAATTTGGAATCCCCTCGAGCCAACTCACACTAGCTAAACTTTGCATACAAGGACTCCTCACAAGGAATCATAACCCAACTCTCAAATGATTTTCATGATCTTCCCGGAACTTTAATTTACAAAGAGACCATCAATCCTAATTACCATAATAATTAAAGGCTTTCTCATTTCCACACAACAAGCCTAACTACCCACATTTTATTTATTTTATCCATTTCTATTATTATACTTCTCCCAAGATGCTTTATTTAATTTTCCAATTATCTCATCCTAATATAAAAAAATCAAGGATATAAAATGAACACATAATATTAACAATAATATTAAAAGCATATAATATGATGCTAAAATGGGTGCCTAGGGTTAGGGTCGTTACAAACTTACCTCCTCCCCCTCCTCTACGTCAGCACGCTAGGGCAACGCGATCCAACAGTGTGGCTGATGGCAGGGGATTGCCAGATGGAAGGAGGGACAAGCGGCCTATAGAGGGGCAAGGAGTTCCACCTCCTCCAAAGCGTCCAACTGGGCAGATGAATGCTAGAAATAGGGCAGGTCCCTCATCCAACCCACTGAGCAGAAAAGAAATGCTTATGGAACGAGCTCAGATATTGGCCGAGTTATTGGCAATGGAGGAGGCTGAGCAAGCGAATAGAAAGTCTGAGAGGGTGGCTCCATCTCAAGTTTCAATCAGGGAGCGTGCCAGGAGTACTAGACCAAATGAAATGGTGGGATAGAATGTTGAGCAAAGGATGGTGGTGCGGCCTCAATCACCTATTCACGTTCCAAGTGACGACCTGAGGGTCAGCCTCACCAGGAACAGGGAGCAGGAAGCCCAGTCGGACCTGAGGACGCAGCTAGAGGCTAATCGAAGCATGCGTAGATCACCAGCCAGGACACAAAGGTCTCAATCCCACAGGGGAAGGAATGGGTGCAGGTCGCCACCTAGAGATGATAGGCGCAGGTCGCCACCCAGAGATGATAGGCGTAGGTCGCCACCCAGAGATGAAAGGCGCAGGTCGCCACTAAGAGATGACAGGCACAGGTCACCAGTTCGCTCGAAAAGGGCACCTTCTCATAGAGATAGGAGAAGCAAACAGATAACTCCCCCTAGAAGTAAGGGTCAAAGGTCGAATGATGTCCCCCCTGCTGGAGAAGACAGACCTGATGCTAGGGAGTGGCTGCAATGGAAGAGAAAATTTGAGCAATGGGAGGCTGAAAAGAAAAATGATACTGGAAAGGTCGAACGAATTGACTTTGCTCTTCGACCTCTGTCCAAGGATTTGATTGACAGTCGACCACCTCCTGGTTTCAGGTTACCCCTCCTAGAGAAGTACTCAGGGCGACCAATGCAAAAAGCCACGTGCAGCACCTAGAAGCCACAATGTGCTTTGTCTCCAATGAGGATGACACTATGTGCAAAGCCCTCATAAGCACACTCACAGGGGCAGCTCTGACATGGTTCAATGGTTTGGCAGCCGGTAGCATCTCGACCTGGATGAGTATGAGAACAAAATTCCTAGATCGCTTCTCAACTGCTGGAGCTCGGAAAATGACTGTCACCGATCTAAACAACTTGGTGCAAGGGAAAAATGAAAGCTCAATGAGCTACTACACCAAGTTTAAAGAGATGGTCGACAAGATCGAGGAGGATCTCACGGACAGGGAGGTGATCAATTGCTTCAGAAATGGAATTTCCTCGGCAGACATGGATTACGAGCTGACAGTCCGTACAGTCACTACTCGACAGGAGTTGTTCGAAAAGGTTTACAATGTGGCACTAGCCGAAGAGAGAAAAGAAAAGAAGAATGGGAAAGGCCCTAAAGCTGAGGTCGCTGATGATAAGAAGGACTCTGCCAAGAACGGGGGAAACAACAAGAATGGTAAGAACAGGATCAGGACGACAGAAAAGGTGTCTGAGGCTTTCACTCCCCTAACGGTGAGTCGAACAGAAATAATGAATGCAGTCGAGCTGGCTCCACCTGCCCCAATGAACCCGGCCAATAAGTTCAGAAGGGACAACACCAAATATTGTGAGTATCACAAGGATACGGGTCATCTCACAGAGGATTGCTTAGGCTTGAAGCGCATCATCCAGAGAATGGTCGACCAGGGAAGGCTCGACGCATATGTCAAAAGATCCCAAACAGGTGGAGGGGAGCGACCTACCGGGGGACAGCATGAGCTGAGACAACCCAGATTGAACTTGGGAGTCATCACAGAGCAAGCAAGCAACACGGCCATCAAACATAAGATCTTTCAGCTCAACAAGGCCCCGCATGTGCCCCCCAAGGAGAGATGTCAGGGATGAGGTGATCATCTTTTACCCTCACGAGCTAACAACTAATATGGCGGCTAGGGAGCAAGTTCTTGTCATCCCAGGACTCATTGATGGATGTACGACGAGCAGACTCCTAGTCAACACGGGGGCCTGCAAGGATATTCTATTCTATAAGACATTCCAGGAAATAGGTCTCTCCAATGAGCAGCTTGAAAGATATGATGGCAGATTAGAAGGCTTCACCAACCACACTGGGTCGATGCCAGGGACAGATCGAGCTAGACGTCGACCTATGCCAGCACCCTTACAGGGTCATTTCCAAGGTACAATTTATTGTCATAGATGTCAATAGTGATTATGCTGCTATTCTTGGAATCCCTGGCCAGGTCGCACTGGGAATGGTGGCCTCAATACCCCATTAACGAGTTAAATTCGCCACCCCAGCTGGAGTCGGCTGTGTTCAAGGCACAGCTCAAGCATACCTTGATCATGTCCTTTGAGAAAGAAAGAAGAGGGAACTAGAGATTGAAACTGCGGAAGGATACCTCAAGCTGTCTCAGTCAGTCACCAAAACTACTCGTCTGTCTACCATCACCAATGTGGAAGAGTCGACCTATCACTCAAATGATGAAGTCATGGTTGAGTCGACACGTCACTCTGAAGTCACATCGGTCGATCCAGACACAGTTATGGTCGACCAGGTCTCCATAGGCGAGCTATGTCTTCAGGTCGACAATAACTCGGGGGCCACCACTGGTAAGATCGCAGACAAGCTAGATGACATGATAGCTGAAGAAGCTCCACACTTGGGGGCCGAAGAAAGACAAAGGGTTAGGGATATCATCATTGAGACCCTACAGTTCAGGGATGGTCCGGAGTTAGAAGCTGTAGATGAGTTGGAAGCAGTGATTACAAATCCCTCTTATCCGGAGCAAAAAATTCAGATTGGGAAGCAACTATCAGCCGAAGAAAGGGCAGAGGTCATCGAGTTACTAAAAGAAAGCAACGATGTCTTTGCGTGGCGAGTAGAGGATATGAAGGGGATAAAGGAAGAGGTCGCTGTTCATAGGCTGGAGGTCAACCCGACCATAAAGCCCAGACCCCAGAAATTGAGAAGCTTCGCTCGTAATAAGGAAGAGGCCATAAAAACTGAGGTACAAAAACTTTTGAGTGCAGGTATAATTAAAGAGGCCACTCATACAACCTGGATAGCCAACGTGGTCATGGTGAAGAAGTCAAATGGCAAATGGAGAATGTGCGTCGACTTCACCAATCTCAACCTTGCCTGCCCAAAAGACAGCTATCCTCTCCCTAGAATCGACAAACTTGTTGATTCCATTGCTGGCCACTCCACCCTCAGCTTCCTAGATGCCTATTCAGGCTATCATCAGATCAAGATGCATGAGGATGACATAGTGAAGACAGTTTTCTAAGCAGTTGGAGGCATCTACTACTACAACATGATGCCTTTCGGGTTAAAGAATGCAGGGGCGACCTACCAAAGAATGGTGAACAAAGTCTTTGCTTCGCAGATTGGCCGAAACATGGAGGCTTACGTCGACGATATGGTCATCAAAACAAAGGCCGGACGTCACGTAGTTGACCTAAGGGAAACGTTCGTCAATCTACGAGCAAACGACATGAAGCTCAACCCTAGCAAGTGTGTCTTTGGGGTAGCATCTGGCAAGTTCCTTGGATTTATGGTGTCCTAGCGAGGCATAGAAGCTAACCCAGAGAAGATCAAAGCTCTAGTCGACATGTAGGAACCCACCAGTGTCAAAGAGATGCAGCGACTTAATGGAAGAGTGGCAGCTCTGGGTCGCTTCATATCTAAGTCGGCAGAAAGGTCTCTCCCCTTCTTCAAAGCTTTGAGGGGGACAAAAAATTTTGAATGGACGACCGAATGTCATTCGTCATTCCAACAGCTTAAGGATTACCTCGCTACTCCACCACTATTGATTAGCCCGACCATTGGAGAAACTTTGTTCGTGTATCTATCTGTGGGGGACAAGGCAGTCGCTGCAGTTTTGGTTCGAGAAGAGGAAGGGCTTCAAAAGCCTGTGTACTATATTAGCAAGGCCCTATCAGATGTGGAGGACAGATATTACAATGCTGAGAAGGTAGCCTATGCCTTAGTCGTAGCTTCAAGGAAGCTGCGAGCTTACTTCCTGGCTCACCCTATCGTGGTGCTCACGAATGCACCCTTGAGGAAAATTTTGCATAAGCCCGAGAGTTTAGGTCGCTTACTCAATTGGTCAATTGCCCTCACGGAATTCGACATCGAGTATCGACCTCGAAAGGCGTTGAAGGCTCAAGCCTTGGCAGACTTCTTGGTCGAGCTTACGTTCACCAAGGAAGATAGCGAGGTGCGAGTTCAGAAGAAAAAAGCTAAGGGAAAAGAACAAGAGTCCCAGCCCGTCACTACTCTACCCGAAGATTGCTAGAAGGTCTACTCAGATGGGTCAGCTACAAAGAATGTCAGTGGAGCTGGGATTGTTTTGATCGAGCCAGAGTCTGGGACAGTATATGAGGAGTCATTAAGGTTCAAATTTGATGCCTCCAACAACCAGGCGGAGTATGAAGCCTTAGTAGCAGCCATTGAGTACGCCAAGTGCTTTGGAGCAACTAAAATTATGGCATACTGTGATTCCCAACTAATAGTCAACCAGGTTAGAGGCGAGTATGAGGTACTAAACTCCACCTTAGTCAAATACCACGACCTGGTGAAGGAGCTGACAAAAGACTTAGAGTTTTGGGAAATCCAAAGGATTGGACGAGAAGACAATGTGTTGGCCGACTTGCTCTTGAAACTGGCCACTACAGACGAGCAACATGAAGAGCCCATCTCCTACCTTGAGAATCCAGCTTATGAAAGGGTGAAAATTCAATGTGTGGAAGACCCCTTGAGAAATTTATCCAAGGAGGCATGTTGTTCAGGAGATCATACACCAGGCCACTGTTGAAGTGTATTCATCCTCAAGAGATCACTCAGTTAATGCATGAGGTGCACAGTGGAATTTGTGGTGGACACCCGGGGGCCAGAACTCTAGCCGACAAATTGATCACTTTGGGGTATTATTGGCCACACATGAGAGCTGACACTCATAACTTTGTCCAACAATGTGACCAATGTCAAAGGTTTGCCAACCTACCTCATATGCCTACAACGGAGCAGACTCCAGTGACCGCTACTTGGCCATTTGATATGTGGGGCGTCGACTTGATTGGACCCTTCCCTCCCGCCCGGGGAAATTGCAAGTATGTGATCGTTGCAATTGACTATTTCACCAAGTGGGTCGAAGCAAAGCTGCTAGCTCGCATCACAGAGGAAAACGCCTTCAACTTCATATACGACTTCATCTGGTGTCGATTTGGGATCCCTCGAGCTATAGTATCAGACAATGGTTTACAGTTTTCCAAAGCATTCGAGGAAGAGATGAATAGAGTGGGAATCAAGCATTGGCAATCATCTGTCATCTATCCCCAAGGAAATGGGCAAGCTGAAGCAGCAAACAAGCTCGTACTGTCCTCACTCAAGACGGGCTTGGTAGGTCGACGCAACAACTGGTTAGACGAACTTCCCCTTGCTCTTTGGGCAGTTCGTACAACCACTCGGGGGCCTACTGGGGAAACCCCATTTGCTCTTACATATGGATCAGAGGCCATGGCACCTGCTGAGCTGCGATTTCCTACTGCTAGAGTAACCTTCTTTGATCAAGAACAGAATGATATCAACAGATTGATCGACTTGGATCTAATCGACGAAAAACGAGATATTGCCTATCTTCGAATGGTCAACTACAAGCAGCGGACAAAGAGTTACCACGACAAGAAAGTGAAAACAAAATCATTCCAAGTAGGAGATCATGTGTTGAGAAAGATCGAGGCAACATGAAGGAGAACCCAGCAAAACAAGCTATCTCCTAACTGGGAAGGTCCTTATATTGTCACTCAAGTCATCAAAGAAGGGACCTACATGATTGCCCACCCAGATGGGGAAGAGTTAAAGCATCCATGGCACGCCACTCACCTCATCAAGTACTACTTCTAGTTCAAGTCCCCAGTTCAGTTCAAAGTTAATGGAATCTACAAGTTTAGATTTTTCATAGTTCTAGCTTTCCACTTGATGTAAACATGTTCCTACTTCAATAAAAATCACATGTTCTACTCGACCAAACATCGTGCTGCACTGATTTCAGCAAGCTCGACTCTTAGTCAGCTTCGTTTTAATAAACTCGATTCTTAATCAATTTTGTTCCTTTAACAAGTCCGACTCTTAGTCGACTTAGTTCAGCAAGCTCGACTCTTAGTCAACTTCGTTTTAATAAACTCGATTCTTAATCAGTTTTGTTCCTTTAACAAGTCCGACTCTTAGTCGACTTAGTTCAACGAGCTCGACTCCTGGTCAGCTCCGTTCTAATCAACTCGATTCCTAATCAGTTTTATACTATTAACAAGTTTGACCTTAGGTCGACTTCGTTCTAATAAGCTTGACCCTTGGTCAGCCTTTATCTCTTAAACAGGCTCGACTCTAAGTCAATCTCGTTTGCAAGGTCGACCTTAAACTTAGGGTGACCTATTTGTCCTATTTCATCTAGCTCGACACACACATGCTGAAATTAAAAGCATACAACATACAATGACAGAAAGTCAGCTACGATTAAATAAAACTGAGTCTCCCAAAGCGGGCCAAGACTCGAGTAAACAAAATTGTATGATTGAGATGCTTCCCAAATCTGGACCAAAACATCAATATCAACCAAAGCAAAAATAAAAAGTGTTTGGAGCTTGTCTGTTACACAACCAATAAATTCAAAGTTCAAACTAGAGGATTGCCTTCTACTTGATCGCTGATAGAGGCTGGATCAACATCGACCTGATCACCTGCAGCTGCTGGCTCATCCAAAACACTTCTTTGCTGATCTGGATACACAATCTTCCTAGAATCTGAAATGAAGTATTGGGGTGTTTCTCCTTCGAAGGCTGGCTCATCAGGCTCCTCGAGCTCAGCTAGGATAGTGTTGAAGTTGACAACAGCAATGGGAGGAGGAACCCAAGTTTCAGCTTCGGCCTCTTTGTCATCTTGAGCGATAAGCTCCAAATCGTTATCTGTAAATGGCACTAGATGATGGCCCTGACGAGCTGCCGTGTTATATTGATCTTCGGATGCCCACTTGGCCAGCTGTTCCACAGATATGTCAACTGAGGGATCAACCACGATATGCCGAGCCATGTGGCTTCGACCTACGTCGAAGAAACCTTTTGCTTTGTTGGTGACATAAACATGGAGCTCATCACTTTCTTTGTAAGCTTTTACAGCCTCCTCCTTGGCAGCTTTCACGACGTCAGCTAGATCCACCCCCCACTGGCTACGGGCAGCATCAAGCTCCTCTTGTTTCTTTGCCAGAGTAACGGGCACCTCCTCCAATTGCTGGGTCGCCAAGTCGAGATCAACGGCCATCTTCATCTTCTCCTCCTTAAGAGTGGCAAGCTCCTTGTTAGCCTCTCCCAATCTCTTCCAAGCATCCTCTTTGAGCTTCATCTCGTCGTCTTTGACCAGCTTCAGGGCCTCATAGGCAGAATCCAGGTCAGAGTGGGTCTCCTTCAACTTTTCAAGCTCCTCCTTCAGCTTGGCTCGCTCTTCATCAAGCTTCGTCAACTCTTCATTTTTGTGAGCCAGCATAGTCTTAGCCAGCTTCTCCTGCTCCTCAGCAGCTTTCCAGTAAGTAGTGGCCAAGTCGATTATGGCAAGAGACTGAAATAACTGGTAAGGGCCAGAGGTTAGATCGAGCAGAAGTAAGAGAGACAAGCAAGAAGAATAAGTACAACAATACAAAAAATTACAAGAGTTACCTCGGAGGTGGCTAGCCCGACCATGGCACGGCAAGCTTCTGGAGTCAAGGCCTTGTTGGTGAACTTCTTGATTAAGTCCTGATCAGCTCCACTCCTAACAACCACCTGGCCATACTCCAACTCAGGATACTCCCTAGCAAAGCAGTTGATCCTAGTCAGAGGAGTCACCTCACTCAGCTCATCCACCCGAGCCTGAATCAACTCGGCGTATGAAACATGGACGGGAGAAGACTGGAGGCCCCTAACTTCAGCCTCCATTGGCTCACTAGCGTCGACCTGGTCAGATGTCGAGCTTACCTTGGACGGGCCAATCTTAATCTTCTTACTGAGAGGGGCAGTATCATCGTCTTCCTTTTACTCATCCACATCAATGACATGGGATTTTGCCTTGGAGGCAGCTTTAGACTTGGATTTAGCTTGGGCTCTGGTTCTCGCCCTAGCAACCTCCTTGACTGGCTCCATATTCAGCTCAGCCCCATCCACTCCAGCAGCGTCAACTTCTTCAGAACCTTGAACTTCACTTTCGACTCGCCCTTCCTCCAGCTCTTCAAGAGTGTCTTCCACAGGAATAGAGTTGGCATCCACGTCCACCAACTTCAAGATCTCTTGGCATTGAACGCCTTCTTGTTCTCGATGCAACCTTGCGTTGGCTGCCCCACAGCTTCTTTTACTCTTCCTTACATCTATGGCACGACCCATATTTGCTTCCTGCTCAGGGGTTAGAACTGCACCAAAAAAGGAGTGACTAAGAGTTAGATCGACATATAATAAGTCTACATACGAGCAACAAGTTCTATGTATGAATTGAGAATATGCAAGTTAACAAATCTACATACGAACAACAAGTTCTATGTACGAATTGAATATGTGCGAACTAATAGTCTGCGAGCCAACAAATATTGGAGGGGTCAAGGGACATTGAATGGTTGAGTTCTTACCCCCAAAGTGTTCTCCCTGATCCTTACAATGATTGGCAGTCTTCTTACAAAAATGACACTCTCTCTCAAATTTGAATCGAGCTCCCTCATGGGTAACCCAATCTGGATACCTCTGACATCTAACCACTGGGACCATAGGCACGACATTTCCCTCGCTGACCATCATTCCAGCTCGGATGTAGTTATTCTTGTTGGTCCCCAAGGCATCCCAACTTATGGCTCCCCTCTTGGCAAGCTCCACCAACTTCTTACGCAAATCATCATGCTAATATGGCTCCCAGTAATCCTACTCCCCCATAACTGCAGTGTCAGCGCTGGGAAGAGGAAACTCCCATCCTCTCCTACTCTCTACAACATACATGTAACAATTTCAGCCACTGGCCTTGCTGGGGAGGTTGATAAACAACTTAGGGGATTTTGGCTTGGAGGGGGTGCTTATCCCATTGTCTTTATCAAACTTGACAGTAAAAAACTCCTTAAACACTCTCATGCAAGGTTCATACCCTAAGAACCTGCATACCATAGCAAAGCAAACCAGTACCCTGCAGGTGTTGGCTCCTAGTTGAAGTGGCAAGGCATCTGAATATTCTAGAAACTCGTTTATGAATGGATCTAAGGGTAACCTCAAACCAGCTTCAAATTGGCCGTAGTAGAAGGCCACCCTTGTGGGATCTTCCTCATAAGTATCACCAAATTGGTCAAAGAAGCCCTTCCTGCTATACAGGGTGATGTCAAACTCTTTCCTATCGACTTCACAAAAGTTGTACACCATATTCATCCGAGATGGAAGGTTCTGCCTTCCCCTGAGTGGCCTTGGAGGCACGTATCCCCTTTCATTCCTGCCAGGCACCACAGAAGCCTCGAAAGCATCAACTATACGTGGGCTTGAGGAGGTCGAGACATCAGCTTCTCCTTGAGTCGCCATATCTGTACAAGAAGAAGGGGAAATAGGGGAATCAGTTCTACATGAAGTCTCAAGGGACCTAGCAGACACACTAAGGGGCGACCTAGATTCCCCCGGAAATCCAATTCTATTCCTAAGGAAGGAGGGTTTGTCGGAACCTTGGACATAGAACAGAGATATATTGTAACGATCCTAAATCTAGGCACCTATTTTAGTATCATATTGTGTGCTTATAATATTCTTGTTAGTATTATGTGTTCATTTTTGATTTCTTGTATTAGGATAAAATGATAGGGCAATAAAATAATATTCTAGGAGAAAATATAAAACTAGAAAATAAATAAAGAAAGAGAGGAGGTTAAATTGGGTAAAATAAATAATGGGAATAGATTGGGGCTTTCATTTATTTTTAGTTGAAAGCCTTGGATTGTGTGGAAGGGGGACCAAATCCCCTAAATCCCTCTCCTTCCTCCTTAAAGAGTCAAGGCCCCATACACTTCCCATGCTTTCCCCATCCCTTCCATCCTTCTCTTACTATTTAATAAATCACCTCCCTACTCCTACCTTATTCTCCTTTCTTCTTCTTCAATAATTTCCATGGAAGCCTCCATGGAAACCTCCTTGGATAATTCCTTCCAAAAATTATTATAAATCCAATCCTCCTCCATTTTAAGATCCGGGTGTACTTTCATGTTCGTAGAGGCAAAGGGAATGCATCAAGCTAGAGAAATCATAGTTTCACCTCATAATCTCTAAGGTAAGTTATTATGACTTCTTTCTAATTATTGCACATTTTATGTGTTAATGAAGGTTTTATGAAAAGAAAAAGTATATTGTATTTTTAATATGGTTATTTGAGTAAAATGATTATTCAAGATTTAATTGATTTTAGTTATGATATGGGGGCTTAAGTTGAAGGAATGAGGGTATAATGGGAGTAATATGTTAATGACTTGATTGGGGATTATTAGGATTTTTCTCTTCTAATTAATGTTCATGAATTATTTGGTGTTGTTATTATTATTAAAATGGTTATTAGATGCTTGGAAACCTTCTTGTAGTTAAGAAATGGGTTTATGTTATAGAATGATGTGGTTGTTTAAGGAAGAGGATCAATAGTGTAAGAAAATGGATTAAGTAGATTAAGGAGGTTAAACTTGAATTATGGTATGATATGGATGGAAGATTTAGTAATGAATAAATTAGGTTTACATTATTATGAGTTTAATTGATTTATGATGATCCTTGTAAGCTAGGAAATCCTCTTGGTGTTCTTGAATATTGGGCTAGATAAAAAGAAAGGAATTAAAGCTAAGTAGAAAGGATAGAAATCTGGATGTGCTGGAAATCGCCTTGGGCGGTCGCCCATAGGGGCTTGTGCGGCCGCCCATGAGGACAGCAACATCCCTACCTTGAAAACCCTCTTGGGCGGTCGCCCAAGAGGTGTGTGCGGTCGCCCAAGAGGGCAGAAACTAGTATTCCTTTTGAAACCCACTTGGGCGGTCGCCCAAGTGGTATGGGCGGTCGCCCAAGACCCCGGACCTCATTTTAAAGGCTGAGGCTTTGAATTAGTTTGGTAAGCTTGATTGATCACTTATAAATGGTGACTCCCACTTGGTAAATTGAGCTTGAACCTTCATAGATACCTTGTGATATAGAATATTGTCAGGAAAATGGTTGATAAGCTTGAATTGTAACTTCACCAAAGTGATTCAAACTTGGGAAGTAGGACTTACACTTTTATTAATATTATTCAAGGTTGAGTAGTAACTTTGTAAGGATGGTTTACGATTTAAGTTGGCCTTACTTGCTCCCATACCTTGGTGATTAGTTGAACAGTGTAGAGACTATAATCACACTAGTGTGTTGGTTAGTAATGTATATGTGTTACATCAATATATTGTATTCCGATTGTGGATTATTTGGTATATGGTTGTATTGTATCCCGAGTGTGGATTATTTGGTATTGTTATGTTGTATCCCAGTTGTGGATTATCTGGCATATTGATTATATTGCATCCCTAAAGCGTGGATTATGTGGTTATGTGGATACCTTATTTGAACTCATATTCGTTAATGGTATTATGCATAGTGTATTAAATGAACTGTTGCACTATGGTATGGATTAGCATGAGTATATTTTACCATGTTGTTATATTATTATCCCTTTTTGTGGATTATATTTCAAGTATCTATTATGTGCTTGAACGTGTTGATATTCGGGGGTATAATGGAATTCAATCAATTATTGATTTGTTCTATAAGTGATTGAAGGTTCATTATACCTGTGACTGTCCCCTCTGTGGCCACAGAGTGGGTGTGCTAACGACTGTATTGAGCATGAAGAAGCCTTACGGACTGTTGCGATTGGTGATTAGGGGGAATGCTTACGTATTAAGCCTAAAGCTTTACGGTTAGCGATATTATTGTTGGATACTCGATATAGGTATCTTTTCTTATATGGATCTCTGGAGTATGAGTCCTATAAGAGGTGAATGTGCTGGAGGCAATTCACCAAAGAGTGGAGTTTTACTCCCACGTTGTACGACTTATTGTTCAGACGGGAAAGGTAAAATGAGGTAACGTAAGGTGTTTACCGCTTTCATAATGTGTTATGTGCTACCATGCTATGTGTTGCATCTTGTTTGGCATCTTCTTTGCATTCATAATAGCTTATTGAGATTTATTCTCACCCCTTCCCTTTTCTTGCTTTAGATTGTCTTTGAGACAGTGACTCGAACCGGTGAGGACGGGGATACGATTGTATTTGTTGCTTTTGGGACTTGTCAGGATAGGTATATGAGTGGGTTGTCGGGAATCCTATGTAAGTATTAATCTTTTATAAGTTGTATAGAAAACTCTTTTGTTAAACAATGTTAAATAGGGTTTTCAATGTAATTAATCAAGTATGGTTATTAAAGTATTTGTTTAAATTCCTCCAAGTGGAGATATTATTATTTGATTTTGTTTATGGAAAAAAATTGAGAATTAGTTTTCTTGTAAAGGCACATAAAAGTTTTAAAAATCTAAGATGGGTTTTCTTAGTTTGAGCTTCTCAAGCTCGGGACACGCGTTAGGTCCCGGGTTGGGGTGCTCACATATATGGTCGAGCAGCTCATAAAATAGATTGAAGGACATAACTCTTGGGTCGTTCGTCTCCAATGCGGCTAAATCCTCTCCTACAGGCAACCCTAGCTCACCAAAACACAAACCCCAACGGGTCAAAATCGAGGAACACTCCTCCAACGTTATCTCTCTCCATACCCCATTCAAGTGTTTATAAGCCCTATGGTTGATGCTACAGTAGCCATACCAGGCTCCTAGTTCAGTGCTAAAGGTCCTAGCCATGGCGAAATCAAAGAAATTGCAGAAATTAAGCCCTAATTCTAAGGGGTAAGAGGAATACCTTAGCAGTTGAATGAAGAATAGAACGGTGGAAGACGGAAACTGAATTTAAAGTAAACACTGCCTCAGTCGCCATTGCCGGAGTTGCGTAAGAGTTCACAGAGAGCGAAAGTTCTAAATGAGGAAGGAATCTGGTATTTATGCGTTCCAAGGTTGAAGAGGAAAAGGAAAATTCAAAGGTTTTGTTTTCCCAATTGAATGCGGAAATAGTTCTCGAGACAGACTCTCAAACATCAAGAACAGTAATCATTGTGGAAAATGGCACTCTTCCAGATCTAGCCGTTCAACATTCAACGTTCAGGATTGAGCCACGTCACTCTAGCAGACTAAGCATCAAAGCAAGCAGTGACTTGCGAGTCACAGCAACCCTCATCAAAATTTCCTTAACTTCCTAGTCGACAAAGTCAACTCGAAAGTTGGGGGTCACTGAACATACCAAAAGTATCGAGCTGGGCCAAGCAAGTAAAGCCCAGTCCTCAAGTAAATTATGGTCACTATATTCTCAGTGGGCTAGGCCCAACGATCACATGGCCCAAAGCCCATCTCATTGATACGTCGACTTAAGTTAATTGTCCGACCTACCAGGTCCCGACCTAACTAAGTCCGACTTCATGACCCAAGCTCAATTTCGGGTACGATCCAGCTTTACCCGTCAGTCAGGTCGACCTAACTCCAAGTGTCGACCTCGACCTGCCCAAGCAAGCGTCCAGTTACAGGCGCACATGCAATTACTCTTGTCATAAATGTATCCCTACAAGTTAGGGACCGTTTAAGGACACGTTCCCATGATGAGTAACTGTCCCTTAAATTGCGGAGCTTATGTAGCCCTGCCAAATAAACCACATACATCAACTATAAATACATTACCACTACAACGGTTCCAAGGTAACTGCAATTTTGCTATCTGAATATCACTTATTCAATACGTATTTTGCCCTCCAAATTCATATACTTACTCTCACGCCCGAGGGTCTAAGCCGGAGACACATCCGGCTAGTCGTGGGTTCTGATTTCAGGTCAAGGAGCTAGGTGATCAGTCCTGCCACGTGGAGGAAGATTGATAAGCACATTTCCTGCGGCATCAACAACCATCCCATATTCCTCTTAACAATCAAGCTTCAATATTGATACTTGATCATTAAGAGGAACTAGTGTAACACCCGTGCGTTAAACGCACGACATGATACTTCGACAAAAAATTTAAAAAAACTACAAAAAGTATCTATAACTATGAAGATTAATTTAAGAAAATAAATTTTAAAGGCAATTAATTGAAGAAAAATATAATGTCATTATTACCATAATAGTAATAGAGATTTCGGAAAATTTCTTTGTACAAAACATTAAGTCATCTATTAATTTAAAGCTAAAAAAAATCCTGGAAAGTAAAAAAAAACAAAAAAGAACTAATAAGCATCTCCTAAAAATAAATATTTCAACAAAGAGATTTTTAGTTTTGAGGTATCAAAACAGACTATAAGTTCTTGAAGACGTGCTTCAATGGATCCGCAATCTTTTCGTCTCCTGCACCTCCAACTCCATCAGGAACTTTTCGACTTGGCCATCAGTTGAAGGTCTTGTAAATACCCAGTAAATTGCACCACTTTCTTGCGTCAAACGTTCTTAAAGTTGGCAAAAAAGATATGATAAATGTCCTGCAAGTCATACGGAAGATCTACTTCAACTATATCGATTCTTGCAAGCCAGTGATATGTACCAACTTATATCCAAGTATAAAATATGTGTGCAAGTCCTTTATTCCAGATTAAGCTGCCAAATGTTCTATATCTTATAAATTGGTATGCTCCAAAGGCCATCTTACTTTTGCTTCTAGTAAAAGTAATCATACTGCATATGAAGGCATGCAATTTTGATATTTTTCCACTGCAATGATTTCTGTAACTGCAGCTCCCATTCGTGCCAAAGGCTGAACTAATAAGCCAAAAGAATGATTAGCAAATGGAGCATATCAAACTCAATGGTTTAGGAAGAACATGCACGTAAAATCAGTTTTTTAGGGCCGGTGTTGCTTTGTCAATTTTGTTGTCTGGGCAGGGACATAATGGAAAGCCAAACTATAATGATGCTTTATGGTTTTAGTGGACCTCTTGTGCACCTTGTAAATTTTTCATTCTCTCGATTACCAATAAATTGCATCAATAAAAAAACACCTCTGATGACTGAATGTATGGACCAATCAAATTCTCTATAGAAAATAAAGTTTTCAATTCAAAGTGCCGCTTATGAGAGCTGGAAAATAAATCTTTATATTAAGAACATGCTTTCACATTCATGCTTCTTAGGGAGTTACTGCTTTCCCTCTCTCTTTCTCTATGCAGATAACAAAAAGGAAGGAATAAATATATAGCAAGTGACATACCCGGTAGCCACACATATTGGTATTCCTTTAGAATGAAGGTGTCTGACTAAACGGCTAGCCCCTGAATTTGGAAAAATAAGAAATCAAGAAAAAGCGTGCTCAAGAGTAAGCCAAGGGAGTGGCAAAGCCGAAAAGGGGCATGGTAACCGAATAGGTAACCCAATTCCAGTCCAAGTGACTGTGGAATGCTTCTCTTCTCTTCTCAAAAGAGGAACATAACAGTATAAGAAAGAAATCTCTCCATATCTGAAAGTTGGTCTAAAATGATTTTGAGAAAATACGTTAAGAGAAACAAATATAAGCTTTACTCGACATAAGCTTTTGCACCAAAGTTGAATAAGGTTAGAAACAAAGGTTAAAAAAACATCTTTGGTCTGTCTTATACGGGAAAAGAAACAAAAGCAATATTGAACTTATAAATTGAAACCTCTTACGAGGGCTAACTTCTTCATCCATTTCTCTTTCTCCTATATCCCTGGTCAGAGATAGAAGTGCATGTCATCAAGTCAAATGAGCAATATCTCCTCCCTCATGTCTCGTCTCATCCATCACTTTGCATGATACATTTTACTTCCTCCATTCTGCAGGACTCCTTGCTGTCCCGCTTATCTTGAAATGTTCAACTTAAAGAGTCTGGTATGCAATTAAGTTGATTTAACTTACAATGCAAAATATTATTTTAATCCATAATTAATGTAATTTGTGGAACTTATATTTAATCATTTAAATTTTTGACATTCGAAAGTGGAGTCTTTTAGTGGACGGGAAGGAGAAGATGAAAAGGTTGTCCTCTGTATCTTACTTGTTCCCAAAACAATTATATTTTATGCTCTGCATAGCCACGTCCCGATTTTGCACAGAAAAATTCTTTAAAAACCCATCTCCCACCATTTAAAGGGAGATATGCTGCTTACAGCTCATGGAACATCCAACTATAGTTTGCCAATTCTTCTCTTTGCTTTTATTCATTTGGTTTTATAGCATTCAGGGTGAAAATTAGATTTTATGTTCATTTTAACAGTTTTTTGAAGAAAAAGTTTCAAATGGTCATTCATTTTGAGACAAAAAAGGTCATTGAATTTGGGACGAAGGGAGTGTATTACAAAAGTGGTGTATGTCATTTTTTTAAAACAAAAGTTGGCTATGTTTACCTCTTGAGCAAGGTCTGCAACCTTATAAGAGCCAGGTGAATGCTCTGTATATGTTCAAAATCTTATTTCTTGTAGGTGAAGGGAAATCAAAAGTTGAGTACATCAAAAAATGGTTGAAAGAATCCGTACCTGGCATTAGCTCGCTTGTTGAGAACATTGTTCAAAGCTTCTCCTCTCTTTCTACCAGAAAGTCCTCAGCCTAGAGGGAATCACTAATTCCAGTCTCTTCAACAAATACCTTAGATGCTTCTATTTCTTTCTTCCCCATCATTTTTGCTTTGAGAGACCAATCAAAAGTTTTATTGAATCTAGCTAGTATAATCTCCTGCACTTCAGTGTAGAACTTCTCCGTGTCTGCAGGATACACAAAGATAAGATTAGTTAAATATCCATTTTAATTATAGGCTAATGCAGAAGAAGAAACAACTATAAACTGAAATTGTTCTAAATGCTGTTGAATACCTCTTTGATGCAAAGGGGAAGAAGACCAGGGTGTCTATCAGTGCCGAAGCCAGAAAGAGAGGAGATGTTTCGGATGCAAAACCCAGTCAAACACATTTTTTTTCAAATAGGCAACCAAGCACAATCAAAGAATCCAAGGCATAAAATCAAATCAAAATATGTTCTTATCAATTTTTCAAACCAAAAACAAATAAACAACCAAACATAATAAAAAATTGTAAGACAAAAAATCAAATCATAGTTTGTTCTTATCAGTTTTTCAAACCAAAATGTGAGCAACGTAAATCAATCATGTTTTAATCTAAATAAAATTAGCCAATTTCATCATTTCACATAAAAATCCCCAAAATCAAAACCCTAATCATGCTTTTACTAAAACCAAATTTCAGGCATTTTCAAAAATAACAAACCAAATAATCGGAGTAAGATGAAGAGAATCAGAAGAGAGTATATGAAAGAAAACATTAACCTCAGGTTGTCCCATAAGTTTAGTCATGCGTTGAATGGCCGCTGTGTCCAGAAAATATGGACTCACATCTGGATTAGGGCCAATAGACCATGGAAATATGATCCCCAACATTTTCAGACAAGAACAATGACCAAAATCCTTCCAAAACGCCTTCTATATGTCCAGATCTAAAGAATCCAGACTTAGACCGGAATATTATTCCCTAAATCAAGGTTCGCCATAGCCAACCCACAAACCTCCTCTGGCTTCTTTTCCACAATTGTATCTTCGAACAAATACCCTAAATATGAAGGAAAATTTTCAAAAATGTGGTCGAAATACATTAGAGAATCTCCATAGTAGAGACCAAAAATAGGTTAGGAATGAATTCAAAGGGATTAACCCATAGATCGTAGCTAGAATCAGGAGTTGCAGACGAATCCTTGGTTGATCTAGGTTTTTTTTGTGAGGGTGGCGGATAGAGAGAGAAATTGGGAAGAGAAAGCGTATGGTTAGAGAGAGATGGTGTGTTTGGAGAGAGAGAGAGAGAGAGAGAGAGAGAGAGAGAGAGAGAGAGAGAAAGAGGGCTTTTGAGAGGAAGAGGGGGGTTTTGATTTTTGGCAGTTCGCTGGATGAGGGAGCAGAGAGATCGAGAAGAAAAAGCGGAATATGATGTGGCGGATTTTGTATTTATTATTCCCCTCATTTTTTATGTGTTTTCATTCATTTTGATGTACTTAGACTAGATTTGATGTAATTGGGGTATTATTTATCATTTGAGCTTTTATTGTAATCCGGGGGTAAAATAGTCGTATTTATTTAGTTACTTTTTTGGATGTAATTTTGGTGAGCTTCAAAGTCATACCTCGAGTATCAAGAATAGTTAAAGTCAAAGCAAAGTCAAAGTCAACCGAAGCGGAGGAGTATAGGTTCAAACTGCAATTTCTGGAAGTTGAGGTGCTGTTCTGCATTGTTGAAAAGTCCAGGGATTGATGTGAAGAATTAAAAGACTGCAGGGACTAAACTGCAAGAAGCTGAAACTCCAGGGACTTTAGTGGAAAATCTGATGCCAAGCAGAGAAGAAAATGGGGGATTGTTCACGTTTTTCTTGGCTGACAGTTTTACGTTTCTAGTTTTTTATTATTTTAAATTTCCTTTTTGAATTTCTTTTGGTCTCCTAGTATAAATAGAATGTTAAAGAGACTATTAGGGTTATCATCTATTTTTGTTTAGTTTTTCCTTAGAAACAAGATTCAAGTTTTGAATTTTCATGAAAGGCTAAACTCCATTGCATTAGATTTGAATCTTGAACCGTTTATTGAATTCAATTGAGGTATTTATTTCTTTATTCCTTATTCCTTATTCCTTAATCCCTATTCATAGTTTTACTTGTTTTAATTGCTAGATCTTTTTCTAGGGTTTTGAGATTTGATCATCCTCTTTTCCTTTGTAATTGATTTATTGCTAGTTTAATCCTAAGTCTGTGCTAGATTAGGATTTTTCACAAGTAGCATCTTTGAGATTTATGCATGTGCCATGGTAAATTGAGAAGTGGGTAAAATTAGATTTTGTTCTATTTGCAAAAAAATAGTGAAATTCTTGATCTTAATCTCTTAAAGCTTTATTAATTGATTATCGAAACCTAGACTGTGCCAGTGAGGTTTGATTATTGATTAGGGTTATAGGTGAGTGTGCCACTGCTTATAACCATTAATAAGAAAGAGATAGAGATTGAAATACATCTCGGATCAAGTGAATATGAGGAAGGGAAAGAAATTATACCGATGATATTGAATTGTTAAACGGGGACAGAAATAAATCTGAAGTGTTTTTTTATATAATTGTTTACAATCACATTTATTTACTTGCTGTAGTTATTACAACAAACAATTCAAACAAACCCCCAAACTGGTCTGTGACCATTACACAACAAATACCGTTCTTCAGTGGATCGATCCTGGACTTGTCCTTGCTACAGTTTTGTAGCCGAGTCTTGGTACTAATTTGTAGGTGTGCGACTTTAGCCTATCAAATTTTGGCGTCGTTGCCGGGGAACGGTGTTTATTTGTTTGTGTTCTTATTTAATTTCTGTCATTTAATTTTATTTGTTTGTTTTTTTTCTCTTTATTAGTTTCACCCCCTGTCCCTTCGTGGTGTGGATCATTGTATGGTCCACACCAGTTCTACTAACGATTTGATTGTTTCGTTTGATCCAGAAATTGAAAGATCTTTCAGGAAAGGACGACAACAAAGTAGGAGAGTCAAGGGGATATTGTTATCTGAAGAGATGTAGGACAGAGATAATGCAGGTGGTGGTGGCGATGGTGGTGGACAAGCAGTTCCACCACAGACATTGAGGCAAATGACTGCTCCCAATTGGAGAGAGCAACCACAAGCAGTCTTATTACCAAATTTACCTGCTGGGGTTACATTTGAGTTGAAGCCTGGGCTACTTAATCAATTGCCCCACTTCAACGGTTTGCCGGGGCAGAACCCGAATCAGCACATCTCTCAGTTTGTGCAGATATGTCAGAGCATGAAACCGACAGCCTTACCTCTCGAACAGCTTTTATTGAGAGCGTTTTCTTTCACCCTGAAAGACAATGCTAATACATGGTATTTGTTAGAATATTATCACACATGTGATAATATTCTCGGTACATATCTTTGTATATATTGTTGAGTATTAGCCAAGAGTTTATCAGCATTACCTGTTCAGTTCCTTACCTGTTCAGTTCCTTGTATAGATAGATTAGTGTGGTGGCTGTATAGATTCTATGTTTAGTGTATCTTAGATTAGGGTCTGTGTATATATATTTGTGTACTCGGTATGGAATGGGGGGTAAGGAATTATTTACCAGTTTACATGGTATCACGAGAGATCTAGGGCAAGTTTCCTTCTTCCGCTGCGCCTCTTTTTCTCTGTGAACTTCATCGGTCTATTTTTCCTCCTTCCATTCTTTTTTTTCTTATTTCTTCTGTATTCTCAAGGATGTCTGGGTCTCGTTCTTCGATCCATCCGGCTATGGCCGTGACAAATATCAAAAACAACATCTCTGTTGTTCTTGAACTTGAGAATGTGCAATATGCTACGTGAAATTTGAGGTGTTCAAAGTCCACGCTCGCTCCCTTCAAGTCCTCCATCATATTGTCCCTCCCACCAAAAAGATGAAGGAACCGACTACTGATGAGGAGATTGAGATGTATTCTACACTTGATGCCAAGGTTCTTGGCTGGATTTATGGGACGATCTCTCCTGACCTCCTTAACACCATCTTGGAACCGGATCAAACGGCAATGGATGCTTGGACCACGTTGAAGGATATCTTTGAAGATAACAAAAACTCCCGTACCGTGAGCCTTGAACAGGAGTTTACTTCGACTCTCATGGAAGCTTTTCCATCGGCATCTGCATATTGTCAAGCCTTGAAGCAAATTGCGCATCAACTCAAGAACGTTGGTTCTCCGGTGGGAAATGACAGAATGGTCTTGCAAAAGGTAGCGAGTTTGGTGAGGCTTACAACGGGGTTGCCACCCTCCTTCGTCAAAGTAATCCCCTACCCAAGTTTCATCAAGCCCGCTCTATGCTAATCCTTGAGGAAAGCTGGTTTCCGAAGAAAGCTTTGACAGCCTCGGCAATGGTGGCCCGTGATATGATAAACCCATTTACACCTACCCCCTCATTACCCCCTCTTCCAACCAGCGGTGGTTCAAAGAACAAAAATAATGGGAAGAAGAATGGCGGGTCCGGAAAAATGGGGGTAAAGGTGGGCGTAATGGCGGGTCTCGTTCAGAGGCAATAATAATGGGCGTGGTGGACAGGCGGATGGGTCTCGGCTGCAGCGGTGGCCACGGTCGTGGGACTGGAATCAAGAACCGTGGACTGGGAACCAACCGTGGTCTGGAAATCAGCGGCAGCCGATTTGGAATTGGCCTTGCCCCTTTCCCTCCGCCCGTACCCCACAACCGGCCGGGTCGGGCTCGGCCAAGCACATCACCACGGCAGCAACCTGAGTTTTGGGTCCAAAGCCCCCTCGGGCATATGCGGCTTCAATCCGGTTATACTCCAACGGACATAGAGTCAGCCATGCACACCTTGAGTATGCAACCACCTTCCCCCAATTGGCTCATGGACTCAGCCGCCACCTCGCACATGACATCGGGTTCAGGTACACTCTCTCCCTATTTTCAATTAAGCACTCATCATGGCATAATGGTTGGCAAAGGTCATTCAATTCCAATAAAAGGTTATGGACAGTCTAAACTCACTCCGTCTCATCCAAATCTCATACTTAAAAATGTTCTTCATGCACCTAAAATCATTAAGAATTTAGTCTCCGTCCGTAAATTCACCACTGATAATTCTGTATCTGTCGAATTTGACCCTTTTGTTTTTTCTGTGAAGGATCTCCGGACGGGGAGACACATTATGAGATGTGAGAGTAGCGGGGACCTTTATCCTGTCACCAACACAAAGTCGTCAAGTCTTTAGTTTTCTTTTGCTTCGTTATCTCCGGATTTATGGCATGAACGCTTGGGTCATCCCGGCATGCCTGTCATGAATTCTCTTAGAACCAATAAATTTATAGATTGTACTAGGTCCAAAAATTCTCATGTTTTCCAAGCCTGTGTGTTAGGAAAACATGTAAAATTGCCTTTTGAACAATCTACTTCTAGCACTTTATTTCCGTTTGGCGTAATTCATAGTGATTTATGGACTTCACCCGTATTGAGTTCATCGGGTCATCGTTATTATGTGTTATTTCTAGATGATTTTTCGCGTTACTTGTGGGTTTTTCCTTTAGCTCGCAAGTCGGATGTTTATTCTACGTTTCTATCTTTTCGCACCTTTATAAAAACACAGTTTGAACGAGACATCAAAACTTTCCAATGTGATAATGGTCGCGAATTTGATAATAAAACTTTTTGGGATTTTTTTAACAATCATGGGCTTTCCTTCCGTCTCTCATGCCCATATACCTCACCCCAAAATGGAAAATCCGAACGGAAAATTAGGACTATTAATAACATCATTCGTACGTTGTTATCCCATGCTAGCCTCCCCCCCTTCATTTTGGCATCATGCGGCTCATATGGCAACATATCTTCTAAATATCCTCCCGAATCATTCTCTTCAACTCATGTCACCCATCCAAATTCTCTATCGAAAGAACCCTACTTTTGATCACTTGCGTGTTTTTGGTTGTTTGTGCTACCCTCTTTTTCCTTCTCCAACGATCCACAAGCTTCAAGCAAGATCATCTCCATGTGTATTCCTGGGATATCCCTCAAATCATCGAGGGTATAAATGCTATGATTTTTTAACTAAGAAAATTATCATCTGTCGCCATGTTATTTTCGATGAAACTCGATTCCCTTTTTCCTTTATACACACTTCCCAGACCTCATCTTATTCTTTTCTTGATTATGAGCTCTCACCATATGTCTTGGCCCATGTGAATTCCCCAGCCCAGGCTTCAGTTCAGTCATTAACTGAAACTTACCAGCCGGCCGAGCCCACTCAGCAGCCCACTTCTGGTCCAGCTTCTCCTGGTCCAGCTTCTCCTGATTTTCGGCCTACTGCCATGTCTCCTGCCCACAATCCTCCTCCTCCTCCTTCCCGTGGTCCGGTTACTAGAAGCCAAAGTGGAATATTTAAACCTAAAATTCCACTCAGTCTTTATACCACTGTCACTAAATCACCTATTCCAAAGTCTCCCATATTTGCTCTCCAAGACCCTAATTGGAAAATGGCAATGCATGATGAATTTACTCTGCTTATTGAAAATAGGACGTGGGAGTTGGTGCCCCGTCCCCCCAAGCTAATGTTATTCGATCTATGTGGATTTTTTCTCATAAAGACAGGGCAGATGGTTCATTTGATAGACACAAGGCTCGGTTAGTTTGTGATGGGAAAACTCAACGTGTGGGGATTGATTGTGGGGAGACATTTAGTCCCGTTGTCAAACCGGCAACTATTCGGACCGTTCTAAGTCTCTCACTATCTAAGAAGTGGCCAATACACCAACTTGATGTTAAGAATGCCTTCTTGCATGGGCATCTTAATGAGACGGTGTATATGTATCAACCAGTTGGGTTTCGTAGTAAGGAGTATCCAGATCATGTATGCTTACTGAAGAAGTCTCAGACGGCTCAAGCAAGCACCGCGGGCATGGTCTACTCGATTTGGTGATTGTGTCTCTTCCTTGGGGTTCACTCAAAGTCGCTCTGATCACTCCTTGTTTGTTTACTCAGCAAATGGGTTGATGGCCTATCTATTGGTATATGTTGATGATATAATTCTGACAGCTTCCTCTGCTTCGCTTTGTCAGTCTATTATCTCATCACTCAGTTCGGAATTTGCAATGAAGGATCTAGGCCCTCTTCATTATTTTCTTGGGATTGCTGTCTCAAGGTCTAAAGATCGGTTATTTTTATCTCAACGGAAATATGCACTGGAGATAGTTGAGCGTGCGGGGATGGCATCATGCAAAGCTTCTCCTACTCCCGTTGATACTAAGTCTAAAATGGGTTCTACTTCAGGTGAACCATACTCCGATCCGTCCCATTATCGAAGCCTAGCAGGAGCGCTTCAATATCTCACCTTCACTCGGCCGGACATCACGTATGCAGTACAGCAAGTGTGTCTCTTTATGCACGACCCTCGCGAGGTTCACATGCAGGCCTTGAAGCGAATAATTCGCTATGTTCATGGTACCAGTCACTATGGATTGTACTTATATCCATCGTCCACAACATCACTTGTCTCATTTACTGATGCCGATTGGGCAGGATGCCCGGATACACGGCGCTCGACCTCGGGATACTGTGTCTTTTTAGGGGACAATCTCATTTCATGGTCTGCCAAGCGCCAGGCTACTATTTCTCGTTCTAGTGCGGAGGCGGAATATCGAGGAATAGCCAACGTAGTGTCGGAATCATGTTGGTTACGTAACTTGCTGTTGGAACTCCAGTGTCCTGTTCACACTGCAACGATGGTTTATTGCGATAATATTAGTGCCATCTATCTCTCAGGGAATCCAACTCAACATCAACGTACCAAGCACATCGTCTTGGCAGAAGATGAAGGAGGTGTTTCTTGAAGAATTTTTCCCACCTAACCAGATAAATATTAGGAAGCGGGATATCAGCAACATGGAGCAGAAGGCAGATGAGACCTTATATGAGTACTATACTCGCTTCCATAATCTCTGCAGGAGATGCCCTTATCATGGGTATACTGATGACCAGCTGATAGTCTACTTCTACGGGGGATTACTTATGCAGGATAAGAGGATGATAGATTCTTGTTGCGGGGGCAGTATTCTGAATAAGACGGCTGAGGAAGCCCAGAAATTGCTAGATGATTTGGCAAAAAGCACAAATACGCATGGGAAGAGGTCTAGTATTAGACAAGTTGGTGCAGCAACCCTTAGCAGTGGTATCGAGATAGAGGTGAAGGAACTGAAAGACATGGTGAATGCTATGATGTTGAGCAAACAGCCTAGGCAGTGCGGGTTGTGTTATGATGTGTCTCGTGCAACTGATGCGTGTCCGTCATTACAAAGTGGAGAATTGGCGGATGTTAAAGCTGCAGGATTCGGTCAACCCCAAGAGTGGGGGAATTCTCAGGGTGCTAAGTGGGGTACTCCACATACTTTTACACCCTACATGTCATCTTATGGGCCACCACCACAGGCTAATCCTCTTAAATCATCTACAGAGGATCTACTTCATTCTCTAGCATAGTCGGTAACTATTATGAATGGGAATATGCAGCAGTATCAACAGAAGACCGATGTTAGCATTAGTAATCTGAAGAGGCAAATGGGCCAAATTGCAGAGGCAGTAGTGAGAATAGAGGCTAGAGATGCAGTAAAAGTACCACCTCAGACTGAGCAACTTCCGAAGCATAATGTTAGTGCTGTTTATGTGAGGAGAAAGAAGAAAGTTAAGGGGCAAATGGTTCCTATAGAGTCTGAATTAAATGTTAAGAAGCGAGTGGAACCGGAGTTAGTGGTGGAAGAGAAGGCAGAGAAGAACCCTAAAGAGAAATATGTTCCACCATTGCGTGTCTATGACCCGGAAGTTCCTTTTCCAATGGCATTGAGCGGAGATACATCACAAGATTCGGAGAAGAGCATGTTTGATACCTTCAAGAATATTGAAGTAAATATTCCTTTCTTGGATCTTCTCAAAAGCTTCCTAGATATGCCAAATTCTTGAAGGAACTGTATACTACTAAGAGGAATAATAAGCTGAAGTCCATGAAGAAAGTGAAGGTGATTAAGCATGTGAGCGCAGTTTATCAGAAAAAGATGCCCAAAAAGTGTAGTGATTCGGGCATGTTCGTGGTTCCGATATCGTTGGGGGGTAGCTCAGTGCAGAAGGCTATGCTTGATTTGGGAGCTTCAATCAATGTAATGTCATATACATTGTTTGAAGAACTTAAGTTGGGTGAATTGGAGGATACTAGAGTTGTGATTCAGTTGGCGGATAAGTCCAACGCATACCCGAAGGGGGTGGTGAGAGATGTAGAAGTGAAGGTTGGTGATCTATTGTTCCCGGCAGATTTCTTCATTTTAGAGATGGAGACTGATTCTAAGGCTCCATTTCTATTGGGGAGATCGTTTATGTCTACTTCAGAGATAAAACTTGATGTAAAGAAGGGCTCTCTAACCATGGAGTTTGATGGGGAGGTGGTGAAATTTAATATTTTCGATGCCATGAATCTTCCCAAGAATGTGCGTAAAGTTTGTGCCATAGACTTGAGGGAGCCGATTATCAAGGAGGATGCCAAGATAGATGAGGTGAAGTTTTCTAAAATGAAGCCGGAGGAGGCAAAGAAAGGTGGACCACCAAGGAAGAAAGAAGGGAAGCAAAAGAAAAAGGGGAAGCCTAAATGGTCTCCAACGGGGAGGCATGTCATGAAAACCAAACATCTTCTAGAGGTAAATGAAGATTACTTTCATCCCCCTTACATTGATGAGGCCCATGTTTGTGTGGCCTCCCGTCCCCTTACTTGATTATTCCTTGGTATCCTTTTTCCCTTGTTTTATTGTCCCGTATTTATGGTTTAGTGTCATTGAGGACAATGTCTAGTTTAAGCATGGGGGGAAGGATGATTGTATCATTGTTAGCTTTGGGTCTGAGTCTTGTCAAAGACTTAATATTTGATGCTCGCCGGGGGCTTACCCGGCATTTGGTCTAGCTAAAGACGGTAAAGAAGGGCGGCTCACCGGGAGGCAATTCAGAATTTTCTTGTTTTTGTCTTTGTTATATTTCTTTTTACTTATATATTTATGTGGAATTGGTGCTACTGAGCTATTTTTGTGTTGTGGTGTTGTGTAGGAAAAAACATGGAGAGGGGAGCAAAAACATCTTGGGGACGTCTTGGGGCCTGTTTTGTTCATAAAAAAAATAAAAAATAAAAAAATTTGATAGTCAGGTGGCTGCCACATGAAGGGCCATGTGCCCGCCTCAAAGACAGTACATAGGGCCAAAGTTCAGCAACTTCAGGCGCCATCCTCATTCAGGTGCATGCGGCCGCCTCACAAGGGGCAAAAACGAGGCCCACAAACTGACGCCGAGGCGCCCGCCCCACTCGCCACCAGGCGTCCGCCTCTCAAGGCCAAATTCACAACCAAGCTACGGGTCTTCAGGCGGCCGCCCCGTAATCCTCCATGCGCCCGCCTCATTTTCAACAACAAAAATAAAATAAAAAAATAGTGTCCTGTAAAAAAAAATAGAGGCCTGTAAAAAAAAATAATTGTAATTTTGAGACGAAGGAATGGACCAATTCCCTCGGCCACTTCTGCCTAGGCCAGGCCCCTGCTCCCTCGGCCACTTCTGCCTAGGCCATGCCCCAAGCCCCCGGCCAACCCAAGCCTTGCATTGCCCAGCCAACTTCAATTTCCAGCCCCAACCCTTCTTCTTCCAATTCAACTGCAATTCAACCCTTCAACTTCCATCTCTTGTAGTTTGGTCCATCTTTCTTCCATAGTTCCACTTTGGCCCCTAAACTTTCAGTCCAAGCTTATCTCCCCCATTTTCTACATAATTGCATTTTAGCCCCTAT
Source organism: Adenophora triphylla var. japonica (assembly GCA_022495995.1). Taxonomy (NCBI): domain Eukaryota; kingdom Viridiplantae; phylum Streptophyta; class Magnoliopsida; order Asterales; family Campanulaceae; genus Adenophora; species Adenophora triphylla. Next base: position 933,815 of record JAFEMH010000189.1, read on the forward strand.
ACTTTCAAAACTCGAGAAATTTGACCATTATTCACCCATGATCAACAACAATTTGGGTGTGGCTCTAGCCAAGGACCATTATGGGGGCCAGATTTATTTCCACCACCTCTGTAGTCCCGAAAGGTATTCCTATCACTTTCTTATTTGTTTTGTACTTGTAGTGATGCATATGAGACTATGCATTGTTTAGTGAGGGGGTGGGGTTTGTATAGTTGTTTTTCTTTATTCATTTTATGTTAAAAAAAATAATAATAAAAAAATAGAGAGGCTAAGTGAAAACCCGAAAAGGCACTTAGGCAAAAGGTGAGGTTTTGAGATGTATTATCATTTATTCACCGGTGTTGGCATCATAAGGGTGGTTTGGAGTCTCGGGTTAGGATTTTCATACTTGGTATAGTAGGCTCGGTTAGAGGTGATTAGGATAGAAACCCTCATTCTTTCTTGGAGTAATAAGGGGGCGTTGGTGCTTTCACGAGGTAAGTTATGTCCGGAAACAATTTCTAGGCATCAACTTCTTATTTTTACGGGGGCGAGAGTAGTGTGAGACTAGCGTGGGGGAAACTTAGGACATTTTTAGTTTCCCTAGGCTTTTATGTGTGAGCCTTAGTCCGGATACTTTATTATTATAGGAGTTTGTATCGGGCTAAGGCCATTGATGTATATTTGATTTTCTGGAGTTATATGGGGACGGAGTTTCTTATACTCCGAGTTGTTTGAGTTTGTTGACTTTTGACTTGGAGGCTTAGAGTAGATTAGGGGTCATTTTATCCCATGCTACACTGATTAGACCGGTGCTTAGAGTGGGGTTAGGATATTACTCAGGGACGAGTAATGGTCTAAGTGTGGGGAAATTTGATGTGGCGGATTTTGTATATATTATTCCCCTCATTTTCCTATGTGTTTTCATTTATTTTGATGTACTTAGACTAGATTTGATGTAATTGGGGTATTATTTATCACTTGAGCTTTTATTGTAATCCGGGAGTAAAATAGTCGTATTTATTTAGTTACTTTTCCGGATGTAATTTTGGTGAGCTTCAAAGTCATGCCTCGAGTATCAAGAATAGTTAAAGTCAAAGCAAAGTCAAAGTCAACGGAAGCGGAGGAGTATAGGTTCAAACTGCATGGAAGTTGAGGCGCTGTTCTGCATTGTTGAAAAGTCCAGGAATTGATGTGAAGAATTAAAAGACTGCAGGGACTAAACTGCAAGAAGCTGAAACTCCAGGGACTTTAGTGGAAATTCTGACGCCAAGCAGTGAAGAAAACGGGGGACTGTTCACGTTTTTCTTGGCTGACAGTTTTACGTTTCTAGTTTTTTATTATTTTAAATTTCCTTTTTGAATTTCTTTTGGTCTCCTAGTATAAATAGAATGTTAAAGAGACTATTAGGGTTATCATCTATTTTTGTTTAGTTTTTCCTTAGAAACAAGATTCAAGTTTGAATTTCCATGGAAGGCTAAACTCCATTGCTTTAGATTTGAATCTTGAGCCGTTTATTGAATTCAATTGACGTATTTATTTCTTTATTCCTTAATTCCTATTCATAGTTTTACTTGTTTTAATTGCTATATATTTTTCTAGGATTTTGAGATTTGATCATCCTCTTTTCCCTTGTAATTGATTTATTGCTAGTTTAATCCTAAGTCTATGCTAGATTAGGATTTTTCACAAGTAGCATCTTTGAGATTTATGCATGTGCCATGGTAAATTGAGAAGTGGGTAAAACTAGATTTTGTTCTATTTGCAAAGAATAGTAAAATTCTTGATCTTAATCTCTTAAAGCTTTATTAATTGATTATCGAAACATAGACTGTGCCAGTGAGGTTTGATTATTGATTAGGGTTATAAGTGAGTGTGTCACTGCTTATAACCATTAATAAGAAAGAGATAGAGATTGAAATACATCTCGGATCAAGTGAATAGGAGGAAGGGAAAGAAATTATACCGATGATATTGAATTGATAAACGGGGACATAAACAAATCTGAAGTGTTTTTTTTTTTTATATAATTGTTTACAATCACATTTATTTACTTGATGTAGTTATTACAACAAACAATTCAAACAAACCCCCAAACTGGTCTGTGACCATTACACAACAAATACCGTTCTTCAGTGGATCGACCCTGGACTTGTTCTTACTACAGTTTTGTAGCCGAGTCTTGGTACTAATTTGTAGACGTGCGACTTTAGCTTATCAGAATACAAAAGGACTCTAGCTTATGTTGTACGCTATAGGCAAGGGCAATTCGGGTATTTAGAAAGTAGTAAAGTTTGAGTGGGAAAACTGTTGTTTGCACTTGACTCATTATATAATTATAGATATGGGGTGGTTGTTACAATTCAAATCAAAGTCTACCATTAGTTTGAAGTAGTTGTATAAAAGTAAATCACTAATCAACAAACATTATTTTTGATATTATCAAACACAACCTTAGTGGATAAGTGCTTGCATCTTAGGCCCCATTTATTTCACCGTAAAATAACTCGTTTTCGTAAAATAACTCATTTTCCGTTGTTTGGTTGAGCCCCCGAAAAATATTTTTCGAAAAATAACTCGTTTTCCGCTGTTTGGTTGTTTTCCGGAAAATGGAGAAAACGTTTTCCGAAAAACATTTTACGCCCTTGCTAAGTAAAACGACTTACTGACCTTGTCCTAAGTAAAATATTTTTCGGAAAATGGTGCCCTTCATGTACACCTCATATTTCACAAGGTACAACATTCTACTTCCTCATTCTAATAATAATGATAATAATGATAATAATGATAATAACAATAATGATAATAATGATAATAATGATAATAATAAAATAATAAAATAATAATAATAATAATAATAATAATAATAATAATAAAATAATAATAATAATAATAATAATAATAATAATAATAATAAAAAAATATAATAATAATAATAATAATAAATAATAAAATAATAATAATAATAAAAAAATTAATAATAATACTAATAATAATAAATAAATAAATAATAATATAATAATAATTAATAAATAAAAAATAAAAAAAATAATAAAAAATTAATAAAAAATTAATATTAATAATAATAAATATAATAATAATAATAATAATAATAATAATAATAATAATAATAATAATAATAATAATAATAATAATAATAATAATAAAATAATAATAATAATAATAATAATAAATAATAAAAAAATATTAATAATAATAATAAAAAATAATAAATAAAATAATAATAATAAATAAAATAATAATAATAAATAAAATAATAATAATAAAATAATAATAATAAAAAAAATTAAAAAATATAATAATAATAATAATAATAATAATAATAATAATAAAAATTTAAAAATAAAATTAAAAAATAAAAAATTAAAAAATATAATAATAAAAAAAAAAATAATAATAAATAATAATAATAAAAAAAAAAACATTTCACGCCCTTTCGAAAAACATTTTTCTTACCAAACAGCCGTAAACATTTTGCACCCTTCCTCCGTAAAACATTTTACGCCCTACCTCCGTAAAACATTTTACAGGAAAACATTTTACGGAAAACGTTTTCCGTAGATGCTTCAACCTAGGTTTCAATTCCCCTCATCCTCACTTCACCTTTTGAATTTTAAGGAATTTAGGATTTTTTTTTTAAAAAAAAAAATCCGCCAAACCTGTTTCAGTAGATTCACGGACAAACGGGGCGGGCTGGACATCAGACATAGGGTCGGGCCGGGATGGGCTTGGCCCGCGGGCAAGAGGAAGCAGGCCAGGCCGAATCCGCCTTTTAAGCAGGCTTTAGTTTAGTCAAGCCAATATGGGAGGGGGAAATGTGTTCGAAGGTATTTACTCCGTGGTGGGAGTTGATGGGTGTTCTATGCTTGTTAGTTTAGTCTCCGGTGGGAGATTGTTGGGATTGGAGTCCTAAACTACGAGGAAGAAAAGGGGTCTAAGTCGGAGGAGCTTTGGTGAGATCAAGGAGGATTCAAAACGGAGAAGGAGTTGAACAGCGCCAGGCGGCCGCATGGAGGGGGCAGAGGCGGGCGCCTCAAGGGCCGAGGCAGTGGCCGAGGTTTTGCCAAGTCGAGGCAGGCGCATGGTATGCTTGAGGCGGGCGCCTCAATGCTGGCCGAGGTTCTGGGCTTTGATTTGTTTCCTTATTTGATTCAAACTCTTCTTAAATTAGATTTAGGGCTTCCTTGTATTATTATATAAACATAGATACGACCTAGAACTCATTGTAGCAACACATTAGAAGGTGTCTAATAACATATTGGCTTGGCAATTGCCCCCGACGTAGTTCATATGTTGAATAAACCGGGTAAACAACTCTTGTGTTCTTGTGTGTGTGTTTCTTCCATTATTGTGCTTGTGGGTGTGTTGATTTCTTGTCTTGATTGCAACGGGGGACCACCAAATTCACAACAAGATATAATAAGAGTAGAATCATTCTTATACCTAAGTGACGCAGCGAGAAAACGAAAACAAACACCTTCAAATAGAAACAAACACCTTCGGTCTTTTACCAAAGTAATAGAAAAGAAACAAGAAATTTTCTGAATGATATCCTAATAAACTATCATGGCTTTTTATAGTCGAAGAAGCCTTCTAAAAGATAAGGAATAAACAACTCCAATAAACATTAAAATTGTACCGAATGTATTTGACTTGAAAGATGTACAGACTGCAAATGAATTTGGCTTGAAGATGTACGGGCTGTAAATGTATCTGGCTTGTAATGCATTCAGTCAGATGATATACGGACTGTAATTTAAGTTAGTCCTGTGTCATTCCCTCCTGCTTGAGAAAAATTCGCCCTCGGATTTTTCGAATCATCTGGATACAAAGTCGAGTCTGATGGAACGTATGGTGAAATATCCGCTACATTGAATGTCTTGGAAATTCCGAAACTGTCAGGTAGATTAATGATATACGAATTATCATTAATCTTCTTAAGTACTTGGTACGGACCATATTTCTTAGGCTGCAACTTATTGTATGTGCCTATCGGAAAACGTTCATGCCTGAGGAACACCATCACTTGATCACCCTCACTCACCGAAGATTCTTTGTTTGCGATGTTGATCTGCAGCTTTCTTATACTTTGCATTGGCAGCTTCCAACTTAGCCTTTACTTTTGCTTGCACCTCTTGCAATTAAGTAGCCAAATTCTGTATAGAAATACTGAATTCTGAAGTTTTGGGCAACTTGATAAGATCAACAACATGTTAGGGAGCCTTCGTATAGACCATCGAGAATGGCGACCTTCCAAGAGCACTGTGGACAACATTATTGTATAAAGCACATTCTGCTTGTGGTAAAGCAACATCCCACTGTTTTGCTTTGTCTGTACAAATACATCGGACAAGGTTACCCAAATTCCTATTTACCACCTTAGTTTGTCCATATGTTTGAGGGTGAGCAGTTCAGCTATAATTCAGCTTCAAGTCAAACATCTTCCACAAAGTCCTCCAAAAATGACTAAGAAATTTAGTGTCCCGATCTGATGTAATGGTCTTAGGAACCTCATGCAATCGAACCACCTCTTTGAAAAACAATCTAGCTATATTGCTCGCATCTGATGTCTTCTTACATGGTATGAAATGTGCCATTTTAGAAAACCTGTCAACAACAACAAAAATAGATTCAACACCCCATTGGGTTCAGGGTAATCCCCAACACAAAGTCCATAGATAAATCCTCCTATCAGGAATTGGCAAAGGAATATACAAGCAAGTATTTTGTGCATGCCCCTTCGAAGTTTGACAAATATAGCATCTTTGAACTAGTTGTGTTACATCCCGATGCAAGTGAGGCCAATAATACTTCTCACAAACAGCAGTTAGAGTCTTATCTCTCCCTAAATATCCAGCAAGTCCACCCCCGTGCAAATCACGAATCAACTTTTTGGAATGCATAGATGATTCCCTTTTATTAGGTAGCCTTCATGAATATGGAAATCTGATTAAGCACTTCGAGTACTACATTTCTCCCAAATCTCTCGAAAATCCTCATCTGTAACGTACAACTCTTTAATAGTATCAAACCCAATTACCTCTTGGCTCATGACCACAAGTAATTCATCTCTTCTGCTTAATGCATCCGCCACTTTATTCTGCACACCTGCCTTATGATTCAATGAGAATGTGAATTTCTCAAGAAATTGTGACCACCTAGCATGCAATCCCCTATCAACTCTTTTCTGACTTTTTAAATACTTCAAGGCATCATGATCGGTGTATAGTACAAACTCCTTCCCAATCAGATAATGCTCCCAATGTTTAAGAGCACGAAATACGACATAGAACTCTTGGTCATATGTTGACCATTTCCTCCTCACATCACTAAGCTTCTCATTGAAAATGCTATTGGCTTCTTCCTTTGGGACAAAACAACACCTATAATTACACTACTGGCATCACACTCCACCTCAAACAAAGTATTGAAGTCGGGCAAAGCTAACACCGGAGCTGTATATAACTTTTCCTTTAGAACAACAAAACTAGTTTAAGCTTCATCATCCCAAATGAACTTCCCTTTCTTCATACACTCGGTGATTGGTCTTTGCAATGCTACTAACGTTTCGAATGAAACGTCGGTAAAATGTAGCCAACCCATGAAAACTCCTAACCTCACTTACCGTTTTAGGCGTTGGCCAATCTCGAATGGCCTGAACTTTCTCATCATTCATCTTCTTCATCCCAAATGAACTTCCCTTTCTTCATACACTCGGTGATTGGTCTTTGCATGATGCTACTAAAGTTTCGTATGAAACGTCGGTAAAATGTAGCCAACCCATGAAAACTCCTAACCTCACTTACCGTTTTAGGCGTTGGCCAATCTCGAATGGCCTGAACTTTCTCATCATTCAGCTTCTTTATCCCAAATGAACTTCCCTTTCTTCATACACTCGGTGATTGGTGCTGCAATGCTACTAAAGTTTCTTATGAAACGTCGGTAAAATGTAGCAAATGAACTTCCCTTTCTTCATACACTCGGTGATTGGTGCTGCAATGCTACTAAAGTTTAGTATGCAACGTCGATAAAATGTAGCCAACCCATAAAAACTCCTAACCTCACTTTCCGTTTTAGGCGTTGGCCAATCTCGAATGGCCTGAACTTTCTCATCATCCACACGAATACCATCTGCTCCGACAACATAGCCCAAAAATAGTAAGCTGCTTGTCATAAAATTGCACTTCTTCATATTAGTGTATAGCTTATTCTCCTGCATCGCTAATAGAACCTCACGCAAATGTGAAATATACTCCTCCTCGATCCGACTATAAATTAAGATATCATCAAAGTATACAACAACAAATCTACCGATGAACGATTTCAATGCCTGATTCATAAGTCTTGTGAAAGTACTAAAAGCGTTAAACAAACCAAACGGCATCACCAGCCATTCAAATAACCCATCCTTCGTCTTAAAGGTTGTTTTCCACTCGTCCTCAGGTTTGATCCGAATTTGATGATACCCGCTTCGGAGATCAATTTTTAAAAAAATTTGCGCTCCATGTAACATATCAAGCATGTCATCTAAACGAGGTATAGGAAACTTATACCCCACCGTGATCTTGTTAATGGCTCGACTATCCACGCACATCCTCCAAATCCCATCCTTTTTCGGGGTAAGTAACGCAGGGATAGCGCAAGGACCGATACTTTCTTAAATGTACTCCTTAGAAAGCAAATCTTCAACTTGTTGTCGCAGAATTTCATTATCCTTGGGACTCATCTTGTAATGAGGCAAATTTGGTAAACTCGCGCCAGGAACCAAATCAATATGATGTTGGATGTCCCTCATAGGTGGGAGCCCCTTAGGTAATTCCTCCGACATGACGTCGTTGAACTCTTCAAGCAGATGTTTGACCTTTTCCGTATGTTGTTCTGCTGCCTTCTTTGCATTTGCCGACAAAACTTGCTTCAAAACTATCACGTGAACTTCTTTCAACTCTTTCAGCCTCCTCAAACTCAACTGATGAATGTGACAACGTAAGAAAATTCTTTCCCTCAACCTTTGTAGCCTTGATTTTTGAGTCTCCTTTTAATGGAAGCAACGTGTATCTTTTCCCATTTTTTCACAGCTGATAGGTATTCTCCCGACCATCATGTTGAGCTGCCAAAGCAAACTGCCACGGTCTCCCAAACAGCAAGTGACACGCATCCATATCCACAACATCAAAATACAATTCATCGCCATATTGACCAATAGAAAATGGTACCTTTCACCTTCCTGTCACATGAATTTTGTCGCCAGCTTTAATCCATCTTATAGAGTAAGGATTTAGGTGCTTTTCTATCTACAGACCCAACTTCTTGACAACTTCACCTTCAATAATGTTCTCACAACTACCACTATCAATAATCACTTCGAATATCTTATTTAAAATGGTGTGCCTAGTACGAAATAATTGGTGTCTTTGGTTCTCTTCTCCTTGCTTAGGACTGAGCATCATCCGTCGAACCATTATGGCTCTCATCACTCTCAACAGCCTTACACTTTCAGAAAAATTAAGATTTTACTCAAAATATACTCAACTTTGATCAGCCATAACTCATTCAATTTAAGTCCAAATTAAGCAAATAAACTGTCTATAGAAAGATCTTACGGAGTAGAACAAAATTTATTCACACACTTTTCATCAAATTTGATTCTAAGTATATCAAAAACAGCCTTAAAATTTCGGAAAATAGTTACTCTCTCCGTCCCATAAAATAATAATTACTCTCTCCGTATCATAAAAGTATAGCTACTCCTTCCGTCCCATCAACCTAACTTAAAAAAATCATAACTAGACAAAAATTGTAACAAGTTTATTTAAAATTGCATTACAATGTTTAATTCCTTAAGATCAACAATTAAATACACAAATCATAATAATTTAACAAAAAATAATATAAATTTACATAATGAACAACAAAAAGAATACTAACCTTGCATTTTAACAAAATTTTCCCAAAAAATTGTAATGAAATTTTGCTTCTTTTCTTCCTCCTCTACCTTCTTATTCTTCTTACTCTTTCTTTCCTCCTCCTCCTTCTTCTCTTTCTTTCTTTACTTCCTTTTTCTTTCTTTCTCTCTTTATCTTATAGTATGTATTTATGTTTGGCCTTACCTTTTTCAAAAAATTAAACACCCCTGATGTCGACAAAAAAAATAAAAAAATTTATAAACGGAATTTCAATTTCCGGATTTATTTTAAATCAAACCGGAAAATCAATATCCGGATTTACATTAAAACCGGAAAATCAATATATGGATTTACAAAAAAGTGCTACTTTGGTACATAAATTTTTTTGGATGTTATTTTGGTATATAAATATTTTAAAAACTATTTTTTGAAATTTTCATCTGACCGGCCAACCCCGTTAAACTAGACACATTAGTTTTATTCCTTTTAATAAATATTTATATTTTGTCATACTCTATAATAGTTAAATTAAATTGTACTTCCTCCGTCCCACTTCAAGAGTCCTTTCCATAAATGGCAAGTTTTGAATATATTTATACCCTTATAATTTAACATATTTATAAAAAAATCATTCATTATGCCCTTATAAAGTTAACATATTTACAAAAAAACTAATCATTAACTACTATTCTCTATCTCACATTTAACTTTTACATTCTCTCTGCTCTAATCTTCTACTCACTTACAAAAAAAATCAATCATTAACTACTATTTCCTATCCCACATTTAACTTTTACATTCTCTCTCATCTAATCTTCTACCCACTTACAATCTTTTATTTATTTTTAAAATAAATTCTTAAAAAACGTGAAATACCAACCAAGGAACATCGGTCCGAGAGGGCTGAGACACGGAAGGAGTAATATATTTTAGTGGAAAGAGAAAGGAGTGATGATTTTGGTTATGAATGGAAATAAAACAATTTGAGGTTGTGGTGGTTGATAACACGTGTAGATGACTAGGATGAAATGGAGGAATTCATGATGCGGATGCTCTTATAACCAACCTCTCCTCATCTTGGTATCGAACAAGACATATCTCTCTCTCAGTTGAATCCATGGCTGACACAAAGAATCATGTTGCAATTATAGCAAGCCCAGGAATGGGCCACCTCATCCCTGCAGTCCTGCTAGGCAATCGCCTCATCAAACACCAAAACCTCCATGTCACCATCCTAGTCATCTCCTCCCACACCTCACCAGTCGAATCCGAAATTCTCCTTCCCCTTGCCGGTTCCGACCACCTTACCATCATCAAAATCCCATCCCCTGACATATCTGCCCTAACTGAACCTGATGCCGCGGTGGTCACTCGTCTCTGCGTAATGATGAGGGATGTGCGAACCGCCATCCGATCCGCCATCGCCGCTATGAGTACTTCTTGCCGCCCCAATGTCCTCATCTGTGACCTCTTCTCCACTGAGTCTTGGACCATTGCAGACGAGTTCGGCATGGCCAAGTACGCCTACGTTACTTCCTCTGCATGGTTTGTTGCTCTGACTACCTACTGTCACGTGCTTGATGGTGAGGTAGATGGTCAGTTTGTTGACCAAAAAGAACCGCTACAGATTCCCGGTTGCAAGGTGGTTCGACCAGAGGATGTCGTTGATCCTATGCTTGACCGGAATAATCAACAGTATCGAGAGTATGTAAGAATAGGGATCGACTGGACCCGGTTCGATGGCCTGCTGATAAACACGTGGGAAGACCTTGAAACTAAGTCGATTTGTGCACTACGAGATGGGCCCTTGCGATCGGTTTTAAAGGCGCCAGTTTATCCTATCGGTCCACTAAGTAGACCTTTTAAGCCGGCTAGTTCAAGAAGTGAGCTGGTTGACTGGCTTGACTCGCAACCTACTGAATCGGTTCTTTTCGTATCATTTGGTAGCGGGGGGACTATGTCAGCTGAGCAAATGTCTGAGCTGGCGTGGGGGCTGGAGATGAGTGAGCAGCGATTTGTTTGGGTGGTGCGCCCGCCAAGCGGTAGTGCTGTGGACGCATCATTTTTCACTGCAGGGAGCGGTTCAGACGCAATCTCCAGCTTCCTGCCAGATGGGTTCCTAACACGGACGCGCAAGGTGGGATTGGTGGTCCCACAATGGGGCCCACAGGTGGAAATTTTGAACCATCCATCCGTAGGGGGATTCTTGTCACATAGTGGAATGAACTCAACGTATGAGAGTATTGGAGCCGGTGTGCCTTTAATTGTGTGGCCGCTCTATGCAGAGCAACGCTTGAATGCGACCCTGCTTACGGAGGAGGTGAGGGTGGCGCTGAGGCCGGAGATATGGCCAACCAAGAAGGTAGTGGGAAGAAATGAGATTGAGAAGATGGTTAGGAGATTGATGGAGAGTGAAGAAGGGAAGGGAATGAGAGAAAGGGTTAAGAAATTAAAAGAGAGTGGAAAAGAAGCACTGGGCTTGGATGGGTCTTCTTACAAGTCATTATGCCAAATTGTGGAAGAGTGGCGTGGGAAAGTAGAATAAAAACGCAAAATTATTGCCTTAGCATTGATCATGTTATTCGCATGCTCAGTGGCAGTCAGCGTTTGGTATGCAATACATAAAGATATTATGGATATGATGTATTCTCAAATTCAGTAGGAATTTGCATGCTAGGTTTATTTCGTCTTTTGAACAAGTAACTCTGGTTGTAATGTAAGTATGTAAAAGTTTATGTTATATCGAAGACACTGTTGGAAAAGTATGTTGTGTGTGAAGAAAATTGTGTACATTTTCTTGGAAAAATCGTTTGTCGTTGGACAAAGATTATTGTGGGTTCATATTCTACTCCGTGAGAACATGAAAATGATATTTTATTTGTTCAATTTGAAGATTGAATGATAAAAATATTACAGCTTAAATAAATGGATGAAAGTTGGAAATGTGAGTTTGTCTCACATGTGAAAAGAATGGAAAAACTAGTTGATAGTTTTGGCCATTTTTTATTGAATTATAATTCTTTTAATTCAAGATTAATTCCAAGAATAACTTTCAAAGTTAATGTCCATTTATGATTGGCAAATGAAACTCCAAGAATAAATTGATGGCAATGTTAATTGTTGAATTAAGATGATCATCAATATGTGGATTAATTGGAGAGTTAATCCTTGGGGAGTTTTGAGCTATAAAAGAAATACCCACAACTCTTTGAAGAAAAGAGAGAAAAAAATAGAGAAAAGATAAGAGGAAAACACACAAAGAAGCTTTTTCCATCAATCTTCTTCTATCCTCTTGCAATTCGTTCATCTTCTTCCTTTGCCCTCCTTGAATAATTGGAATGGTGATATTGTCCAAGCATATTAGTTCATTTCGCCGGAAAGCTCAAGTGCGAAGTGGTTCCGGTTAATCCGTTTTATCCTGGGAGACTAACGCCCGTTGAAACCTCAAACACTCGTAGAGAGGAGGACGAATTAGTCTTAAGGAGAGTGTGTTCTCACACGACTCGGATACAAGAGATTAAAGATGGACAAACCCAATGAAGAGATCAAATACGGTTGTATCTTTCTTTTTATGGTTTTTCAGAATTGTTGTATGTTATATTTTCAATGTTGTAATTTGTTTTCCTTTCTATATTTTCAAGATTTTTCTAACAATCTTAAGACTAATTCTCTTTGTTGAGAAAGGATTGCAGATTACAGGATTCTTGTAGCGTGGTAGCTACGGGAGAAAATATTGAAAAGGGACGGGAAAACAATGAGAAAGAAATCAAGAAAATTTCTGCACAGATTTTTCTTGACCAGGTGTAGTAAAACAGAATTTCTGCTTCGTTAACCGTTGGATCGAGCTCAAATTTGGTGAGCATGTTCTAATCTCATATAAGAACAATCTGGACGGTGGAGATCGAAATCTTTTATCTGGAGATAAAGATAAGATTTTCTGAACAGAACAGTTTATGAAAGGAAAAAAATATTTTGAACATATAATGAACTCACGGAAGAACATCAAGGATGTTGCGATGATTGTGTAAAATAGTTGTGGCGATGCCACTTCTAGTATTTATACAATGGATGATATATCTCTTATGGTTCATGAGATCATAGTGAGAAAAATTGAACAGTTCGTAGGAACTAAATTGAGAAATTGAAAGTTGAAAGATGTAATCTTTAACTTTCTTATGGTTCATAAAATCATAATGAGAAAAATTGAATAGTTCATTGGAATTATGTTGAGAAGATGAACGTTAAAAGATGTAGTCGTTAACGTTGCATTTTATCAATGATGTATTGACAAAGATGATAGGGCTTCTTGAAAGAAGTTGTTAAATCCTATTATTGTTAATAGTGACAAAAGTCACAAAGATAAAAACAATAGAGCTTCTTGAAAGAAGTTGTTGAATTCTATTGTTGTGAACATTGAAAAATGTTACAAGAACTAAAACCATAGGGCTTCTTGAAAGAAGTTGTTAAAACCTATTGGGGAAATATGTGACTAATGTCATAAAGATAAAAACAATAAGGCTTCTTGAAGGAAGTTGTTAAATCTTATTGTTGTTGATGATGACAAATAACACAAAATATTTAGAATGGGAACTTCTAAAAGAAATTGTGTATTTTGTAAATGAGAATGTGATTTTCTCTAATTTAGAGGTGCTCCAAGATGAGACCTTTAAAGTTTTGAAATAATTAACCTTCAATTATAATTCCATTAAGGAATTCAAAGGTTTAAAAATATGAGTGGTTATAAGAAATAAATTGTGTTAATTCTCCTATTGAATTAGCAATTTATTCTTAAAGTTAATTCTCTAATTAAGTTAGAGAGTTATAATTTTAACAACAAAGTTATAATTGTTAAAAATTAAAGCCAATGGTTGATTTGTGTAAAGACAAATCTCTAATGGAATGTGGTTGTTCCAAGTTTTCGGATCACCATAGTGAAAAGTTAGAAAATTTTGTTGGCCTTGACTTTAAGTGATGGCAACAAAAGATGTTCTACTTGACCACCTTGAACTTAGAGAGGTTTCTTTTGAAAGATCCTACAAAGTTGGGTGAAAATGTGATGGATGTTCAAGCCGTGAGTGCGGTTGAAGCATGCAAATTTTCTTTATCGGAACTATATACTTAATGAATTGTCGGATTCATTATAAACCATATATAGTACGAAGAAAATTGCAAAACATTTGTGGAAGTCGTTGGACTATATATATAAAATCGAGAATGCGGGTGAAATGAAAATCATCGTAATCCGCTTCCTTGATTTTAAATAGTGGAATCCATAAATGAAATAAAAAATTATATGGAAGAAGTGGAAATAGTCTTCCATGAAAAACCATGTCGAATGGATGGTGTTGAGTGAAATTCTCAAGTGATGACAATAATTGAGAAATTGTTTTTCACTTGAAAATATTTTAAAATCACCCCAAACATAATGAATGGAAATGAATGATGAGGTGTGTGTTATTTGTCTTTGTGTTAAAAAAGAGAATAAAACTTTGGAGAAAAAGTTGTCTAACATTTCTTGTGGCAAAAGAAAATGTGATGAAGTATGCCGAAATGCTTAATACTAAAACAAAGTTGGTCAAACTTGTTTGAAATGTCAAAATCGTTTGAAAAGTCAAACGTGTTTTAAAAGCCAAATTTGTTTGAAAAGTTGAACATTTACCTTGTGTCTTGAGAGACAAATGTGATGTCATTCATGATGTTTAAATGAATGAAACGGAAGGGTGTTCAAGTGATCAATATGAGAATGAATCCATTTATATGGTCAAAATAGATTCAAACAAGACTCATCATATATGTGCTTGAAGTTATAATCAAGGCATATTGATTCTTGAGATGTGAATATTATTCACTAGATGATGGTAAAATGTAAATTTTTGCCTTTAACGTTGCTTGCTAAAAGCAAAATGTTGAATCTTATCTCTTTAAAGGAAAAGTTGGAAATCAACTTAATAAAGAGATAGTGATAAAAAAACACAACTAAGTGTAGTTTGTGTATAAGTTACACAAAATACTATTGGTTGCATATGGTTGGGTATGCTTACAATAGTTGTGATTATAGAATTCTTGTTTAATTCAATAATGGAATCATGAAGCGCTTCTTTCTTTAAGAATATGTTTCCGTATAAATTAAGAGATGAGACAAACTCATTTAAACGGATTCATGATTCAATAGAAGAAGAAGAAGACACTTATCATGAGGAATGATAAAGAAGAGGCATGACCTCGACATAGCAAATGAGGTAGGATAAGAAAATTCTATGGCCCGGATTTTCTAACACTCCATGCTAGAAAATGAATCACAAAGTTATAAAGACATTGAGCTCTTTGAAAGAATCTTTGTGGAAAGAGGCCGTTAAAAGTGAGATTGATTCCATCTTGGAAAATCACACTTGGAAACTAGTGGATTTACCTTCGAGTAGTAAATCACTAGCATATAAGTGAATTTTCAAAAAAGGAAATGAAGACCTATGGAACAATCAATGAGTACAAGGCTAGACTTGTAATTGAGGATTACAAGGAAATGAAGAACTTGATTACTTTTATACTTATTCTCTCATCACGAGAATAAAGAGTTGTATTTGCAATTCTTTGCATAGCGAGAATTTGAAATACATCAAATGGATGTAAATAACCTTTCTAAATGTCGATTTAGAAGAGAAAATTTACATAGAACAACCCGAGGGGTTTCTTGTACATGA
Organism: Adenophora triphylla var. japonica; assembly: GCA_022495995.1. Lineage (NCBI taxonomy): Eukaryota > Viridiplantae > Streptophyta > Magnoliopsida > Asterales > Campanulaceae > Adenophora > Adenophora triphylla. The sequence goes on from JAFEMH010000189.1 coordinate 949,416, forward strand.
ACAATGAAACAAAGTGTCCACAATGTACACCATGATCAAATGGTGAAAATTGGCATTATTGCTAATTTTGGGACTAACCCGAAAATGTGGGGGTGAGTATACTTTGGAAAATAATTACCTATTGGAAAGGTTTCCCCAAGAAAACAATGAGATGTCCATATGAAGTATGGAAACGTAGGCCTACGTACACTTGTGAATGTGGGGTGTTTCGCAAAGTAGCAAGTCCAATTATCAAAGAAATTGAATTTGATTATTAAATGGTGGATTGTGTTTCAAGAGTTATGTTCATAACAATTGTGCATATTGGTTTTGTTATATATGATTCAATAAGTTTGAATATATATAAAAATCAAAAAGAAAATAAAATCAATAAAAATCAAGCATTGATGTCAAATTCATGAAAGTGAATAAATGATACTTTGAATGAAATAGATCAAAGTGTTGAAATGGTTCAAGAAATGAAACCTTAGAAGAAAATGTGCTAGTTTGTCTAGTTTGTAAAGTCATTGTATGACTTGAGACAAGTACAAAGATAAAGACATCAAAGGTTTGATTGTGTGGATTTAAACAAGAGTGGCTACGTCACTTTGTTTATTAAATCCAAAAACGATATGTTAACTAAGGAAAATTCTAGTCAATTTGATCTGTTGATTCAAATTCAAGGAAAACTAATGGACTCGTGGTTAAACAAGTCATTAGGTGGATATTCTTGAATTATTTGAAAGGATCAATATGGAATAGGCGGGATTTAAGCGAATGCGAGTTAACGGTTATCAAATGGATAAATCTTGTGTTAGCAAGATGGTATATTGCTAAGTCAATTTATGATTGAAAAAGACATATAGCAATATGTGTAATGGTAGTCTAAACATATATGTCTAAGACATAATACCATTAGAAAACTACTCTCAACTAATTTGACTATGTGAAGTCAAATGATAAACGGATCCAGCTTAACCAAAGGGTTAAATCGAGAGTTAGTTGTAAATTCGGAGGGAATGGGACTTAAGCCTCTTGAAAGTTAAACACGGCGGAAAACCCAATCTAGATGACTTGGAGATCCCAAGAACTAGATTCAATGGGACCACCTAACTGTTAAAAAGACTTGTAGCGTCAACGTGTGGAAACAAAACCCCAAGTCCATTCCTATTAGTGACATCCCGAAAGGACGAGGATAAGCATATGGCTTTTAATGATTCTTACGCGTCAAAAATTCGAGCGGGGTAATACGGGTTACCTTTAAGAAATCACCTATGTGAGAGAGAAGTGGGGCCGCTTCGAGGAGAATTGTGTGAGGCTCGATTCTTAGACCCTCTCACGAGAACCCGGGCATTATGTTCGGGGCCATGAACGAACATAGCTATGAGAAATGAAGTATGTTAGGACATTACTTGTGTCTAGTATATGATCAGCTACACAAAAAGCATATCGATTCAAGGACATCGCGTCCTATCGACTTGCGAGTAGAGTAAATATGCTAGTTCGAGCGGAGGGTTGAATGGGATATCCCTTTTAACCTTCGTATGCAAGTTTTTGTCTGCTTGGGACTCTATCACCAATCTCGTCCTCAATTTCCTTCATGTGGGGGATTGTTGGAAAAGTATGTTGTGTGTGAAGAAAATTGTGTACATTTCCTTGGAAAAATCGTTTGTCGTTGGACAAAGATTATTGTGGAGTTCATATTCTACTCCAGTGAGAACATGAAAATGATATTTTATTTGTTCAATTTGAAGATTGAATGATAAAAATATTACGGCTTAAATAAATGGATGAAAGTTGGAAATGTGAGTTTGTCTCACATGTGAAAAGAATGGAAAAACTAGTTGATAGTTTTGGCCATTTTTTATTGAATTATAATTCTTTTAATTCAAGATTAATTCCAAGAATAACTTTCAAAGTTAATGTCCATTTATGATTGGCAAATGAAACTCCAAGAATAAATTGATGGCAATGTTAATTGTTGAATTAAGATGATCA